>JAKWJA010002489.1:16011614-16611614 GCA_027704765.1 Solanum habrochaites | reverse complement strand
TGTGATAATTATATTAATAATTATAATAAAAAAAAGAAAAATTTCTGAAGAATGGATAAAGATGGACACACAAAGATTATAAAAAATAAAAAAAATCAAAAATAAAACAAACAAGAAAAGCCTGTAGAAGCGAAGATCGACCTGTCCGTCCAATTCGGCGAAGCAATCTGGACATCTTGGCTGCGATAGTTTGTGCTGAAGGTTTTCTTTTGATTGATATCGGATATTATGATAGTGGACCTTGATAGGAGCTGGATGCTTGGTGGAACTGCTCTAACTAGATGGATGAGGATGAGCTAGGCTTTCCACAGCATAGGGCACATTCGGTGAAGTGCAGCTTGACAACAAGAAGGAATAAGTGCTCCTATCACAAACCTGTACCTTCTGTTATGACCATTTAAGGCCAAAAAGCATGGCCTGTTGTTTTAAAACAAAACAAAAAATAAGAAACAGTGAAGGAAAAAAAAGAAGAAGGAAAAAAAACAGAAGTATATATATAGTATATATATATAAAAGAAACAGAAAAATAAAAAATAAAAAAAATTAAAAAAAAAAAACGTGAAAAAAATGAAAAACAATCAAAAAAACAAAGGCAAAAAGAAGAGAGAAGAGAGAAGCACAATTAAAAAAAGTTATAAAACAAGACATTTAAAAAAATGAATGAAAAAGAACCGTAAAAAAAGGATAACAAAATTATTTTTAAAAAAAGAGGGAGAAGAAGACAAAATTTATTAAAATAAAAATAAGATAAAAAAAAAGAGAAGAACCAAATTTTACAGAAAAAAAGAAAAAGAATGAATATAATATATATATAATTTAAAACAAAAACATTCCTAATTTATTTAGGATTTGCGTGATAACAACTACTTTAAATCTTATAAAAAATTTATTATTTTTTTTATTTTTATCTAGTAAATAAATAAATATATATTTCCTAAATGATCTTGAACTCGAAAAAATTCTTTCCATACGAATTAATTTGTAGAAATTCTATAATAAATTAAACAAAACGTTACAAAAACAAGCAATATTTATATATATATATCGGATTTGTCAAGTTTTAAAATTAATGGATGCCACAGTGGGAAAAAAAATAAACTAAAACCATTACATATTAAATAGTCAATTTGCAAGATGTTTAAAATAAACATCTGAGGGTAATAACCATTTTTATTAATTTATTAAATAATATAATATCCAAAAACAAATTATTTAAGTCAGTATACTAAAGTCAATAAAAGAGACCGTGCCAGAAACTAGGGGGGACCTGGAAGGGTGCCTAAAAACACCTTTCCCTCGGTCCAACAAGAATTTCTACCCTGAATTTTCTAGTTTGTAGACAAATAAAATAGAGTCAAATTTCTTTGGTGAGGGATTTAAATAAAGGTGACTTGGAACACCAAAACTCAATTTCCAGTGGGGGACTATGATAATAAAAATCCCTTTTCAAAATGTCAATTAATTGGAAAAAACACGTTCTTTCAAAACGAATAAAAAATCAAAAAATAAGATGTCTTGAAATAGGGGCCGTGGACAAGTTAAAAGTTAGGGATATGATATTTCGAAGAAAAGAAAATTTTAGATAAGGGTAGGACATTATGGAATATTTTGGTTATGTCCTTTGGTGACAAATAAAACCTACATCATTCACCCACCCCCCCCCCACCCCCCCCCCCCCCCCCCTTAGATCTCATGAATAGAGTCTCCAAAACTTATTTATGATAATATTTGTGACGTTGTCATTGATGACATAGTGGCTTTATTGAAGAAGAAGAAGATGCATGCTAGTCCACCGAAGATTATGCTGCAAAGTTTGAAGGGGATAGAGAAGCTACATGTCAAGTTTTCCGAGTGTGAGTTTTGTCTTAAGTCTATGGTATTCTTGGGCCACAGTGTTTCTGGTGATGGGATTAAAGTTGATACTCAGAAGATAGAGGCAGTTCAGAGTTGGCCTAGACCCACGTCTCCAACACATATAAGGAGTTTCTTGGGTTTAGCTAGTTATTATAGGAGATTTGTTGAAGGTTGTTCATCTAAATCGTCTCATTGACCAATCTAACTCAGAAGACAATCAAGCTTCAATGGTCTGAAGCTTGTGAGAAAGCTTTCAAGAGTTGAAAAAGATATGGACTACCGTTCTAGTTTTGAGCTTACCAGAGGGTAGTCAAGGTTTTGTGGTGTGTTGTGAGGCATCAAGAGTTGGTTTGGGTTGTGTGTTGATGAAGAATGGCAAGGTTATTGCTTATGCCTCAAGACCTTCAATGAGAATAATTATCCAACTCATGGGACTATAATGGACGTGAGTAGTGTTTGTGTTAGAAGTTGGTGCCACTACTTGGACTATGGTGTTCCTGTTTGGACATATTCAATGACCCAAAACGAGCATACACTATTTGTTCCATCAGAAAGAATTCAATCTCAGAGAGATGGAGGTTGCGTTGGAATACTCAAGGATTCGAAAGAGTCTCTTTACCTCCATGTAAGGCAATGTGGTAGATCACCCATTTGAAGAAGAAGAGAACAGACTTAAGCTAAAGGGATTTTGCACAGACGGGAGCGCTTGGCGGTGTCAGACTTATGGATTCTACAGAAGGAGGCATAGTAGTGACCAATGGGGATGAGTCATCATTAGATTCAGAATTTAAAGAGAAGCAAGACCAAGATCCTATTTTGCTTGATTTAAAGGCAAGTATCCATAAGGAAAGAGTATTTGCTTTTGAACAAGGGGGAGATGGTGTGCTGAAATACCAAGGTAGATTATGTGTACCTAGGGTGGATGCATTGCAATAGAGGATCTTGGAGAAGTCTAGTTCTAGATATTCCATTCATTCGGGTTTACCAGAGAGGTACCGCAATTGAGAGAGGGTATATTGGGGGAAGGTGATTGAAGAAAGATAGTGTTTGAGTTGGTTTGCATGTGCTCAAAAATTTTTCAGCAAGGAATTAAAAGCACAACAAGGCTGGAGGGTTGGCTCAGAACAGAACTTCGGAAGTAGAGTGGGAGATGATAAACATGGGACCTTCCTACATTACTTGCCAGGATCTCGCAGTCAGTCATAACACTATTTGGGTGATTGCGCATAGAATGACAAAGTCAGCCCCATTTCTTGGGTAAAGACACTATTTCAGTAGAGGATTTATGCTAAGTTGTGACTCCATGTAATTTTGTCTCCAATATTTCAGAAGAGAGGTGATACTTATGCCACACTTCTAGAAATCTTTCTAGAAAGGTTTGCGGTGTAATGTAAATGTGTAATTTGAGTACTGCGTTTTCATCCCAGACAGATGGACAAGGAAGAGCGTTACCATCCAGCCATAGAAGATTATGTGAGCCTTGGGTGTATCGGACTTCTAGAGAGTTGGGATGATCACAAGCCTCTCATTAAGTTCACTTACAACAACAACTACCATTTGAGCATCGAAATGACTCCTTATGAAGCTCTTTATGGAGAAGATGCAGATCTTCTATTGGGTGGTTTGAAGTTGGTGAAGTAAAATAGATAGTACCAGATCTAGTCCACCAAGCTATGGAGAAGTGATAGTGATTCAAGAAATATTGAAGATGGCATAAAATTGCCACGTTCTACACAGATGTTAGAAAAATGCCATTAGAGTATAAGGTGGATGATTGGGTATACCTGAAATTTTCACCCATTAAGGTGTTATAAGGTTAGGTAAGAAGGTAAAACTTAGTCCCCGATGTATTGTACCTTATAATCTCCAAGAGAGTGGGCAATGTGGATTATGAGTTGGAGCGACCCCAAGAGTTTGCAGTGGTTCATCCGGTATTCCATATTTCTATGTTGAAGAAGTGGTTAGGTGATCCTTCATTGCAAGTACTGACAGAGAATGTTCGATTAAGGATAATCCTATTCTATGAAGAAGTTCTAATTCATATTTAGGATCGTCAAGTTCGCAAATTGAGGACAAAGGAAGTTGCTTCAGTCATGTTCCTTTGGAGGAACCAATTCATTGAAGAAGCGACTTGGGAAGTTGAGGAAGATATGAAGAAGATGTATTCACATATCTTTGAATCCGGAGAGAATTGGAATAAGGTATAAAATTCTCTTCATAGCACTTTATAAGGCTATGTACAAGCATGTTATTACTTGCTTTTGTTTGTTGAGTGTTGAAATGATGTTACTACCCCCAGATTAGTGAAAGAGTTCTCATTTGATGAAGAATGTTCCCAAGGGGGGGATATTGTAACATCTCGCAACTTGAACAAACAAAGAATAAGCTAAGAAACCAAGAATAATCAATTTTTTAGAATAAGTAGGGAAATCTGGAAAATTTCCAGTCTTGAAAAGTGAGTTTTTGTCATTTTCAAATGGCCATAACTTCCATATCAGGAGGAGTTTTGATGAGTCTATACATGGTTGGAAATCCCTCAGGAGGATCTTTCCAATGTTGCAAATTTTGCGAAAATCCAATGTGGTTTGAGGGAGATATGTCTTTCTAAAGTTGGTTTGTTAAGTTCAGGAAAATCCAATCTGGATTTTAGTAAGGGTTAAGTTGTCTTTTCATCCTAGTATTTCCAAATTCGTTTTAGGTTATACTAGGGGTAAAACCAACTTGCAAATCAGTTTTAGAAAAACTAAGAACGCTTAGGGCTTGGAAGAAAAGAGAAAAAAAGATAAAAGATCAAGAATTGTCCAAGAACGCCAAGATCATTGCGTGGAATTCGTTGGGGGTGATCCCTAACGAGGTATGTGAGATCATTCGGTGTTGGGTCCTTTCACCCACACCCAATTTGTTTTAATTCAGCCAGTTAGAGTATATGAAATTATAAATATGGGAGTTCTTAATGAACATTCGTTAAATTCTTGTTCGTTGAATTGTAGTGTATCACATGTAGATTTGATTCATGTTTTCGGACTACTTTTGGGTCTAATATGTAGGGTGATTAAGTATTTAAAAATCCTAAGTGTTTGGGGTGGGGTCATGGAAGTTTGGGAGTTTTAGAATTGAAAATCATAGAAGAAAATTTGGAAAACATGTGTGATAGGCCCTGGGGCACTGCGCCTACCAGAGTGCTTGTGATAGACTCTATCAATCAAGCCTTGGCACGCCGCACCAGCCAGAGTGCGTAAGTACAATGTCTTTCAGTCAGGCTCTAGCGCTCAAGGCCTTTCAGAATGCCAAGACCCCTTGAGACCCCGTTCTTTCCCTATCTTTTGGTACTAGTTCCTAAGTGATGTACCTGTCATTCTTAATTGATTCCAACATTCGAAAGTACATCGAAAAATCATGAAATCATCCATAGATATGAGATCATGATCCTTGAATCCATAATCCAATTCAAGGAAAGTTAAGATCATAGTCAAGGAAGTTAAGAGTCATGTTTAAAGAAGCAAGTCAAAGAAAGTTCTTAAAGTTTTCAAAGAGTCTAAATCAATAATTTACCTTTGGCTTAAGGCTCAAGTTACCATTCGAAAAAAGAGTAAAGAGTTGAGTTAAATTCTCAAAAGATATAAGGGGACTAAGTATTCCCTAAGAGCTAAGATACAAGTTAAGAAAAGTGCAAGAGTTGAGTTCATTTCTCAAAAGCTATAAGGGAACTAATTATTTCCTGAAGGTTTATAAATGTTTCACATTTAAGTTGAAAGGAAACTAAGAGTTCCAAAAGAGTTTTGAACTAAAAGGGGAACACTGATTCCAAAAAGGGGAATTTTAAAGCTAAAGGGTTTAGTAAATTTTCTCAACTGAAAGGAAGAAAGTTTTCTTAAAAGTATGAGCTAAAGTATGTTTTGGGAGTATTTTTGAGCTCCTATATGGGATGAGAGTTCATAATTAACTAAAGTCTCCATGTTAACCATGAACCATCATGGGAATTGACGGGTCATACTTTTTAGATGATCACGTAAGTTTATCTAGTGGATCCACTATGCTAAGTAAGGTCCTACACCGATGGAAAGGTATATGATGGTCCTTTGTGCAACATGAGGTAAAACGTTGTATCATCACTTAGGCTCAAAGTGATGGTTGTTGGTTAGAGAATCTCCCACAGAAGTTATATTACTTTCATATATAAGTAACGTTGAGTTTGTTATAGCATTTTTTTAATGAACTAAGTTGTTTTACTATTTTACAAGCTTTATATATATTGCATGTGTTTTAAAATGTTTTATATACATACTTTGAGTTAAGCATATTCTTTAATTGAGCGAGCCAAGGTAAGTTCATCTTAATCCCCATAAGCTTAAGTCGTCGTTTATCTTTTCAACTCGTTTACTTGTACATTCAATGTACTGATGTCAGTTGGCCTGCATCATTTTATGATGCAGGTAACCAGGATCAGGCATGCGCGAACCAGTAATTGTATGCCCTTTTCACTTTACCCCTGCCTCCCCCCGATGTAACCCCTTTCTGGTGAGGCATCCGCAGTACCTTGGTGAGCCTCTTTGTAGTCTGGAGGATATCTCTTTATTTTTTTCTAGCTTAGTTTATTAGGGTGTTGTAGGGTCTATCCCAACATTATTTCTAGTTATAGAGGCTTAATAGACACATAGATGTTAGCCATTCTCTTGCTGTTTATAAAAACTTTTTTTCAAAATTTTTTTTTTTTTTTTTTTTGTTCAATTTGCTTGAGAATTAAGTGTCATTTTGGCCAGAGTAGTAGATTAAGGTGCTCCTCTAACAAGCTTTATTCATGATTGAGTTGATTGAGTCTTTCTGCCTGAGGAGTAAAGTCAGCACTAAGGCTTCGCTTAGAGGCCAAACGATGGCGTTCGAGTGCCGTCGCATGTCCAGGGAGTAGGCTCCGGCGTGACACAAAATTATCTCCCTAGAAACACTTAAAAAAATTATCAGATTTCACTTTTGCTATGTTATTTCTCTAGAATGTCAAGAGACAAATTTACACAACTCAAAAAATGGAAGTGATGACACCGTCGTCTCCCAACAAGATAAGTCAGTAAAAATCCATCCTTCACGATAAAATGCTGAAATGTATAATATTACCCTTAAAAAAAAAATCCCAAAACAAATTGTAGTGATACAAGCTATAATGTATATAACAACATTTAAGGAAAAAAACGTCTAAATGACTTTGTTTCTAGAACAGGACAGATATAATTAAGGAGGAAGAAGGTCCACTGAGAATACAATTAAGTGCATCATAAACCTCTCAGGAAGAATCTCAGACAAAGAAGAAGACAAAATTATCGCAAAACGGGCTAGTAAGCTACAAAAAAATGTAATTGCAATGGGTGAGTACCAAACAAAAATACTCTGAAGTAAACTCTGGACATAAGCGAAGAGGAATAGAATTCGAGTAATCCTTTACCACGCCACCAACCTCCACAATACAGCAGTATCAAGACAAGGCCAACCTAATATTTCACAAATTATATAGAAAAGCAGACTCACAACGAACACTGTAACAATTAAATATTGTAAAAACAAGCTTAATCTTCATCAATCACAAATATAAACCTGCATAAATTGGGCCAAGCTAACAATTACAGTTACTAAAACATACACATCAAGCACCGACCACTTTAACCATTTATATACTAAATATTTATGTCATTATTTCATCAATCATAATTTCATAAAAAGCCACTCAAATAGATCAACTTCATCAATGATGAAATTTGTGCAAAGCAAGGAAAGGTAATGCCAAAGGTATAATAACGCTCTATATAAATGAATGGTTTCAAAAAATAATACAATCAGTGAATACAACATCAAAAATAGAATCAACAGCCTGTCAAAACCATGTTCAACACATATACACCTACAATTGATATAATTGCCTTGTACTACCACTTTTTTCTGTGTAGATCGATTCTTCAACATGGCACAAGTAACCTATCACCACATTCTCATGACTCACCAACACATACCAACTAAAGTAAATATATGATTCTATGACTAAACAAAATGTTTAGAAATCACTGGCCGCATAATAATCGAATAAACTCACTAAGAGACGTGAGTCTTTTTTTTTCGTTGAGCTTTCAGAACACCCATGAGAATCTATTGCATTTAGCAATTCACCATAAAATTTTCAACATTAACAAGACCCACATTACTAATGTCTTTTATCCGCGGATTAAAACATTCAATGAAACTTATGTATCAAGTTCTTAAATCTTGACTGCTAATAAAAGATCCTCAACATATCATATTTTCATGCTTTAAGTCACAGTATCCAAGTCCGAATTCTAGACAATTATTATAATCTAATTACATAATACCATGTAGGAGTAATAGCTTGAAGTTCTTACGAGAAAGAGAGCGATCCGAAGGTTTAGAAATTGTATGCTTCAAGATTTTCAGTTTTTTCAGTATATGCAAAAATCGTGAATACAACTATATCCAAAACTTTAAAGAACCAAACTAATAAGTCACGGATGACCATTCCTTCATTAACTTAACAACTAATTACAAAAAAAACAACTAGCGCTAGAAATACAGGATTCTACAGAGAAGTGAAACATCAAGTGTTCTTTTTACTATGACAATGTGGATTTATCTTTTTTTCATGGAGATGAGTTTTTGTGGCAATAATCTAATTGCACATTGTCTTTTGATTATGGTTGAATTCTGCCTAACTGCTTTAGCCAATCGCTTGGAAAGCTGAAATCTGTCGCAAGTACTCACGCTTCAAATGTGGTTAAGGTGGTGTAGCTTACTTCTTGAGCTCAATACTATACTCCCTGACCAAGAGAAGGTATATTGCTGAAATGCTTCGTCTATCCCCGACCCAATGTTGCCCCAATTGCACAGCAGGTGAATGTGTCGCACAAGTACTTATAGCTCTTAAAAGAACAGACGAGAAAGGACTGTGGATAACTATTTTTACTTACAATTGATATTGGTCTAATTATTTACTGAAGTAGAGAAGTATGCAGAACAAAATAATAAATTTCCTTACAATAATTGGAAAATCTCAGGGCTGCCAAACATATATTGAACTTTCATGTTATCATATTATTGGCGTACGAACTGATGTAGTTATAAGTTCTTGTTTTATAGAGTTAAATGTCTGAGTCGGGCACACACCTCTCGTAACCTTACTCCACATAACGATCATCCGAAAACTCACAGTTGGATAAGCTAAAGTAATTTGCAACATTACAATGCAGCGCTATTTTAAAACCAGCAAAGTCTATTATTCGAACGCGTCACTCCTAAAACTAAAACACCTCCATCTAATGTGACAGATCGAGCGATCTCTCCATTATTTGTCTATATAACACTTCTCTCGGTCTAGTCTAAGAATTAAACAATAGATTTCTATTTCATGGTGGACGCACAACACGAATACGCAAAAAACAAGAATATAAAAGTTACTATAATGACATAAAGAATTACATTGAAAATCGTTCCATTAATAATCCAAACTATTGCAATTCGTAGCACAATCCCTAGAACAAGGGTTTAGCACTATATCTAAGAAAATAGAAGAAGAAAAGAAACCCAAAACAGTCATTAGCGACTCTCTTCAACGTAGTACCTCCTCTAGATCCCCCAAATAATTATTTTATAATCTATTATATAGATGTGAAAAACCCTAACATAAAAATTACGAGTCCCCCCAAAAAAATGGAAATCAAAACCCCAAACTCAAGTGAATTGGTTTGGACTGTGCACTGGGTTGCTTCAAGTGCCATGAGATCAAGTGCTAATTGGAAGGGAACACTGAAGGATTTACCAGAGTAGAATATTATTATTCAATCGGTCATCAGTAGTTTAGGTTCTTCTTTATTTCCTTCTTCATCTGTTAATGTTTAATTGTTTTAGCCTTCAAACTTCCTAATTACACCATTTTACTCTTACCAAATACAATACCACTTATAGCACTCTATAAAAGTCTGCTCAAAAAGGACAATAGAAATAATAAATATGAGACAATAGATAATAGTAGTAGGTTTATCCTCACAAATAGTCACTATGTGAAAACCACAACAATCTGAAGTTCGACAATTGATGCAGGTACAAATCCGTAGTCCATACTTCCATCGAATAAGCATAACTCTTTGTGCTCTCTAAATGAACCGTGAGATTGTTGCATAAACATGGATTATAATAACAAAAATGCAAATCAGGATGCAGTAGGGTTAGGTAATTAAAACACCAACATGTTTTCTGAAACTGTCTACGAATCATCTTTCTCTGATCACCTAAGCTACAGTTGTCACCAACATTTATAGTGCTGGGTAGAAGGCTTGCAATTAAGCAAAACTAGACGTAATGTAAGGTCCTGGCATATTTGCCTTGTGAAAAAAAATTTTAATCTTCAGCTGATGGACTTCAGGGCAAGCAAAATAAGTACACTAACCCCATATCTGAACATCTCAACGTATCATTCAGTTTAGAGTTAAAATTCAGTCCACCAGAGAAATAGAAGAGCTAGAACTAAATGAGAATCATACATCAAAGGCAAACAATGATGAAAGATTACTGTTTGCTGTTGACATACAATGTGGGTTTATCATCCACTTCTCATAATCATTTTGTTAAAACACATCGATTTGCGACACAATCCCGCTTGATGGCTACCTTCAAACCAACAAAGGCCTTTTTTAGTTTGTAGACTTTGTTTCATCACCCTTCGGTAAAAACTTTTGTTTGTGCTATGTAGACCCCGTCTTGTAGGTCTTTATTTAGAAATCCTCCTTGAGATCCAACTTTATAAACTGCTATCATGACTATGAAACCAATGCGAGAACAATGTTTAACAATTTCAAATTGTGCAACTGGAGAAATTGTGTCTTTAAAATCAATACCATATTGTTTGTGCATATCCTGTTGTCAAAAGACGAAGCTATTCCGTCTACAGGGGTCCCATTCAATACAAACTTGTATTGAACACCCATTTCTAAACAATTGATTTTAGGGTCTCGGTTAATGTCCTCCATCTCCCATGTTCCATATTTTCGATAGATGTCATTCTCTCACATCGCTCTATGTGACTCTTCCTTTATCCTCTTCTTTATAATGGTAGGATATGACATCTGCAAAAGGGGATTGACAAGTTGTATTACATGTCACTGGGTATCGGGGTTCCATCTTTTTAAGCCTTGTTGATATTCTTAAGGAATGGACTCATCGGAAGGACTCTCAAGAGTAGTCGATGAAGTGTTTCTGCCTCCCTGAGTTGAAAGAAAAAAAACATAGAGAAGTAGGGCTAGAAACGATGTTGAGCTGTAGCAGTTGGCTGAACAGGATTGCATCAAAAACTGGTTACAAGAGGCATAGGAAATGTGTAATTGGCAATCTTACGTGCTCACTCGAATTACAGCTTGAAGATTCACCAAATTACTAAAATCCTTCTAATGAAAATCTTTCTAGTAAGAGGTCATACAGTCTCTATGAAGATTGTGTTCAGTAACAAATCAAAACACAATTTCAGATTTCATCCAACTTAGACGAAATTAGTAACTTAAAAAGCTAGCTAAACAACAAAAAATTCTAAACTAAAGTACAATGTTTTTACCCTTCCAAGATTTAATGGGTTGAAACCACGAACAAACTTATCGGAGAAAAATTCAATAAAATGGATGAGTCGTTAAAGTTTGAGGCCCCAACAATTTGATTCCGGAAAATCCCTTCGCTTGCTAGATGCTTTTCATCTCCACCATAGTGCGATTGATTGCCAACATACGAGCATTTTTGCTCGAAGTATAAGGTTTTGTCAGCTACCTATGAATGCCATTTTCCTCAGAAAACAAAGAAGAATAACCTCCTTGGACAAGAATTCGTGCCTCTATCTGTGTGAAAAGTCTTTTATGCACGGACCGCTTTGCTTCTCAATTAGGGCTTTGAAGTACTTGAAGTTTTGAATGCTCTTTTTGCATTCTTTTCTAAGAAAATGACCCAACTCATGCGATACAATTCATTTGAAATAAGAGAAAAGAACGACTACCACGAAAAGATGTAGTATGCATCAGGTCCACTGAGTCAAACATGAGTATTCCCACACTCCCCCCCTCACTCTCCCCCCCCACTACCCCATCTCTGCTTACCCATCTCTCCCTCCCCACCCTCCCGCCGTCTCTCCCCACGACCCCCCTTTTAATTTCAAGACACTATGAAGACCTCCCAAACTTTCAAAAAAGGAAAAGACTTCCAAATTTGCTTATTTCCATAAAGGCACCCTTCACATAATGCAAATATTAAATTTTTGGTAGTCCAAGAACCATACTTTTTCAAACTCGCAATGTGATGGTCATCTATTGAGGTGAACCATACCTCAATACCAAAACTTCGACTCCCATTTGCACTACAACAAGAATAACAAACATTCATGTTGGAAACATCAGCGCAACATCTGTTTAGATCTATAGTGATCGAACCTTTTTGCCTTCATTTTGTTTGTAGTGACACAAGCATCGCGTCCCCCAACGAAAGAGACTTCCACATTCGGACAATGGTTGTCCAGCACTATCAAAAATTGGATCCTAAATTAGTTACAAACAGAATGATGTTCAACATATTTACTATGTCGTGGCTGGTGTCAATACCCAGAATGCATTTTCCTTCACCTTGTATCTCTTTTGAGTTAACAAGCTGAACTTTTTTTTTTTTGCTTCTCATTTAGCTCCTAGAACAAAGATTTGGTGCTTGTTCATATTATTTGAACAACCACTATCTACAAAACCAACATCACTTCGGTTATGATATGTATCAATGCAAGCCATAAAGAGATAATTCTCTTCCAAATTTTCTATTGCTGCAAAGTTTATTTACTGATCTTTATTCCAGCAAATTGCCTTTATATGTCTGTAGTGGTGACAATGATGACATTGAATGTCATTCTTTGTGTTAGTTTGCTTATTCGACTGCATATGCCCATTATTCCTTCCTCTGCCTCTTGTATAGCCACAACTTCAACCAAACAGAATCATCCTCTTCCTCGACCTGTGCTTGCTTGACCATTGTTATCACCATATTTGGTTGTTGCTTCCTTCGCCGGGAATGTTTTATCTTAATTATTTTCAATAGATTGATTGAGTCTCATCATGGGCTTGAGGAAATCCCATCAATTTGACAAAGGAAAAAAATGATAGATCCTTAGAGTCTTCTATAGAAGCAACTACATGATTTAATTATGGAGTCAAGCTTCGTAGTATCTTTTAACAATCGTTTGATCAGTAATTTTCTCGCCACATGATCAAATTTTGTTGACCATTGCCACTATTCTAGACAAGAAATCAACAATCGATTCTCCATTTTTCGTAATAAGGTTTCAAATTCATGCTGAAGTGATAACAATCTTACCACAATGACCTTTCAATCACCTTGAAAGTCCTACTGCATAATGGACAAACCTTACTTTGATGTGGTTACTGTTGCGATCCATGAAAAGTGGCTATCATGAACTTACTGCTGGATAAAGTCAGCGCTTTAGCATCTTGTTTCTTACTTTCACAGAGTCTATTTTCTTTATCAGGATGTGCAAATGCTCGTTCTACCAAGTCCCAGAGGTTTTGATATTTGAGTATTGTTTTCATATGATTACTCCAGATTTGTGGCTTTCTCTCTAGAAGATCGGAATGAGTGGTTGTGTCACACTCAATGCATTGCCATTAATTTACATGACTCTAATACCAAAGGTGTTGGCTTAAATAGAAAGTAAAACTTTAGGAAGAAACAGAGGTTCAAAGGTTAAGAGAATTGTATGTTGAAGTCTTTTTTATTCTTTAGTATGTGTTTTTATCCCCCCCACTCCCGCCCACTCACCTATCTCCCCACCTTACTCTCGGAAAGCACACGTAAATTAAACTTTATAAGACTTAAATAACAACACTATTAAGCACTAAATGACCACTCACTTCATACTAAAAAAAATTACTAACAAAAAACACAAACTAGAAAGTAATGCACCATGCATCAGCGTATTTGCTAACAACGTAGTCCTAGAATATACGACACTACTAACAAATTTAATTAACCTGGTCATACTTTGAATGAATATTCAATATACCATACATCTAATATTTAATTATGTATACCAATATATCAAACCAGAACATCACAGAAATAGTGAAGTAAATTACGAACAAAACTAACGAGAACAATTATATGAAAAACTTTTATTGAGGCCACCAGACATTTCTATGAATATTTAGATCATCGACTAAATCATGACTATAACATTACATAATGATTGGTCATGAAACCCTGTTCCCATTTCAAAAAGGACCTATAGATTCAACTATGTATCCTTCTTCTAAAAGCAAAACCCACTTAATTTGTTTCTTTAGTTTAATGACAAGGACCGATTAAATAAAATTAAACTTATACAAGTGGCAGTAATCAATCATATTGAGATCTCAAACGTGTGGCTAGTTGAATTAATATTATCCCTTTAACACAATAAATTGACTAAGTATTCATGGAATCAAAGTGAAATTCTAGAGTAGCATTAATTTGAACTTGCAATGATGAAGACGTTTGGCAGTGGTGATAGTAATTGGACGCAGCGAATAGAGAACCTTAGCAAAGCAACACAATAATTTTGTAGAAAATAAGACCTTTAATATATATGGTCCAAAAGGTATATGGTCTCAAACAAGTTTAAGACTTAGCTTACTATTATCAACTAAGTTAATTATTTAACCATTACCCATAAATTAATTAAGTATAATTATCAAATAGTTCAAAAATTTTGAACCAACTTCACCGACCAATCATAAATAACTCTGGAAAACTTTTGAGAGTGGTAAAATGGTAATTTTATAAAAGTTTTCAACAATACCATTGACGGGGAGACAAAAATGCTACTATGTCCATCATGAATTTCATTTAGTTCAAAAGATAAAACGCTCAGACACAAACAGATCTAAAGTAGTACAATCGAGACATAAATAAGTTTTGGAAGTTTTTTATAGAAACATACGTGAAACCAAAAAAATGAGAGCTCTTGTCTTCTTACTATTTGAATAACAGAAAATATTCTTTTAAGATTTGTTATGTCTAAGAAAAAAAAAGGATATATTATAAAAGGACATAAAACTATTTTTATCATATAAGACTAAAAAAGATAAAATTTATGATCGCAATTTACAAAATCAACCTCGAAGTTCAAACTATACCATACAGATAATTATTAAGAATGGAAATGTTGAAGTGATTTCAAAGAAAGATTGTTTTCTTCTATTCAACCTCATAAAGATGTTTCTACTGCCACACGAAAATCAAGCTAAAAAATGTGTTCCATGTGACTTTGTATATAATTGTCTTATTAGGACGTCTCTCTGTACTCGATCATGTTTAAAACGAATGCATGATTATTATTAATTTGAAAAGAAAACTGGTATCATCCCATCCATTTTAAAGAAGGAATTTACATTTAGTGAGAAGTTTACAAAATTGACCTTTGATGTACTGTGGTTTCATGGTACTTTCAATATTTTTTCCTTAAGTTTAGTGTGTGTCTAGGGCCTTTTTGTAGTAATTAGGGGCTACGGAAGGATCGAAGGTCTGCCGACTGATCGACAGACCATCCTGGCAAATCGTTGATGGACAGGGAATGGCCCAATATCGGGGGTTGAAGAAAAATCTAAGTATGAAATGACGAGATGCATCGACAGACCTAAGTTATCGATGGGCAGTGGTGTGTGGTCGGTCGATTGGATCATGAGAAGCTGCAACGTGAGGCTTGAAATGATGCTTAAGTATGAGACCCAGCGAGGTGAGTCGACAGTCCTTTGTTTGATCGACGGACCGTAAGTGGAAGGCGTCTGATGAAGAACCGACATTTTTTGGATCAAACTTTGCCTGAGTGTTTCCTTTATTTGTAGGACACCTGTATTATAATTAGGGTGTAAAAACTAATTTTTAGGGTTGGATCTTTTATTATTGTTTCATACTTTGTTCTTGGAGATTTGACTTTGCAAACTTTCGGCAATTAAATTCAATTTCCGGAATCGATTTTCAAGTGAATTGCTTATTTCAGTATAATTCGGATTTCTTAAACATGTTCAAAGTAAGTTCATGATTTATTAAATCAAACAATATGAATGGTGTTCTCTAGCATGGGAAGTTAATTCACAACTAGGTTGTGCGAACCATGGTAATTAACAAAATAAGTCTAGATAATAAAAATCTCAACTAGGTCTTAGCATAGAACGATAATTCTTTCGTCTAGAAGTCTTTTAATGAGTGAGACGTTAGAACTCTCCCTACTCTGCTCCTATCCTGACCAAGGGGGTATGGTAATAGGATAAAATTATTACTAACAAATGACTTAGTGGACTACTATTTAATAAGCTGTCGATTGGTGCGAGGTATAATAAGTCAAACATCAATATGTGTTCAATATGAAGTAAAAAGGTAAGGGTTAGTAACTTAGACCACAAGTAGCCGGCGACCAAGGTACGGGGTGAAAAGTCTCTAAATGCGAGACCAATGGATTCTAGATATTCATAACTTATAACTTTGCGTGCAAAACCCTTAGGAAAGAAGAGATTATAAGCTAGGCATTATGCGTTATGAAAACCTATGAGTAACACTTACAACCCTATTTGATCTCATAACCCTGATAAACACCAACAATTTACTCTTGCCACTTGTTACAATTCACAACATTACAAACATTTTGTTTCACCACCCCCCCCCCCCCAAACATTTTATTACTAGTTCCAATAAAGGAGTGCTAAATAGAGGTAATCGTAAGGTTAAAGTTAATTGTCTAAATATTTTCCACGTGGGATTGATCCTCAACCTAAAGAGTGCGGAAAGTGGTTTTTTAGGAAAAATAACACTTTTTATCAATTACTGCTTACGTCAACAATTCCTAATATTACTTTTTCTGGGTCGTTGTGTATGTACAGGCTAGCTTAGTGTATGTCAGTACACCGGAATCGAGGAGTAACCAATACTCCAAAGTGATTGCAGAAATGAACGTGACACTCGCGAGAAAGAGTGACCCAGAATCTTGCTAATCTTGGTGATGGATCAAACAGTCAAATTCTCCCACAGGTGATGCTCACACGATAGTGATTGTTTGAAAACCTTGTGATGGGGGCTTTGAGGAGGCAACTCCGCCCACGCCTCAGGAGTAGTATAGGGGCGCAATGTAAGATCACAAATTTCTAATAAGCCTTTCTCCATACTCTTACCACAGGGTCATACATTTGTGGGTACGAGTCGCTTGATGAGGCGGTTGGGGGGTGCCGGCGTGGGGCGCGTGATGGAGGGGTCCCCGGGGGGGGGGGGGGTGGGAAGGATGCTTAGTGTAGAGGTGTGTGTTTTCGAGGCTACCATATCGAGGATCAAATGTTCACATCTCCAAACTGAGGTCGGTGTATAAAAGTTGTGTAGGGAGGCCAGACTAGGACATGAATGTCATCAGATTAAGGGTGTTACCTATCTTATTGGCTAGAGAGGCCGCAATTTGGTTTAGTGAGTAGCCCTATAATTTGATCTATACTTGGGAGCAGTTGAGGGATGTGTTCCTAGCACAGCACTACCCGGTGTCCAAAAATCTCAATAAGAAATATAAGTTCACTTCATTTGTGAGAATTGTCTCAAACCACCGCATTGATAATGAGTCATTAAAAGAGTACTTTTTACAGGAGCAGATGAGATTAATAAGAAGCAATTGACAATATTGCAGGTGGTCTCTTATGGTGAGTGCACCATGCAGCAGATTGCGGAGAAGTTGCGAAAAATCTCTCGCGACAATAAGATTGGAGGCACTAGGAAGTCGGACACGAGAAGGAAACACCTTTGTAGTGCAGGCTACAACACAACCCGGACATTAGATGAAATACTGTAGAGATGGATTCAAATGAGAAGGGAAACTCGAGGTTGTATTGAAACATATCATGAAAGTGCGAAGAAAGCTAAATATGTGAATTATGTGACAAACCCACCAACGCCAGCAAAATAGATTCTACTAGAAGGGGGTTCATATGTAGTGAATGATAAGACGGGGGGTTTACGACCGAACGCCAAAGGATCCAATCAGGAGAATTGGAGCCAAAGTCAACGGAAATCAAGGGTCCGAAACTATGGGCATTTACAATCGAGTGGGTCATTTATGTTCGAGATGGAAAACTAAACAAAACCCCCCGTGACAAACAACTTCAACCGCGTAAACCTTATCGTAACAAAAACGAACGGGAGTAGGCCCTAGTTCTAACTCAAATCGGGAAGTTTCTCCTAAGGATGGTGGAGGGAGTATGGCACTGTGAAGATATGTTGACAAAAGGACTTATGAGGATGATTTCTATGCTAGTGATGAAGCACGCCAAAGAGGTGAGACGGTTATTTGGACATAGAACCTTTTCCCGCCCGCCACTACAGATTTTCTCGGCAAAATGTGGCATGGCACTGCAATCTCATCAAGTATCTTGAGTTGCAAAATGCCCAATTGTCTTCTACAATGGAACCCACGTTAATCGAGTACTCTCCTAGCATATTGTCCAAAACTAAAAAAATGATGGACATTTGCATGGCAGTCACTACGAGGGGGTAATCCAAACCCCCCAATTCATACACTGATGCAGTATGGGTGTGAAAGAGACGGTCAAAAAGATAATGAGGTAGTGAAGATAATGGTGGAGTGATGGATAAAGTTGTGTCAACAAAGGAAAAAATACCCTAAAGAAGATCCCGGTCTAGACCACACCACATTTTCGCAAAGATTGGTAAATAAGATTGCAGCATGGTAAATAATGGTGTTTATTATATGTTAATAGCTTTTCTTCAAATGTCCCTTGCTAGAGTATCTAAATAAATGCCCGGGGGGGGGGATTATGCAAGTTTATGAAAGAAATGGGTTACTAAGAAGCGATCAGGTAAGTTTGAGGATGACGATCGAATGCAACATTGTAGTGCTATTTCTACAAGGTCTCTTGTACAAAAGAAAGAAGATTCGGGTGCTTTCCTATTCCATGTACCATTGGGTTGTTACACTTCGCTAAAGCACTATGTGATCTTGGTGCAAGATCAAATCTCATGCCTCTCTCGATTTAAAAAAGTTGGGTTTGGGTGACCCAAAGCCCACTACGATGCGGTTACTGATGGCCGATCGAATAGTGAAGAGGCCTATTGAGATACTCCACAATGTGTTGGTGAAGGTGGAGTCGTTTATATTCCCGGCTGACTTTGCTACCGGTTGCGCCTTGGTTTTGAGGTGCCTAATATTCTTGGGAGGTCGTTCCTTGCTACTGGTTGAGCCTTGGTTGACATGGAAAAAGGGATGATGAAGTTTAGGTTAAACAATGAAGAAGAACTCCTTACACATTGTAGGTCCTAAGAAGAGCGGTGAGCCCAACTGGTATATACTACTATCCTATAGGGGAAGAGTACGTTGGAGGTACATATCGAACGAGCGCCTTGGTGTTAAGGGCATAGCAGCGGTGATCATGAATTTTGAGAGTGATAGCATGAGAGTAGGGTATTGGTGCGGGCACACATTGTATCGTTGGTGACCGTTCGATTTAAAACCAAAGAAATTGAGTTAGATATGAAAGTCATCGCGAGTCTCCCGACCACTCGCGAAAAATCTATTGAGGAGCCCCAAAATTAGAGCTTAAGGCTATACACCTCATCTGAGGTTGTCGTCTTGGAAAGAGTGGACATTTACGGCTAATCATTGCATTGGATTTGAAAGATAACGAGTGAGTGTCTTGGTAGACGTGTTAACAAGGTTCAAACGAGCCATTGGTTTTACTATTGTGCATATTATTGCGATCCCACCAGATATTTTTTCACACAAAATCGTACTCATGCCCGATCACAAGCTAAGTATTGAGCACCAAAGACGTTTGAGTCCACCTATGCAAGAGGTAGTTAACAAGGAGATATTAAGTTATTGGATGTCGGAGTCATATATCCTATCGCAAATGATAGTTGGGTATGACCTATTCAGTGTGTGCCCAAAAAGGGGGAATGATTGTGGTCTCTAATGAGAAGAATGATCTTTTCCCAATGAGGCCGTTGACTGGATGGGGAGTTTGTATAGATTACCGAAATTTGAATGCATGGACTGAGAAAGACCATTTTCCTATGCCCTTCATGGATCAGATGTTAGTATAGTCTTGTAGGGAAAGGGTGGTATTGTTGATGGAGGTTAGGGGTATAATCAAAGATGCCTTGGCACTGGAGCGATCAAGATAAAACCACTTTTACTTGTCCTTATGCGGACCTTGTATTCAAGAGGATGACATTGGGTTGTGTAATGACAACGTACTTTTCAACATAATCATGATGTCTCTTTTCCATCTGGGAGCACCACTATTCGAGGTGGTTATGGATGTATTTTTCAATGTTGGTGCTATGTATCATTGTTTTCGTAACTTGATGATGTTTTAAAAGCTGTAAAGATTGCAACTTTTTATGCTAAATGAGAAAAATGTCCACTCATGGTGAAGAGGGTATTGTATTGGGCCATCGCATCTCAGAGAAGGGGATAAAAATTGATAGAGCTAAGTTAGGTTATATAGAGACTTCCCAAAAACCATCTCTGTAAAAGGTGTGAGAAGTTTTCTGGGCATGCCGAGCGTCTACGGAAGGTTCTTCCTTAAGGATTCTCAAAAAAAATTGTACATCCTATGGAAGTACTGAGAAGAATGTAAATCTTTATTTTGAGAATTGTCTGAAGGCGGTGTGGAGAGTTTAAAGCGAAGTTGGTGATCTGCCCATAATTATTTCCCGATTGGAGAAAGCCATTGACGGTGATGTGTGATGCTAGTGGGGTTACTACTTGGTGAGTCTGGACAAAGAAGGGATAAAATTCTTCACCCCAAATTATTCTGCCTAGTAAGACCCTAATGAAGCACAAAAGCAACTACCACTATGACTGACCAAGCGCTTCTTCCGGTGCATAGTGCTTTCAAAAAATTTTGCTCATATTTGCTTGGCACGGGAGTCATTACTGCATAGGACACTCTGCTTGGAGATATTGATGGCAAGAGGGGGGGAGGAATGTGAAACCACGGTTGATTAGTGGGGACTACTATTGCAAGAGTTGAGGTTGAGGTGAAAGAAGAAAAGGGACAGAAAAATAAGTTGGCGACCACTTTTCTAGATTAGAGGAATAAGCTATGCGAGAGTTGGGTGAAAAGGCTGAAATTGATGATACCTTCCCTGATGAGCATGTATTGGCCGTTTCTCATGACTTGATCCCATGGTTCACCGATTTTGCGAATTATCTGGCTCGTGATATAGTTCCATCGGACTTATCCTTTCATTAGAGGAAAAAGTTCATGCACGATGTGAAAAAGTTCTTTTGGGATGAGCCTTATTTATACCGGAGTTGTGATGATGGTCATATACTCCGTTGTGTGCCGAAAGTTGAGATGCTAAGTATTTTGTAGTCATGCCATTCCTCCCCTGTGAGTGTGCATCATAGTGGTATCCGGACTGCCCATAAGATCTTGCAATGTGGGTACTATTGGCCAACCATCCACTAAGATGCTCATGAGTTCGCCGAGGCCTATGATAGGTGCCAAAGAGATGGTGGTATTTCAATAAGGCAAGAGCTCCCTTTAAATCCCATTCAAGTGATCAAGTTATTTGATGTATGGGTATTGATTTTATTGGCCCGTTTGTGAGTTCTCATGGGATGAAATATATTATTGTGGCGATGGATTATGTGTCAAAATGTATTGAAGCCATAGCACTTTCTAACAATGAAAGGAATAGTGTCACCGCGTTCTTGAAAAAGAGCATCTTTTGTAGATTTGGCACACCTAGGGCCATTATTAGTGATGGGTGATTCCACTTTTGCAACAAGTTATTCAAAGGGTTATTGGAGAAATATGGGTTTTGCCATAATGTAGTCACTTCGTACCATCCGCAAACTAGTGGGAAAGTTGAGGTGTCCAATAGATAAATCAAGCTGATCCTATCAAAAATGGTAAATGATAGTAAAACGGATTGGTCTAGGAGGCTTGAAGATGCTCTTTGGGCTTACCGGACAGCATACAAGACTCCCATAGGTATGTATCTGTACCAACTTTTATATGGGAAGCTTGTCACTTTCATTTGAGTTAGAGCACAAGGCCCTGTGGGCAATGTATATACTAGAAGATGGATTGAAGGAGCATGGAGCAGAGCCTGTAATGGGTTGAAATTAAACTTGATTAGTTTTTTTTCGCCTACAACCTACGACAGTTCAGCCCGCTCCAGCGAAGTATGAAGAATACAATGACTAAAAGCTTGGAAGCGCAGAATATTGTAATTGGGGGATTTAGTACTTCTGTTAACTCTAGGTTGTACTTTGTTTTATGGGAAACTGAATCCAAATGGATTGGTCCATTCTTGATCATTAAAGTGTTCCCACATGCAGCGTTGATTGGAAAACACAAGGAGGGTGCAAGGTTGGATCCCGTTAAATTGACAGAGATTAAGATCTACCTCGGCCATGCGGAGAGTGTCCTTAATGAAATGGTTGAGGCATATTACCCTTGATGAAGTCTGAGTACTCAAGGGCCTTGCGTCGTGATGCACGTTAATAATCAAGCGCTTCTTTTGGAGGAAACCCCATGTGTATCCTCTGCCAACAATAGGTTTTCTTTTCTTTGTAGGGGACATAGTTGCATTATTTTGTTTCGTTATATTTACTCATGTCATGTGTAATTTATTTATAGTTTTTAGTCTTTTGGATAGAGGTAGTTAAGGGTCTGTGTCCTAAAAACTGCCAAGGAAACACACAAAAAGAACAAGCCTTAATGGTTCTAAATGTGCATGACCAACCACACAGAATCTTCTGCAGAAATTGGTCTGGTGCACAGATCTACGAATCAATCGACGGGTCGTCGTTACATAAACAGACCGTCGATGGTTTCATAGGTCCAACTATGTTTTTAAATTTTGGTATACGTTAGGGCACAACTGAGGACCCATCGACGGACCGTCAATTCACTTATGGAGCGTCGACGGGGTACCGTCAAGTCACAAAATCCAGTGACCCGATCGACTATATAATATTATAACTTCTCATACCTTTCCACACCTTTTAAAATTCATCCCAACCGTTTCCCTCCTTCATTCCCTTAACTCCCCATTAAACTCCAAAATCACCCACTCAATTTCATTCAGATTTCTAATTCTCCCAATCTCTCAAAAATCCCAAAACCCTAGTTCCCAAATTCTACTCCATTTTCATTGCTTCTCCGGTCGGTGTTTGGCGGCGGATACGCAGGTTGGTCTTGCAAGATCACCCACTCACTTCAATCCACTACAACTCTCATGTATTTCATGTTCCTCTGCTCAATGAATTCTCGTTCATCTTCTTGTGGAATTAAATTTGTTGTATCTGGGTCTTGACTTAGGGACATAAATGAATGTTAAACTTGTTAAAATTGGGTTCCATGTCCCTTAGAATGATAGAAAGTGAATGGGTTGGGGGTGGAATCTGTTTACAGTCTAGTTGCTTGTTGTTTTTTTGACTTAGGGCTTGTTAGTCTCTTAGAATTCATGGTTGAAATTGGCAAAATCAAAGCCCTAGGAATGATGAATTAGTATTTTGCTTGATATTGCATGTTGGGTGTACTAGTTTGTGCTTAAAAGTGCTCATTTGTGGGGTAAAACAAAGCCCCGAATCCTGTCTCTGACCAACAAAACGAGACCCCGTCTACGGACCGTTGATTGATCGACGGACCATCAATGGGGTTTGTCGATGGTTCACCTTGAAAATTGCTAACGGTTGAACGACGGAAGTGGACTACGGTCCGTCGATTGATCGATGGACCATTCTGCACGTCCGTCATTTTTATGTGAAACCTTGTTTTGTGAGATTTTCAAAAAATATTTTAAGTGTCCAACGACGGAAGTGGACTATGGTTCGTCGATTGATCGACGGGACGTTCTGCACATCTGTCATTTCTGTCTGAAACTTTGCTTTGTGAACTTTTCAAAAACTATTCTAAGTGTAAAACGACGAAAGTGGACTACGGTCCGTCGATTGATCAACGGGCTGCTCTGGCAAACGTCCTCCTTTTTGTCTGAAAGAGTACATATACTTTCTGGGTTGAAAGGGTATGGAGGTGGCTGAAATCATCAATGGGAAGGCGGGACGATGTGGGGATAGACAAATGACAGTAGGAATGTGGGAGATGAGATATGGGACGGGAAAGCTTTCCTCCCAAGTTTCAGCTGAAGGGGGCGTGTAATTCAAAAAGGAAGTAGGTGAGCGATTTGGTGTCAAATGTGGGTGGGAAGGACAGTTGGCAAGAGGTACGGGGCGGGAAGCTGCGTATGGTTGAAGTTAAGGTTGGCAGGTGGACAGCGTAAGGGGAATGCTAGTAGAAAACAGCGTCGTGTAGAGGTAGAGAGTAGAAAGACTACGGCGGTAGAGAGGGGCGAGGGACGAGGTGTAAAGGCAAATGAAAACGGGTGAGTGATCGATAGATGGTGAAGAGGGGGATGTATAAGTTACGGAAAGTAGAAATGAGGGGCAACGTTTCAGATTGAGTCAGAGGGTGGAGGTGGAATAGGAATAGTTTAGTAAGTTACGAGTAAAGGAAGTGATGAGAGGTGCGGAAGAGTTTTGGTGGGGTGGTAGTAGGATGGTGTTTGGGGGGGGTTAGGGCTCATGCGGAAATAGGTAAAGAGAGAATCAGAGAAAAGATATACAAATATGGAGTGGGTGATTCTGCTCTTACCGAACTGCCTTCCTTCTCGCACCATTTCCTAAGTGTCCATCGACTGACACAATCGATGGGCCATAGATGGTGCCCGTCGTTTGAGTCTGCAGTTCTGCACTAACATATGTCCTGCGTTTCCAGATTTTATTTTGCTTCTATTGTGTGTGTAGGGTGATTACAATGAAACTAAAAACTCCCTTTTCAGGTACTAATAGCCTCCAAATCGGACATTGTCTATTCCAGGGGATGGTCCAATTCTGTGGCACCATCCCGGCGCCTGATTGGCTCGTCCGATGATGAGAGGAGCCCAGAATACATGCCCTCAGGCACCCAAACCCAGACACCACCTGCTAGAGTCACACGGGGCATGCCCAAGAAGGTGGTGCCCGGCGTAGTCACTACCTCCCATTCTGATGAGGAGCACATACTGATCGGCACACCGTATGGGTCTGCCTCGGGTTCTGAGGGAGCATCTTGCTCCGAGGAAGCCTCCATTTTTGAGTCATCCCACTCTATAGGGTTGAATGAGGCCACTGCCTTCTGTTTTGATTCATAGGGAGCCACTCTCCCAACCCTGCCTGCCCACAATGCCTCATCTGATGAAGCCCAGAGTTCGGAGTCTGCTCCAGCATCTTAGTTTGAGGTCCCTGCATCGGTTGGTGATCAGCCCAATCGGTGGTGCGTAGATGGCCAGTACTAGACTTACAGGGATGCCAAGTTGCTGAAAAATAAGGGGGTGATGGCTCGGACTTTGACAGTTGAGCGGCGGGTTATGACAGGAAGCCTACACACAGTGCCTACGATACACGACTTATTCACCCACCACGAGCTCGAGTGGATGGCTAGAAGTGTGTGACCTTACAACGAGGAGATGATGTGAGAGTTCAACACCTCTTATCTATCGACTATCCTAGGTTCTTTGGACAGGCGAGCTAACCCCGCCAAATATGCACCACTCACATATGTCTGAGTTTGAGGCTGTCAGATGGATATCTCTTTTCCTACTATTCGCCGCTTCCTATACGGTAAGGCCACTGATGTAGGGAGGGTTCCCTTTACCTCAAAGTTTTACTAAAGGTGGAAAGTGGTTGAAATGGCCATTTTCAGCTGGAAAGAAATCTGAGAGAATCCACCAAGAGGTGGATTGTACAACAGATATCCATAGACGGTGAGGGATCGGACTGCGTGATGGACCCCAGAGGACTTATTAAGAAGGCCAATCTCACTTTTGCAGCCAAGTTCATCTGGTTTTTTGTTTGCCACCCCCAATCCACCATAGCTGTAGATAATATGTTGACCTGGGATAGAGTAGTCTTGGTAGCAACTATGGTCGCCGGGTTTGAGATTGATTTTATAAAATTATTGATCTCCATCATCCATTAGAGGTATTTTAAGGCCTTTACCACTGACCCATTTGCCTGCATGATTTTTAAGCTTTGCAGGATTGTTGGAGTGCCCATTTAGCACATAGATGTCCTCCGAACTCCTAACGGGATAGTGGATATCAATCTCATTAGGGATAAGGCCAATAAGGCAGCACCACGGAGCGGGTTCAGAGTAGAGGTGCAGCCGCTAGGTGAGAACTCGGCGGATACGATAGAGCAAGCCCAAGGGGCTGATCATGCTACATCAGAGCCTATAATTACCGCCCTGGTAAAGTCTGCCCCAGGCTCTAGTAGTGTACCAAATTCCTCCCGGTCTACGCCCCCATCACCACCACTGGTCCCGCTGCTAGGGTACAGAATTTAGAGGCCCAAATGGCCACCTTGATGCACCATATCCAGCATTGGATGTAGAAGTCCATTGCTGAGCCTAAGGACCGAATTGAGAAAAAGGTAGCTCAGCAGACTGAAAGGAGGATTCAGGCGGTCCAGCAGCCCCTCGATGCTTTTGAGTTGAGAGTCCTAGCACACCCAGCCCCCACCAATGATTTGACGACTCTTCAGGTGGCTGTGGCGAGTCTGCGAGCTGATGTTAATTCTATCCTAGATGTGAGGGTACCAGAGCCTAAGTCCTCACTAGCGGAGCTTGCGGAGGATACAGTTCTTGCTGCACTGTTCACTACCACTACTGCACCTCTGCCTTCACCACGTGAGCATGCCAAGAGGCACCGCTGCAACCGCACTAGTTAGAGTGACGATGCTTAGGGTAGAAAAATGATTTGATAGCTATGGAGGCTGTGAGGAAAGCCTCATTGATTGATGAGGAGGCTCGGTAGATGAGGGCTCGTGATTTAGATGCTGGGGCGTTTATCTCCAGATTGGAGGTTGCTGAGAGGAGCACCAATGAGGGTGTAAATATTGTTGTGGGCACCATTGATGGTGGCCCTACTACTGAGGGAGCGAGTTCCGGGAAATCGGACCCGCCAGCTTGTTGATCTTCGACGCTATGTGCCTCAGGTTTGCTTCACCTACCACTTTTTCTTTATTTTTTATACATTGGGGACAATTGCATGTTTTTTTTGTTGGGGGTTGATTAAATGGAAAGTGAGTTCTAGGGTGAAGTCTAGTAACCCAACTCAAGATCCTCTCTTGGTGGTTTTCTTGCCTGTGTTCTTTTGCCCCAAGAGACTGATTATTTTTATGTTGAACTGGCATTTGTAGTATATTGTACAAAGTATGAATGTGAAATCTCAATAATGATGGCTAAATATGAATGATATACCGTTCTAAAGAGAATGCTTGCATAATTAGGCATAATGAATGTTGAATGTGTTGGCTCTAAGTATGACATAGAGATGCACCACGACATGACCCTCAATCTAACACTCGAACTAGGTCTCTGATAATCGGATAGGGTAATGAGGTTTCAAGAGAGTGTGAGAAAAGTTGATTGTTCCACTGTTGGTACCTAACTAGAACTTGTCCGGTTATTCCTGCAAAAAGAAATCTGTGATAGACATTTAGGAAACGATCATAGGCCATTGTTCAAATTTATCCAATCTTTAGCCTAAATAAAATAAAACCAAATGAAATTTATTCCCTTTTGATCCAAATAGTTTGATCTTATAATCCCTAATTCATTTTTCTTAGGAATAATGTGTTGGCCCTGATACCTCCTTGGACATATGCACCTCAACTTAGGCCAAAAGCATAAGTTGAGGGTGGCTAGTGCAGAAACTAACCTCTTCTTGGCCATGACCTAACCTTGGGTATTGTGTACCTCGACTCATGGCAAAGCCATGAGTTGAAGGTGTCTATCATGAGATATATCCCAAAAAGTGGGAATGAAAAGATTACTATGGAAAAAAAGAAAAGAAATAGTGAATAAGAGAAGTGACTCAGTAAAAGCCATTATCAAATTAAAAAAATGAGAAAACGAAAATAAATAAAAGAGAACAAGAATGTTTAAGAAAAAGAAGTAAGAGTCATTTCCACAAAAAGAGAAAGAAAGGAGAAAAACAAGGCAAAGAGTACAAGGGAAGAGTAGGGCATAATGTCAAGGAGGGTAAAAAGTCACTAAAATGTACCCATATGTACCAAACCTGACCCAGAGCCTCCATTATAAGCCAAGAACGTCCTATCGTGATCCTAAGAGTCTAATATGGTGAACTTAAGCAGTGAGAATAAGGGCAAGCCTATGGTGACATGTACCAACTAGGTGTGAAGTTGTTTTGAGCGTGAGTGTTGAATAATGATCCTTATACTCAAATTTAAAATCACTGTGTGAAGAAGGAGGATATTTTTCGAAGTGAAGACACTAGTTCAATATTGGAAAGTTGGTACCTTGGTGAGAGATAAAAGAGTAGAGGTGTAGATGCGTGGTGATTCAGTGTCATGGTCGGATCCACATGAATGAGCTTAGTGAGCCTAATAGTAAAAGCATGCAATAAAGCAGTAAAAAAGTAAGGATTGACAGCCATATGATTGCGAAAGCTTAAAAGAGGATACTTTTGTACAAAAGGTGTTGTGTGAGTCCATAATGCGTCGCTTGAGGACAATGACGAATTTAATTGAGTATTGTTGAACTTGTACCGTCGTTTCATAGGTACTTCTTTCAATGCCTTTTTCCTTAAGTAGTGTGGTTCGGGACTTTCAGTAGTAATTTTAATGATTTTTATTGGTTTTGCAGGGAGTTTATTACAAAGTGCAAATGCAGAAAGAAATAGGTGCAGAAGTGCCACGAAAGACATCGAGGTCATCATTTTCGTCACTGGAGGTTCAAACATCTAGCAAGAAAACTCAAGGAATTCCGCACTAAATGGTGGGGTACGGAATGATGGATATGATCGGCCGGACGAATCCAACTTCAACTCACTAACTGGCAAAGCATGATGATATCAGAGAATGTCCTAGTACCTGGTGTTGAAGAAAAAGCTAAGTATGGAATGATGATATACATCGACGGACCGTGCTGTTGGTCCGTCAATTGGATCAGAGAAGATGCAATGTGAAGTCTATAATAAGATGCTAAGTATGGACAAACGGAGCCAATCGACGGTCTGTCGTTTGATCGACGGATCGTCAGTAGGTCAGTCAGATTGAAGGCCGCATTTTTTGGAAACAAACTTTCATATGTTTTGCTTTTATTTTAGGACACTGTCTTTATAAATTAGGGTGGTAAAACCCTCATTTTGGGCGGTTGGATATTTTATAATAATTTCATTCTTTTGTTATTGGGAGATTTGATTTGCAATTTTGGCAATTAATTCAAGTTTCCGGAATCGAATTTTCAAGTGAATTTGTTATTTCAAGTATATTTCTGGATTTTCTTCAAAATTGTCAAGTAAGTTCATGCTTGTTATTCAACAAATATGCATTGTGTTCTTCGAAAGCATGGGGAACTAATCCCCACAACTACAGTTGTGGGAATCATGGGTATTAACCAAAATAAGGCTCGCAATTAAAAAATTCTCAACTAGGGTTACTTGCATGCATCTAATTAATTCTTTCGTACTAAAATTCTTTTTTAATGAGTGCCACACGTTAGAACTCGCCTTTATTGCAACTGTTTGACAACGAAAGGGTAGTTAATAGGGAAAAGAATTATCAACATCAGATTAGTGGATAGATCTAATAGGCTAGTTTCGATGGTTGCGAGGTTAGTAACTAAGCCAACACATCGAATATGATGTTTAAATGAAGTAAAAAGTAAGGGATACGTATTAGACACACGTAGCCAGACCAATTGGTACGGGGTGATGAAATTCTTTAATTTCCGAGTCCAAAGAAGTTAGAGATACAAACTAATCACTTTGCGATGCCCAAACCTTAGGAAAGAATTGGTTATAACTAGGATTTGGCGTTATGAACCTATGGGGGACACTACCACGCTAGTTGATCTTCATAACTAAATAAAAACACCAAACAATTTAGTTTGACCACTGTTGATTTCACAAAATTACAAAACAATTTGTTTTCGAACCCCCCCCCCCCCCTTTGACTAGTCTGAAAACAGGAGTTGACTCCTAAATAGAGGTAAAAATTGTACATTAAAGTTAAGTTTAAATTATTTTTCCTCATTGGATGGACCCCAACCTAATTGTTGAGTTTTTTACTTCATACGACCTCTTATACTTCTTTAGGGAAGTCTAATTTGAGTGTATCAACCTTATTCAGCTAATGTAATTAATGAAGAAAATGAGTACCAAGTTTTGTTTGATATAAGAAAAAACGCAATGAGTAACTCTAACTAAATTTCTATCTCAAGCTCTTCAGATATGCTAAGGGAGAAAACAAGTAATAGATTCATGTAAATAATTTATCTTTTCAATTAATTTTCAAATGAATTGTTTAAAAAAAATCTTTCAATTAATATTTTACAATTTATGATAAACTAAATGAACATTTTGTTGCATTAGAAACATATAGTCTAAATATTTTTAAAAAACCAACGGTAAAATATCTAACACAAAAGTAACATTTTTATTTAATGTTTTTTTAGCCAAATCATAAAAGTAATACAACAAAACAAATCCACATCATTCAATCTACACATCAACTATCATGTGCCTCAATTGATTATTTCAAAAACAAGAACATTAGATAATGTAATTTACAAAAAAGAGATCTGGAGAGGACCCAAAACATATGGAAACTGAAACAAATTAAGTAACTAAAAACATTTATGAGAGTCATGCCTTTTGTCTTCCTTAATGGTGGATGGGGTCGCTTTCCTTCAGTGGCGACATAAGAATGTTTGTCAAAGCATTTAGACCTTTTATTTCAATAGCTTCCTTGTCATAAGACAAAGAAGCTTCATCCGCAGTGGCAAAACTTCCCAACCAATGTTGTTTATTCGTTCTTACATCACGAATCTCTGTAACGCATCTTCTCCATTTTCTTTGTCTAACTCCCCTTTACTTCTTTACGTTTTCTTGGTGCAGTTTTGTATCTTTTTTCTCTTTGGAGGACACTATCTTTGAAGTGACCTTGGTCTTTCAATTTTTTATGATAATTTCTTTACAAATCCTTTTTTGTCGTTTAGACTTCTCTCCTTGATGATTTTCCTCATCATCACTAAATGAGTCTATTGCGTCATTGTCCATTATGTAAATACGTACAACACGTGGCAAGACCACAGAACATTTGCCCATTAAATACGTATTTTTTCCTCTGGCTACTTTTGAGGTTTTTTTTACTACCTCATTTTTGTAAAGCTCGTCTCTAGAATCCATTGCTTCAGGAAAGAGAACAAAAAAAACCAGAATAAGTCCATTAAATCAGGCACCTATATACACTTCATCAATAATCAAATTATTTTTATTTATGTACTCTATTTGTCAACTTGATATGTATTTTGACCTAAGACATAAAGTTTCAGACTTATTTGTCATTATTAGCAACTCAATTAATTCTTTGTCTGTTACACACCAAGTAATTAAATGATAGTATCAAGTTCAAACTTTTCCAAACCAACTTCCTCGGACCAATCATAATGATCCATGTTTCAGGAAAAACACAAAGGATGTATTGACAATAAGTTCATGTCAAGGACTCATCACTTTTTTATACATTTCTAGAATTTATAGTAGGTTAGGTGAGTATTAGATCTTCACCACAACTTATATATTAAGACTTTTATCACTGTTCACTTTACCTCATAAGCACTATTGATTCAACTTCTTGAACAAGCTACGTCAATCCTACAATCATCAATTACCTCCTAGATTCTGAGGCATTCTTCAATCACATTAATTTATTACCCGGTGAATCCTAGTCAAGTTATTCATCAAAAGTTCAAATTTCTATGATTACAATAAAGATCCATCAGACATAATAAGTATCGTTCAATTAATGTATATATGTTACCCAAATCTTGAACAAAAAATTGGTGCATGACTGTAATTTTAGAAGATCAATTCAATCTTCAATTTCACCATTCATGGCATAAACTCCAAAAATATTAAAATTCATCCAAATAGGGAATAGGGTTTACCGTTGAAATAACATAAATTCAACAGACTTCATAATTAAATGTAACCCAATTCAATAATAATTAAATACTCTCCCATTAATTGGATAAAAAGATTAACACTACCCACAATGTACGAAGAAACCTAGTTAGAGTGATTTTGACTTTCGGGGAGGAAACTCTGGGGTTCTATGGGTGGAAGGAACCAGAGATTAATAAGGAAAACATACTGACTTCAAATGCCCACTCCCCAAGGATGAAACAATGGAGGGAATATGCCGTTTAGTTCTTTTCTTTTCTCTTCATGCACGTATATAGAGCGAATTTGGGTTAGGTTCTTTTGGTATGAAGAATGATTTAATTCACTTAGTTAAGGCGGTCTATTCGTCCTATCTATATGGTTGATAAAAAAAAAACTAACCGACCGCCTTGAACCCCTAACCCCCCCCCAAAATAATCAATTAACCACTAAACCCCCACTAACAAAACTAAACTCTTAAGTTTGCTCCCACTCAGAAAACCGCACCCCAAGGCACCGTTGGGATTGGTTACAGCTCATGCTGCAAGCCCTTGTGAGGTGGTGAGAATGAGGCTAAAAAATTGCAGAACTAGAAGAAAAGAAAAGTGCAGGACTTGACCTATGACCCAACCCATGGGGCGTAGGCTCATCTTACTGGTCGTGATGGCTGCGTTTTGACAGCTTTTGGGGCTGTTTAAGGTGTTACACTCAAGGTGCTCCTCTGGTAGTCTTGGGTAGTCATAAATTGATGCCCTAACCTAAAACCCTTCATTCTAAGTAGGAATCATTTTACAATTTTTAACCCCTCATACAAAACTATAAATCTCTACATCAGAGGCTTTAGAATTGTCTCGATGGTTCACTAGTTTTGAGAATAACAACTATCTAAATGACATTCTAATTCTACTTTAGGTTACTTCTATAAACTAGCGGACCTCATGCATGCAATACATCTTAAGCACACACCAAGGAAGAAAATTTTAATTCCAAGCTTATAGAATAGTAAAGAAACAACAAAGGATTAGGAACTACTTCTAAACCACCTCAAATGCCGAACATCTACATTGACTCATTCAAGGAGGAAACTGAATTATCCTACACTAAACACATGATATCAACACCAATTATGCGACTATTATATGGAATTTATTCTCAACAAACCTCTATTAAAGGAGGAATATTTCAACTACTAACTAAGGTATGTTAATTAATCTCATGAAGTTTATATGCAATTCCACTCAAATGCACCACAACATGAAACAAAACAATGTATTTAAGTAATTTCTACAAGACCTAAGGTTTTTTCATGAACAGGCACAAAAGGGAATAATGGCAATAGATAAACCCACTATAACCTTACTTTTTTTGCACACTATCTCCTCTTTGGGAGTAAGCCTATATAATCACTTCTATACATCATTCATGCTTAAGACAAATTCAAGACCAAACATAAAAACTCACAAAAGACAAGAAATCTAGAAATCAATAAAGCATTAAAAACATAACGGAAGCAACATGAGGAGATCACTCTTGATCTTCTATAGAGAGAGCATAAAACATATTCTTCTTAAGAGTGCTCTCATCTGAACCACTAGAGGCAACTTTATTATCCTCACTTCCCTTAGCCTTGAGAACGAAGCAATCTCAAATTTTGTGCCCATCATTTCCACACCCATAGCAATCGTTCATGCAAGTTAGGCACTTACTGATGAGTCCACGATTTCGACTCATTAAGGATATATTTTAATTGATTTAGTGTCCTCAAATTCATATTTGGTATCAATGTAAATCCTTGAATTTCAGGTATCTGGATTGAGGATTAGATCATGAAAATTAATGAGCACAATCGAATAAGACAGCTAAAAGAATGAAGAAAAGAAGGTCTGATGATCGCTTATCGTATTGGTCAAGTCGCCAAATGATCATGGTCTCACCTAAAGTTCTAGTGTGCAAAGCCTTCAAGGAGAAAATCAAGTCAGCCATAGAAAAGAGTAGTCGACGAGTCTCTGAACGGTTCCATCATACAGTCGCCCAAGTTACAAAAGTTGAAGATATCGAAGGACAAAGCAAAAAGGCAATGGAATTGACAAAAGGGCGGATGACCGAGTGGAGCAGCAATTCCAACTTATTGCGCCAAACTTCACAACATATTTTTCGCAACCATAAATACATTTTTTACTATTTATTTTAGTATTGATCGATCTATCAATCTATCTAGATTTCAAACCAGAATAAGAATTATCAGCTTGGAAGTTTAGAATGGAGTTTTGAGGTAATATTTCCTTAACTTTAAACATATAAACATTGCCATTTCTGAGAAATTTGAAGTGGGTGTTGAATATTCTCCATATTAGACCTTTGTAAAGATGAAATAAATCTTACCCAGTTGATGGAAACACAATTTGGTAACAACTTCTATCTTTTTTTGATATCAAGCTAAAACTTCAATTCTTGGGGTGTGATTATAAGATTATAGGTTGAGTTAGTTCTTAGACTATTGTTTATTGCCAGTGTAAATGTTGTTTAAAAGTGATTTCATTCAATAATTTTGGCTTATTCTAAAGGATTATAGTTGCAAATACAACTGTACCTTTGTGTTTTTGGCCTCCTTGAGAGAGAAATTTTAAAACTAAGATTACTGACTTGACGGTATGTGGATATTAGATTTTCATAGGTTCAGCTCAAGAGAGTGAATCTTAAACCCTCTTTTACACATTCAACTCAAGAGAGTGAATGGACTTAAATGTAGGTAGTTCTTAATTGTTTCTTATTGGTGTTCGAGAGAAACAAATTTGATTCGGGTTAAATTGTTCAAGAGAATCCTTATCCCCAGTAGAGTATAGTTAGTAACATGATTTACAACTATTTAATATCAGTTGCAATTACCCAGTTGTGTACCTTATATTGTCCTATAATCCAATCACATCCCAAAAATGTTTCTCATTATTTTCTTACACATGTTATTTGCTATTGTAGTTGATAATTACAATTAATAAAAAAAAAACCTGTTATTTGACATTTAATTCACCCCAAACTTGAACCATGCTTTTATTCATAAATGTTTTGACCTATGATTGACTTGAGCGTTTTCGCACTTTGATATTGATTCTCAAATACATACCACTCCCTGTGGGATTATATCCCAAACTAAATAAGTGTAGTTAGACTAATTAATAATCGTTGATACTTAATATTGGATGAAGTTTCCTATACCTGAAATCAAAAAGGTCCTGCTGCCAGGGAGTGGTGTTGTTTGAGAATCTTTAGTTAAGTTGAATGTTGTTCTTGTTAGTTATAGTTGAGCTTACTTAATTATAGTTTTGTTTTGCCAGTTTGTGTCTTGACAACAGAATGGAAGTAATGGTATCCAAGTGGCCACCAAAACAACTTCAGAAACCCCAATGATGTCAACGAGCCTAATAGTAATTACCCCTATCTTATGGGCGGTATTGTTTCCATTCGCTTGCCTCCGGCCGAAGGAAATGCGGTGTTTCACATCACAAGTACTATGTTGCAACTTTTGTAATAGAAAAGTTTTTCGGTGGTTTGAGGATCCCAATTAGTATATTAGAATCTTCATGGATGTATGTGGACAGTTCTTCTCAAGAACATATCCCAAGAGTCAGTCTGATTGAGGTTATTCACATTCTCTTTGATGGGAGAAGCATACAAGTGGCTAACGTGGTTGCCACATGAATCAATCACATTGTGAAAGAAGATTTGTCTACCCTTAGACAGTTTGGTACTTCCCGTTCAATATCAATCAAGTATTTTGAGACCCAAATGGGTCATATCTCTTCTCATTTGAACCTGAGACAACAAGGGGGGCTTTCCCAGTCATACGACGGCCAACCCCAAGAATGAGGTTTTAGTGTGGACTTGTGTCATGCCACAACGTTAACTAAGATGCTTCTTAGGAGGCAACCCAAGTTTTTATTGATTTCTTTTTAAGTCGAAATAATGGTGTGTTGATTATGCATATCAAAGTGTAGAAGATGATTGAAAAGTGCATATATGAGAGCCACAAGTCCAGTCGGTGCATCACTGAAAGGGTCAGTCTTCCCGATTTGATCCTTTGTTTGACCTAATATAATTTGAAATTGGTTTTTGTAAAACACGGTGAGCCCTTTACAAACATCTTGTGATCTTGTAATCTTACATAGTAGCATTAAAATGATTTTTAATGCTATTTACAAACTTCTTTTAGTTTTATGGCTTTACAAGAATTTTTTGTCCTTACATTTAAGAGATTTTCATCTTTAAACAGAAAAGATTTAAAATAGTCATTTTCTTCTATTCAAATTGAAATAGGGTGACAGATCTAAGTTTTCAAATTTTTACATTCAACGACTTGAATGATATATGTTTCTAAAGAACTAGAAAACCATTTTTCTCAAACTCACTTAAAATCCTAGATTTTCTTTTGTTAAGTTATTTCTATAGAGTTTCAAATAGAAAACTTTCCACGTGATGAGGATGTCATTAATCCATCAATGATTTTCTTAGAGTTCAATAGATAAAATATTCAAAAAAAATTTTAAAAATATTAAACCTAAAGTCGTTGAATATACACATCATAATAAGTTTTACAAGTGTTTGTTAGAAACAGCAGAGAAACAAGGAAATGAGATCTCTTTGTTCTACTTTACAATTTGAATTTTAAAAAAAGTCATTTTCAGATCTCTATTGTGTAAAAAGAGAATATTATACCTCGCCACAAAAATCAATGGTTACACAAGATACTACAAAAACTGGAAACTTGTGGTACCAAAAAAAAAGTTAAAGAAATAAATTGAGAATACTTGAAAAGAAAAACTCAAAAGCTCTGATGAAAACAAATCATAACTGTTGATCATTTTTTTGTATTAAATATTTTTGCATATGATGGTAATTTATATAATTTAAACTTCAGCAATCATCGTTATATAGAAGTTGGTAAAAATTAAAACGCAAAATGGTTGATCTCTTATTACTCAATTGTTTTCACGTGTCATTCTATCCATAACATATGTGTGGGCTAAAAAATAGACATCAAAGTTAATGATTAATTAAATAGTCATAAAATGTGTCATTTGAACTTTTAAAAACAAGATCCTCTATGTCACCCGTTAAAACTCACTTGGCTCATCTATGTCATTTCATTTGAGAAGAATAATTTTTTTAAAAAATGTAAAATATTTTACTCTCTCATGTAACCGCCTCCACATTTTTTTTTAGTTAAATCTCTTGGAAAAGATATAATTTTTTTAAACTTTTTTTTTTATTTTTTAAAAAAAACTTCTAACCACTTCCACCTAATCCTACGCTTACAAAAATTTTTACACTTTGTATGGATATACCTACATATTGAAAAATATGTTTTACTTACAACTCAGGGGACTTGTTATAATAAAATTTTTATTATTGTTATAATTCGATACACGAAAAAATTCATAAAAATATATGGTATAATAGAAACCACTAAATGAGAAAAATGTAAAAATAAAATTAGGGGGTGGAGAAATAGCAATGAGGGGGTGGACTTGGAATTGCTATTTAATTAATAAAGTAACAATAAAAATCAAGCTTTTTTGGATAATGTACAAGTACCCCCTCAAAACCTATGCCCGAAATCTCAGAGGACACACTTTACTATACTAAGGTCATCTTACCCCATGAATTATTTCTAATATTTCTACCATTTTTAGCTTACGTGACACTATCTTTTGGGTCAACGCTGGTTGCTTTTTTTTTTTCAAGCTAGTGTATTTAGCCGAAATTGTAGAAGAAATACTTAGAAAATAAGTCAGGGGGGGGTGGTAATAGGGGAGGGATACTTTATATAGCTAAGTGTGGCTTGGAATTTCGGACATAGGTTGATGGGGGTACTTGTGCATTTTCCCATCTTTTTAAGAATGAGTAGGTGGTTTTTTTGAGGGGGGGTATGAATTTTTTAAAATAGATTACAAAAGAAAGTTTTAAAATAAAATAAAAAGGTGGGGATTGTGGGGGGCGAAGGGTGGAGGAGGGGTAGTACAGGGAGGAGGTGGTGAAGTGGGGTAAGAAAAATAAATTAAAACTTTTTAAAAAAATTTGTAATTTTTAATTAACACAGATATTTTATATTTAATTTTTTTCAAGGTGATAATTATGCATGTGCCAATGTCATGTGCACTTTTTCAAATGAAAGAGAGAGTGGATTATTTTTTTCTCAAACTAATAATTGATAGCTTAGGTATGAAAATCACTCTCAATAGTTTGGGTATTAAACTCAAAAAACTGAATATTTTACATGTGTTTTTGACCCTTATTTCTATGTAAAATAGATAAGTTCTTTAGCTCCATAAGTGAAAAACTAAATAAAGAAAAAAAAGGAAAAATATTTTTTTTTAAAAAAGATAGAAGAGGAAAAAAAGGACAAAAAAAAAAAAAAAGGTACGCAAAAAGACGAATAAGAGAAAAAAAAAGAAAAAAGAATGGACTGGAAAAAGGAGAAAAAAAACAAAGAGGAAACAAGTGCATTATTTGTTTCATTTATTTATCAAAACAAAAGTCATATATTTATATAAAAGAGAATCTAGTTTCGCCTATGTGGCGCAATCACAAGCAAGAATTTTGTTTTATTTTTTTATTTATTTCCAAAATTAGCTTTCGTTTTTTCATGAAAAGATTGTTACTTTTATGATATTCTGACTATTGAAGAGCTGTCGTGATTTTATGAAAGGCTAATATATAAATTGTCCTTTAACCTTGAGTCCGAATCACATTTATGCGATCTTCAACTTTAGGTGTTGCACAAGTAAAACTTAAAAAAACTGTATAAAGTTGAACACACAGACGCAATGTCTTACATGTCATTTTTTATCATAAGTGGTGTCCCCCTACGTGTAAGTTTGCAATTTAAGACTAATGTGTTATTTTTTAAAGTTGAAAGTAAAGGTCTTTTGCTGATTATTGAAAGTTGGAGGGTCAAGTTAAATTTGAAGCCGAGTTTAGGGTCCAATATATGTATTATGCCTTTATTAAAAAGTTGTGACTTTAAGGAGATTATGACGTCTTTCAAAAAGTTATGACTTTTATGAAAAGTTGCGGACTTTAATGAAAAGTTTTGACTTTATGAAAAAGGTGGTGACTTTTATGGAAAGGTGGAACTTTCAAAGCGGTTGCAAATTTGTAAATAGTTTGAATATTTATGATTAAGGCACAACAAACATTTTGTTCACCATTACCTTTGGTAGTATAAATAGAGGGATTTTCCCTCATTTTTAAAAAAAATCCAATTTTCCTTCCTTCTACTACGTCCGGAAAATTAAAGTATTCGTTTTATTTTGCTCCAGCTGAGTAATTAATAACAATGTTGTGTATCAATAAGTTGGATAATAAAATTGTTACATCACGAGAGGATGTATTCTTTAAACCTCTGGTATTAGATGGAAATAATTTTCTTGAGGGATATTATGCATTCAGTGGATTTGATTTTTTTCATTTCTACTGCATTCTATTTTTATAATATATATCCTGATATGTTTTTTACACTCATTAACTTATGCATATGATATTATTATTGATTTAAGTACATGTTTTAAACTCTATTGTTTATGTTTCTGTAAAGTTATTGTCTCCGATTATATTGAATATATACACTTATAGTACCTATATTCATTGTGCAAAAAAATAATTATGGGAAAATAATTAATTTCGTCCATGCGTTATGGTCTTATTCTGATTTTAGTCCCTATGATATTCGACTTCCCCGTTTTAACCTTTAATTAAGAAAAACTAATTATTTAAGTCCTTTTACTAGTGACCGATAGAAATATAAATAGATTTGTCATTACTTTTAGGGGCATTTGCGGTATTTACAATATGGAACATTAAAAAACACTAAACATACGAACATATTTACAATTTTTCATATAATCCTCCCCCCACTTTATAACAATATCCCAACCCTGCTTCTCTCAGTGATATGCAGAGACTCCGTTATTTCATGGATGTGTTTACACTTTTGGGTTAGGTTGTGGTGGATAATATCTTTACTTGTCAACTTCTTCTAGGACAGTTTCTCTTTACTTGCCAACCCCTTTTAGGGAACATAAGAAGTTCATTATTTCTGTTGAAGAGGAAAATATCAATCTTTTGAACAATGTCATAAAATTACAACTTTTCATAAAAGTCACCATTCTTCATGAAAGTCACAACTCTTCATAAAAAGGGAAGACTCGTTTTGGTGATAGATAAATTTATATATATATATAGAGAGAGAGAGAGACAGAGAGAGAGATGATTATAAGTGTCCAGTTAAAAAAAAAATTATTGCTCCATATGGTAAATATTTTTCTTAAGATAACATATCTATGTAGTTTATTCTTTGTTTTCTGTTTGTTTATTTTTTGTTTTTATGATCTAGATAGTTTTAATTTACTATTCCAATTAATTTGGATTTGCAACAAATATATCAAGCAAGGGGCATAAAATGCTTCAAACCAAGTTCTAGCTTAAACAGTATCAATCTCTAGGTGATGAACACATTCTAACCATCCTTTCATACTTAGTGACAACATAATCAAAATTTCACTAAAGATATATTCAAACATTGAATAAGACTATAAGAGTATGACCGATCATAAATATACTTATATTTCGGATCGACCTAAATACAGAATATATTTTTTAAAGTTTTTCGTTTTAAATATTAGTGTAATAATAATAATAAATAAAAACAAAAAACAAACTCAAAGTATTTCTAAACCACTATTGATGAATTGTAATTTTTTCAAATTCAAAATAAACCAAAATTGTAATAAATAAATTTGAATTTTTAAATACCACGTAATACCACTCGTAAAAGAAAACTAGAAAGTTTGACGCTAAGGTACTCAAATCACTTTCTAAAGTTAATTTGGACTTTTGGGTGTGTTTGGTCGAAGGAACATGTTTCCATGGAAAATGTTTCGTGGGAACCCACAATTAAATCTTTATTATTTTTCATGTTGAAAAAAAAAATTCGGAAATTTTTTTAGTGTGCGTTTATACTGATTTTTTTGATAAAATATTTGTTATTTTTAATAGAGCGTAGAAATAATTGGTGATTGAACGTGAAAATGGAAATATTTCTAAAAATAAACTTTAAATATTTTTGGGGATGGTGGGTGGAGCTGGGGGGAGTGTAGGTAGGAGGGTGAGATGGGCTCAAAAATAAAAAATTAAGTAAAAGTAAATTTTTTTTATTAAAAAAAAAACGCTTTAAAGTTTTTTAGGATGGGGGAGGAGGTCCACAAGTAGGGGTGGGTGTAATGACCTATAAAAACTAATAAGCGCAACTAGAGCCTAACTAGTGAATTCTCAATTTTTCATGAGGTTTGAGGTGGATTAATGTTGTCATGGGTCATGGTTGAGGGTGCTTAGGGGTTAAACGTCAAGGTACGACTCCTCATGGACCACCTAGGGGTCCATGCATGCTCCATTGATGGATTCCATAGGTTAAGGTTCCCCCAAAACAAGTTGCAGCCCCAGACCACGGACCAACAGTATGGATCAACTCGCTAACCTCACGTGATCATCTAAAATGTATGACTCGTTAATACCCATGATGGCTACATGGAGACTTGACTTAATATGAACTCTCATAACCACATCGGTGCTCAATACTACTCCCAAAATATACTTTAGTTCATAATTTAAAAATATTATGTTTTCTCTTGGTTGAGATAATTTGCTCAACCCTTTTTAGCTTTAAAATCCCTCTTGGAATCAATGTTTCCCTTTTATTTCTCAAAACTCTTTTGGAAATCTTCGTGTCTCTTCAACTTAAAATGTGAACACATTTACAAACTTTTAGCGAGTACTTAGTTCCCTTATAACTCATGGGAAACGAATTCAGCTCTTACTCGTTGCTTAACTTGAAACTTAACTCTTAGGTAATACTTAGTTCCCTTATAGCATTTGAGAACTTAACTTAACTCTTTTACTCTTTGCTCAACTCATTGCTTGAACCTCAAAACAAAGTTAGAATGTTTGTTTAAGACTCTTGAATGTTGTAGGAACTTACTTTGACTTGCTTCTTAACTTTTAGACTTGACTCTTAATTTTTTTGACTTTGTTCTTAACTTTCGTTGAATTGAATTATGGATTCAAGGATCATGATCTCATGTTTATGGATGATTTCATGATGTTTATATTTATTTTAGAGTGTTGTAGGTACATAACTTAGGAACTAGTATAAAAAGTTACGGAAAAATTGGGGTCTCGAGGTGACCATGGCGCTCTGAGAGGCGCGGAGCACTAAAACCTGACGGATAGACTCTGGTCTAAGGCGCTCTGGCTGGTGCAGTGTGACAGATCCTGTCAGATAGAGCCTGCCCTGAGGGGCTCTAGCAGGCACGACTCCCTAGAGGTTGTCAGACGGTATTTCTAAGAGGTTGTCAGACGGTATTTCTAACTTTTCTTCTCCAATTTTCAACTCTAAGCTTTCTAACCTCCCATGGATATTTTCCCCAAACACTTAGGATCACTAAATACATCAATTCTCAACAGTTTAGACTCATAAAACAGTCTAGAAACACGAATCAAACAACTAAAGATATGCAAAAACCCAAAAAATAAGAATTCAACAATTATTCATCAAGAACTTCAATATTTTTCATTCAATCTAATCAAAACTCGCTTAATTAAATGTGTTGGTGTGTGGTGAACGAAACCAACACAGAAAAAGCTCACATACAGGTATCACCCCTGACGGATTCCACTTGAAACTCTTGGCGGTCTTGGTGAAATCTTGCTCTTTTCTCCCTTCTCTTTCTTCTCTTCTCTTTTCTCTCAAACAATAAGTGGAAAAAGTATTTTCTAGTCTGAAATAAACTTGGTTTTACCCCACTTAGACCCTTAAAAGAAATTAGGAAATAGTAGGATAAAAAGACTACTTTACCCTTACCAAAATCCGGATTGGACTTTCCTTAGTCCAACAGCCCAACTTTCAAAAGATATATATCCCTCCTACGACCTCAAAAATGCGCAAACTCGGCATCGTGGAAAAGATACACCGAAGGGCTTTCTAACCATATAAAGGTTTCACACTAACTCCTCCTGATCTAGGAGTTATGGACATTTGAAAATGACCAAAAACTCACTTATACACTTGCAAAAAAAAAAATTAGAATTCCTACTTTCCCAAATTAATTAGTATTGGGTTATTTTAGCTTAGTATTTTAGTTCAAGTTGTGAGATGTAACAGTTTAGTATATTTATATCATTTACAAACTTCTATTAAGATTCTTTGATACTTTCTTTAGACAACAACTATAGCATATTATGCGGCAGTAAAAAGTAAAGTAGTTGTAGTAAAAAGGAGAAAGATCTTAATTCTACAAGGAAAGAAGGAAGTAGAAAGAAAAACAAATATATATATATTTTCACCACTATGCTGTTGGTTCAGATATATAAATAAAAAATTTATTGCTAAAATATATGGATATCTAAAAACAAAAGAATAAGAAGCGAAATATTCGAAAATACATAAAACCTCAATATAACCATCATTCGTCATCATAATAAAGACCTTTTATTATGTAGAATACAGGTCTATGATGTCTTACTCAAATATTAATGGGAAAAGAAGATTATGTATAAACATAACTTATTAAATGATTTATGTTAATCCTTATTATACCATGCACATTAATAAAATTTCAAGAAATTAATATTTAAGAGAAATAAAAAAATCAATGATGTCCACCATGTATGGACATAACCTCAAGAGGAAGACTATTTATGACATTTTTTAAAAATTGTCCTGATTAGATTTGTTTACAAAATTGAGTGAACTAAATAATACTAATTCTAAAGAAATGTCACTTTCTTTTCAAATTTAAACTTTAAATCTATTTTAAAATGTTTAACAATTTTGGTCATTTTGATTTCAATACAAGTAACTGCATGAAAATCATTATAAATCATTTAAAAGCACTTGTCCTATGTTCTATAAATTTTAATTATTACTTAAAAAGATTTAATTTGTACATTAATTCTATTTTACATATTTCATACACTATATATACATATGCATGTGCAGCACGTGTTGTGTAAAACTAGTAAGGATAACAAAGAAAATAAAAGAATATTGTCTTAGTCTCCAATGTAAAGTGGTCTTTTGAGTTTTTGAGTTTAAAACATATTTTAGCAGTGGCATTTTCATACCACTTTCAAATATTTTGAATTGTCAATTACGGACTTATAGTAAATTGTTACATAATTGTGCCAAAATATAATTTTATTTTGTAAACCTTATAGATTTCTTACCTAAATATACCATCACATTTTGAAAAAATGGACTTCCAAAGTCTTAAATATCCATATAAATTGAAATAGAGACCTTTTAAAGAACATGTTTCTCAAATAAACAGGTTCCATTCTCAAGGATGAGCATACATAAATTAAAGTTGTACAAAATTTCTTTGGAAGGAAATGATTTATCTTGCCTTTTACCAATATTGTCTTTTTTAATAAAGGAATGTCTTTTCACATCTCTTAGTTGTAAGAAATTAAAATTTCACAAGGTTACTAAATTAAAAGTATTGTATAGGGTAGAAAATAGTCGCGGTGTATATCCTTTTCATGAAGAAGACTCCATAATTCTACAGGAAATAGGATCTCTTGCCCTTTTAAATTTATACAAGAAATGCCATTTTTCAAATTTAATGTATAAACAAATGAAGTTATTTTGAAACAACTAAAAAAATCTCTATGATAAAAAAAGCTATTATAAACTAAATAGAATTTTGAAAGGACTCGAAAAATTGTCTCCTCAAATTCACTTGAATTCCTAGATTCACTTTTATTATTATTTTATCTAGAATTTCAAGTATAAAATTTTCACGACTCAAAAATGAACGTGATGACGCTCGTCTTATCTCACCAAGACAAGTCATCCTAAAATCCAGCCTTCACGATAATATGCGAAAATTTATAATCAACATAAAAATAAAACCCCAAAATGATGTACATGTACAAGCCTCTAATGTGTTATACCAAAATTGAAAGAAAATACAAGTCTTAAATGACATTGTTTCTAGAACAGAACACGATTATAATTAAGTAGGAAGAAGGTGTGCTGAAATAACAAGCAACTGCCTTACAAACTCCAAGAAGAAGCCTCAGACAATGAGAAAAGAAAATATCACAAGGTTTCGGGCTAGTAAACTACAAAAAATGTAGTAGCAAGGGGTGAGTACCAAACTAAACGATACTTATCAAGTAAACTTCTAAACATAAGCGAAGATAATAGAATTTGAGTAATCCTTACACCCCAACCAAACCTCCACAACTACAACTTGTAACAAACAAGCCCAACCTAATATTTCACTATTTATATAGGAACCAACTCAACAACAACATTGTAACAATTAAATATCATCAACAACAAGCTTAATATTCATCAATCACAAATATAACCTGCATAAAATCAGTCCAACCTAACAGTTCACATTTTACAGAAAACACAACTCAACACCAACACTTTAACAATTATATATCCTACATATTAAACTCATTATTCATCAGTCATAACTTTTGGAAAAAGGCACTCACAAGATCAAGTTCATCAATGATAAAGATGTGCAATGCAATGTCAAGTATAATAACTTTCATAAGTTCATCAATGATAAAGATGAGCAATGCAATGTCAAGTATAATAACTTTTTATGGAATTGAATTGATTTAAATAATAATACAATCATGATACATCAACAATGAATCAATAAAATTTTCAAAACCATTCTCAAACACATTACAGACCAATAATTAATCATAATGCTTTTTACTACCCCTTTTTCATCGTTACAATTATTCAACATGGACAATCCAACTCATCACCGATTCACATTACTCCCCAACATATACCACAACAGAATACGCAATTCTATGCACTTAACAAGGGTTTAGAAGTCCACTTGCCTCAAATAACTGAATAATCCCTTTGGGACTTGAGTAATTCCCTTTTCGTTGAGCTTTCAAAACAATGCAATCTATTCAAGTACATATTCACAATAAGATTTCAAAACTAACAAGACCCACATTACTATGTCTTTAGCCTTGACCTAAAAATTCACTAAAACATTTATGACAAAGTTAGTAAATCTTGATACTATTTAACATTTCAACTATTATATTTTTCATTTTTCAAGTATAGAATTACGTCTGAATTCCTCCAATATTATAATCTAATGGTATGGACATAATACCATATCGAAGTAAATAGGCTGAAAAACTTTAAGGAGAAATAGAGGCTTGAAGGTTAAGAGAATTGTATACTGAAGTCTTTTCCATTTTTCAGGATATGAAATCACCGAAAAGTACAACTTTATACCGATTTAAAATTAAATACAAACTACTAAATCATTGAATGGCCACTACTTCCATTAATTAAACAACTATTTATTAACCTAAACACAACTAGAAATTACTGCACCATGATCTACATATTTTCTAACAACTAGGCCAAGAAAATAGGACTCTACCAACAAAAATAATTGACATGGTCATACTTTGAATCAATCTTCAATATTCCCCCTTGATTTAGAGTTACAGACACCAAGCAAAGCCCTCAAATAATAAACTTCTCCACTGCCAACGACTTCGTAAATATATGGGCTAATTGCTTATGAGTGCTGCAATATTTCAATACAATATCCTCATTTTCAACTAAATCACAAATGAAATGGAAACAAACATCAATGTTCTTATTTTTACTATGAAAATTTGGATCCTTTGTCATGGGGATTGATGCTTTGTTGTTGCAAATATCTCTGTTGCACTTTCGTGCTTTGTTGTTGCAATATATCTCAGATTGCTTGGCAAGCGGCGGATGTAGCTGTAAGGTTAGTGTAGTTCCTCTTTGGCTCCAATAGATTATCCTTGACCCCACGAGTAAAATATGTGTTGAAATTTTATATATATACAATAAACAACATAGCCGAATTGTGAAACCCACATACTCTGAAGTTAGACACTGTGAATACAAAATTTCATAGTCATGTCCACACGGACAAAAGCAGAACTCTTTTTGCTGCTCCAAAATGAACCTTTGAAGGTTGTTGCATAAACTTGGATATAACATAAAAAAATGCAATATTGGGGTGAATATGTAATAGGTAAATTAAACGTCCAACAATTCTTCTGAAGCTTCTAGAATCATCCATTTCTGCTCCATCCTTAAGTTGCAGGTATTCACCAACATTCATAGGTGTGGCAGAAGGCTTGCATTTAAGTAAAACTAAAATTAATGAGAAAATTTTGGCATTTTCCTTTTTGAAAGAAATATTCAATCTTCAGCTAGATGGGTTTCACGCCAATAAAATAATGTAATAACCCTATATTTGACATCTCAAACTCATTTATCATTTGAGTTATATATTCATTCACCAGAGAAATATAAGAGATAGAATAAATGATGTCATCAACATAAAGACAAACAATTATGAAAGCATTACCTTTCTTCATTACATACAACATGGATTCATAATCTCTTTTCATATATCCCTTTCTCTCAAAATACCCATCGATTTTGCTACATCACATGCTCAAGTGGCTACCTTAAAACCAACAATGCCTTTTGAAGTTTATAGACTTTTGTTTCATCACCATTCTTTGTAAAACCTTCAGGTTGTGCTGTGTAGACCTCTTCTTATAGGACTCCATCGAGAAATGCCGACTGGACATCAAATTGATAAACTAGCCATTTGTGACTATGCAACCAATGCTAGAACAAGTCTAACAGCTTAGAATCGAGCAACCAGATAAATTCTTTATTCAAAATAAATACCATCTTGTTGTGCATATCCTTTTTACCAAAAGACAAGCTTTATGCTTCTGCGGGGTCCCATTCTTTTTGATAGATTTCATCTCATATAACATCTCTCTCCACTACACCTCCTTTTTAGCCTCTTCTCCAAAATGTGTAGGACCTAACGTTGCAAAAGATAATTGACAAGTTGTATACATGTCATTTGAGTACTTGGGGTTCAGTTTTTAAGACTTGTTGATATTCTTAAATCGAATTTGCTCATCTGAACGAAACTCAAGAGTAGTAGCTGAAGATTGTTCTGCTCCCTGAGTTGCAGAAAGAAAATAATCTGGGAAAGCTGGTCCTTAGAACCGGTGCTGTACCTGAAGGAGTGGGCTATTGAATTGCTCTCAAAAAGTAATTCCAGTTAGGCATAGGAACTGTTCATGATCTTATCGTTGTGCCACTACAAATCCAACTTGTCAATTTTATCAAATACTTCCATCCCTTATAAATTTAAAATCTTTTTCTATAAGAGGGTTATATATAAAATATAAATGTTTTAGATTGTGTTGCAGTAACCAATTAAAAAACATAATTTTTCAGGTTTTTCATCCAACTTATGACGGAAATTGGGAATATACCAAAGCATAGGCAATACACAAAAAAATACGTTTAATAATTACAAATGTTTTTTACCCTTCCAAGATCAAAGAGGAGAATGATTACTCAACAACTTTAGTGGAGGCAAAAATCCAATAAAAGATCGATGTCGTAAAGCTTCCAGCCCATAAATGATTTGAAGTCACTTAGCTCGTAACCAGCTATTTCCATGTCCACACGTTGATTTTTTTTTGGTCAACAACACCATTTTGCTCCAGAGTATAAGGTGTTATTAGCTCCCCATGAATTCCATTTTCCTCACAAAAAATATTACTCCTTGGACAAGAATTCACGACCTCTATCTGTGTTATAATTTTTATGTACAGGCCACTTTGCTTCTTAATTTGGGCTTTAAAGTACTTAAATTTTGAAATGTTTCTTGTTAGGTTTCTAATAAATTGAGCAATCTCATGCGATTACAATCATATGTAAATAGAGGAAAATAACAACGCCCACTAATAGATGTAGTATGCATAGGTCCACATAAATCAACGTGTATTAATTCAAGACACTTTGAATTCCTCCAAGCTTTTCCAATATGAAAATACTTCCAAGTTTGTTTTCCAAAAATGCACCCTTCAAACAATTCAATAGAATCAATTTGTGGTTGTCCAAGAACCATACCTTTGTCAACCAGAAACTTTAGGCCCTATATATTGAATTGACCATACCTCAAATGCCACAACATCGACTCATCATTTGCACTTGCAACAAGTATAAAACTTTCCATGTTGGAAACATTGAGCAGAAACATCTTGTTTGACATCATAGTCATGCGAACCTTTTTGCCTGCATTATTATTTTTAATGACACAAGCATCAAAGAGAATGCCCATTAGACATTCGTTGTTCAATGTTAAAGAAATTGTATCCTAAATTAGGTACAAACTGAACGATGTCCAACATTTTTACTATGTCGTGGATAGTATCAATACCCATAGTGCTCTTTCTTTAAACCTACATCTCTTTTGCATTGATAAGTTGTACCTATTTTTTTTGCTTCTCATCTAGCACATGGAACAAATATTTGGTGTTTGTCATATTATTTGAACAACCACTATCTACAAACCATACATCTCGCTTGTGATCTCTATCAATGCAAGTCATAAAGAGATAATTCTTTTCCTCATTTTTCTGTTGCTGCAGAGTTTATTTTCTAATCCTTATACCAGCAACTAGCCTTTATGTGCCTGTAGCACTTACTATGATGACATTGAATGCAATTATTTGTGTTACTTTTCTCATTGGGCTGCATATGCCCATCATTCCTTCCTCGGCCCTTGTCCATAGACCACGACCTCGACACTACAGAAGCCGTCATTCTTCCTGGACCTCTGTCTGCTGTGGACATTATTATCAATATTTGATAAGTTCTCTTCACCTGGGAATGTTTGATCTTAATTATTTTCAGTGATGATGAGTGATCAACTCATGGGATTGAAGTTCGATCACACCATAAATATTAACGGAAAACACAACTGCTAGATTCCTTAGACTCTTCTATAGAAGCACACTCCATGATCAAATGATGAAGTCAAGCTTCACAATACTTTTCCACAATTGTTTGATCAGTAATTTTACGCAACATGATCGAATTTGGTAACAATGCCATTGCTCTGGGCAAGAAAGTAGCCAATGATTTCTCCTTTTTCATCATTAAGGTTTCAAAAGTCACGCCGATGTGTTGCCTGCAATCTCACCGACAATGGACCCTTTGAATCACCTTGAAAGTCCTTCTGTTAGGAAGGGAAAAAGCTTTCTTTTAGGGGTTGTTGCTGTGATCCGTTGTTAAAAATTGGTTATCATGAAAAGTGTATTGGAATAGAAAAAACAGTGCTTCTAGATTTTCTCTTTCTTATATCTCGCAGTCTATTGTATTCCGTCGGGATCGGCAATAGTTTGTTTTTTTCAAAACCATGTCCCAAAAGAAGGATTTGATATTTGAGTTTATCTTGTCATACGAATACTCCCAGACCTGTAGTTTTCTCCTTGAAGATGGGGGGAATGAGTGGTTTGGTTTTTTCCACACTTATGCAATTGTGCAGTAAGACACTGACTTTGATAACAACGGTATTGACGTAGGCAAGGAAAGAACTTCTAGGATTGAAACAGAGGTTAAAGGTTATGAGAATGTCTGCTAAAAGTTGGTTCTTTATTGGTTAGTATATGATATCAACAGGAAAGCTACAACTTCATATAGACTTATGAAGTAAGGCACGAAAATTTAGGATGATGGAAATTGGAAAACAGAGGTGCAAAGGTTATGAGGAATGTATGCTAAGATTTTTTTTCTATTTTTAGTATATGAAATTTCATAGGAAAGTACAAATTAATATTTAGGAATAAAAATAACAACAATTTTAAGGCACTAAAGAACCCAACTTCCTAGTATTTAAACAAGTAATTAATAACAAAAACACAATAGAAGTACGGCACAATGTAGCATATTGCTAAACACTAACCTAGAATACAGGTACACTACTAACAACTTATTAACATGGATACATTGAATCAAGGTAGTAATTATACCTAACCTAATATTTAATTAGTATACCAATATATCCAAAGTTGAAATTTACTATGGTAGTAAATCAAAGGAATAGAGAAGTAAATTAAGAAAAACACACTAACGAAAACTTACTGTTTCAAAACCTTAATTAAGGCACCAGACATTCATTAATTAATTATTATCATTGACTAATCCTGACATTCATCAGATATAATGAGTTGGTCATTAACACCATTGTCTCCATTTTAAAAAAAAGGACTTGAGATTAAAATTTTTCAATTTTCTAATCAAAACCCATTAATTCGTTTTCCTAGTTTCTTTGACACGGACTAGTAAAATATAAAGTAATAATTAACAATCCAATGTGAGTAAGTAAGTAATCAATTTTATCATAGAGAATCTCCACGTTTTTGTGACTAGTTGAATTTTAAGTTTTATCCTTCAATGTTTAAATGGGACTAAGTATCATGGCATTAAAGTGAAATCTAGAGTAGAATAATTGACATACAATGATGAAGAGTTGCCAGTGTATAGTTAATTGGCCGGAAAAGGATAGAGAACCTTTAGCAAAGAAAAGAGGAATAATTGGTAGAAAACAGACCTTTAATACATATGGTACAAAAGGCACATAAGGTCTTAAGGCGGGTTTCAGATTTAGCTCATCTTAATAACTCAATTAATTATCTAACCCATCTACCAATCAATATTGATTATAGTCTTATAGACTCAGTTTTACTTTTCACCAAATTTACCGACCAATCATAAAGGACTCGAGAAGAAAAAACTATGAGGAGGCGAAAATGATAAATTTAGCAAAAGTTTTCAAAAATGACCTTGGGATCATGACAAAAACCAGGTACTATATTCCATCATGAATTTCATCTAGTTCATAATATAAAGCTCAGACACCCAACAAACTCTCTAAAGTAGTAGTACAATCTAGACATTGATATAAGTTTAGATTTGAGCGGGAAATACATGAAAAAAAAATGAGATCTCTTGTATTGTTTACAAGTTGAATGACAAGGAAAACTATCTGTTTTTCAAATCTTCATGATCAAGAAAAAATGGGGTAATTCTATAAAAGGACATATAAAACTATTTTTTTCTATAAAGACAAGACTAAAAAAGAGAAATTTCTGAGCACAATTTAAAAAATCAATCTCGAATGTCAAATGCTATCATATAGATATTATTAAGAATGAAAGATGTATGAGGGTGATCAAAAGAAAGACCTACTTTGTCTATCAACATCATAAATATGTATATAAATGGCCACACCAAAATCAAGCATCTAAAAATGGTACATGTGGACTTTGTATACAGTTTTTTCTATAGGATGTCCTTATTTACTCGATTTGTTGAAACTTAACGCATGATTATATTATTGGATAGAAGAAAAAACTGGTATCCTCTATCCATTTTAAAAAGGAATTTAATTAGTGCAAAAGTTGCACAAAAATTGACCTAAGCAACTATTACTATAATGAAGCAACGAAAATGAGTAACAATTTATGTTTTGATTTATAGAAAAATGCAATGAGTAAACTCAAAGAAATTTTCTATGTCAAGCTCCTCAGGATATGTTAGAGGTGGCGGAATGAACAATGAAATCGTAGCTTCATTTAAATAATTTAGGCTTTGAAGAAAACGAAATTTTTGTGAAATGAATATTTGAAGAAATCTTTCAATACGTATTTTCCGATTATTGCTTTAACAACTATATGAACATTGTTTTTGCAGTTAGAAATTATGCTAAATATTTTTTTATAACCCAACCCAAGGTTGTTTATCTCGCAAAGCTCATTTTGATATAAACTGTTTTTTGAAAATCATACAGGGAATACACCAAAAACAATCTCCAATCATAATACCACACGTCATGCTTATTCATCTGCCTCCAATGATTAGGTTCACAACAAGAAAGAAACATCCGGGTGTAATTTCACAAAAAGAGATCGGCGAGCAAAAACCCTAGGAAACTTGAACCTCGCAAAGAAACTAACCATCGTATGGCGTTGATGACTTTTGTCTTCCTGACTGGTGGAGGGTCAGTCCCCTTCCCCTTAGATGGAGGCTTAAGAATATTGAGTTAAAAGCACTTGGGACTTTATTTCAAGGGTTTTGCCTGTCATAAGCCAAAGCAGAAAATCCCCGACATTGGTTGATTAAAACTTCCAACAATTCATTTATTCTCACAGCTCAAATCTCTGCACCACCCTTCTCCAGTTTCATGTCTAAACTCCTGTATTCTTTACATTTTCGTGGTGCAGTTTAGTTTTGTCATTCGTTTTCTCTTTCCGGAGGATACTCTTTGAAGTGACCAGTTCTTTTGATAAGTTCTTTGAAAATATTTTTTTGTCGTGGGACTTCTCTCTGATAATTTTCTTCATCATAGATGAGTCATGTGGCGGTTCATATATGTTATGTCAGTAGCGTACAACAGTGGAAAGCCCATTAGATTGGTTTTTTTTCCTCTGGCAACTTTTGAGGGTTTTTTCAGTACCTCATTTTCGTGAAGCTCATCTCTGGAAGCCATTGCTTCGGGAAAGACAACAAAAAAAAGCACAATATGTCCATTAAAACAGGCATGTATATATGCTTCATCAATAATCAAATTATTTTTATTTGTGTACTCTAAATGTCAACTTAATTATCTGATTTTGATCGAGCACATAAAGCTTCAGACTTTCCTCATTATTATCAACCCAATTAATTACATGTCTATTACCCACCAGTTAATTGAATATAGTTATCGAATAGTTCAAAATTTTCAACCAACTTTCCCGACAATCATTAATGACTCATGTCTCATGAAAGGATGTCCTTGACAGTATATTCATGTCCAAATTGACTATAGCACCTTAGGCTGTTAGAACTTTATATGGGGTAAGCTAGCGTGAGTATAGATCTTTCACACAAATATACTATATACTCTATCACTTACCGTTACCTCAAAGCGCTATTGGTTAACAGTCTTGAATAACAAGCCTTACTTTAAGCACCCAATCATCAATTACCCCAGATTCTGAGGCACTTTAGTCACATTATTGATTACAAGATGAATCTACTCATAATTCATCAAAGGCATAATACCATGAATGTGCTCATTAACTTGTCTTCAAATCAAATTTTACCTTCAACTTTCGATGTGCACAAATAGACATTAAACTTGTATAAAGTGAAACAATAGAAACAATGTCTTACATTGCATCCAACATGCCATTCTTGGTCCTACGTCCGGTATCCTACGTGTATGGCCCTGTAGGATCATGTGTAGTTATTAAAAGGTGAATGTTAAGTGCCTATTTGTGCCATTAGGAAAGTTGAAGGTCAAAGGTAACAATTAAAGCCAAGTTTTAGGTTCAATTATGTATTATGCCGTCATCGATAAGGTTTCAAATTCATAATTTATAAGTCAAGAGTCCATCCTACAGAATAACGTCTAGTTTAATTTCATGTCTATATGTCCCAATCTTTAAACCATACTACACGTAACCATTAATTTACAAGATCACTGTAATTCTTCAATTTCACATTTCCTAGTCATAAACTCCCAAAATATAAATTCAACTCAAATAGGAAAAGGGTTTACCATTGAAAATACATAAATTAATATTTATATCATATTAAGTCAATTAAATCATAATAAGTAATCATCAACAGAGTGTATCAAAGATACAATACGCACAATGTTAGTAAGAAACCTAGCTAGAATTGCGTTTTGACTTCGCAATTGGGGGAAAACTTTGGGGATCTATGGGTGGAAGAACCATATATGAATAAGAAAACGTACCTTAATTCAAATTCGTAACACAACATTTAAACAATGGAGGATATGTGCTCGTCTTAGTTCTCTTCTTCTTATTCACTTCTAGAGAGTGAATAGTGGGATAGATTTGGGAATTGTTTCGGAGGTCTTGGAGGATGATTTAATAAACTTAGTTAGGGTCTATTAGTCATAAAAGTGGTTTGAAAAAAATTAAGCAGATATCCCTTAATCCTTAAACTAAGTTCCAATTAACCCCTAAGCCCGCCAACTTTTCAAATAAACTCTCTCTAATTTGACCCCACTCAGAAAGAAAACCCCCCACTCCACAGACCGTGGACTGGATCTACGAATCGTGTGAACCATCGTGGGTGGTTGAATGAGCTAAAACTTGCAGAGAAGGGTAGAATTGGCTTATGACACCAACTCAGTGGCGTGGGTTCATCTACAATCGTAGGTGACTGTTTTTGAGAGCCTTTGGTGGTTGTTCTAATTAAGGGTCCTCCTCAAGGACCCCTGGGTAGCACTAGTCGGTCATACCTTGAGCCCTAACCCTAAACTCATTCTAGAGGGGAAATCTATTTACGATCTTATTGTAACAATCACCCAAACTCTAAACTCTAGACCCAGGGCTCTCGAAATTTATAGTTAGTTCGCTGTTTGAGGCAAACAATCCTCACCCCCCTTTAGATCATTCATCCTCGATTGATGATTCTAAACACTTATTTAGTTACCCTCTCTAAACCTTGCAGCCCGGCTGCAGCCAATACATCTAAATTTCACATAATTCCAAGAAGAAATTTTAATTACAAGATAACCATATTAATTGCAACGAAGCTTAGCGGAACTACTTCTACCAAATCACCTGTGTGCACTTTCCCTTTGTCATTACCCGATGGCACCCCCTTTCTCTACCTTAAACATGATCAACACACAATCATGGATCCTAAAGACCAATTACTTCTCAAAAAAAAAAATCTAATTAAAGGGGACCTTCAATCTTAACTAAGTTGATGTTATTAAGTCATCTCTGAAAGTTTATATGCCAATACCACTTAAAACCCCACAACATAAGGCAAAACAAGTATGTAAGTCTTTTCTATCAAGACTAAGATTTTTTCATGAACATGTATAGGGAATCATGGCAATAGAATAAACACCACAATAACTTACTTTTTGGCCACATATCTTCCCTTGGTACGTAAGGCCTATATAATCACTTCTATACATCATTATGCTATAATTAACTTCAAGGTCCAATATAACAAGTCAGAATAGACTAGAATCTAGGAATTAATAAAGCATAAAAACATACTAGAGGTAACATGAGGAGATTACTCTTGATCTTATCTAGATTGGAGAGCATTAAACCTATTCTTTTTAAGACCACTCTCATCTGGACCACTAGAGGCAACTTTATAATCCTCCCTGCCTTGCTCTTAAAAACTGGGCAATCTTTAATTTTGTTCCCATCCTTCCACACCCATAGCAACCATCCATGCAAGTTAGACAATTACTGATGAGTCCATAATTTCAACTCATTAGGGATTTATTTTATTAGATTTAGTGTCCTGAAAAACATATTTTATATCAATGTAAATCGTTGAATTTCAAGTATGTGGATTGAGGAACAAAGCATGAACATTACTAAGCACAAACGAATAAGGCAGCCGAAAGAATAAAGAAAAGAAGGTTTCATGATATATCATTGGGGAAGGCTCTGAATGGACATGGTCTTGCCTAAATTTCTTGTGTGCAAAGCCCTCAAGAAGAAAATCCAGTAAACGATAGAAAAGAGTAGTCGGAGACTCGCCGAACGCTTCCACGATGTAGTCGTCCAAAGTTACAGATTTGAAGATACAGATGGTCAAAGCAAAAAGACGATGGAATTGACCAAAGAGCTTGTCACCGTGGATCGGCTGGATCGGCGATCAATTTATTGCGCGAAGGAATCCTTACCAGCATATTTTGCGAGCATAATACATTTTTTAGTTTTAGTTTAGGAATCGATTGATTATCGTTCTACATAGGTTTCAATCTAGAATAAGGCCATTATCAACTTCGAAGTATAGAACGGGTATTGAGCCAAATTTCCTTAGATTTGGAAGATTGAGCTTGCCATTTTTTGAGAAATAGTAGAATAGGTTGTTGAAAAAGTAGTCAATTAGACTTTGTAAGACAAATAAATCTTACCAGTTGATGGAACAAATTGTAACAAACTTCGATCTTTTTTGATAATAGGTAATACTCCAATTCTTGGGACGATGATATGTGTTATGGCGTTCATTTAGTTGTTAGGTATGGTTGATTGATTGTTTTATGCTTTACAAGAAATTTTGTACTTACACATAAGAGATCTTCATTTTTAAATTGAAGAATTTTAACATGGTTATTTTCTCATGTCAAATTGTTAATAGGGTGAGAGATATTGAGTTTCAAATTTTTACACTTCACCAAACTTGAATGATATATCCTTATAAAGAACTAGCAAACACAATTTTCTCGAACTCAGTAAAATCCTAATTTTTCTTTTGGTACGTTAGTATTAGAGTTTTAAGTAGAAAACTTTCTACGCAATAAGGATTTCTTAAATCCTCAATGCATTTCATATGTCAATAGAAAATCTTCAAAAATAAAACTATCCACCTAAAGTAGTTGAATCTACACATATTAAGTTGTAACATGTGATGTAGAAACGACAGAGACAAGAGAAACAAGGAAATGAGATTTCTTTGTCTACTTACAATTTGAATTTTAAAAAATGTCATTTCTGGTCTCTTATGTGTAAAAGTGAAAAGTATATCTCCACCACAGAAATTCATATGTCACACATAGATAACTCCAATAATGTAACTTATGCTCCAGAAAAGTTAAAAAAACTCAGATTTGAGCATACCTTGAAAATAAATCGAAAGCTCTCAAACAAATCAATAATTTTGATCTGTTGTATTTTCTTTAATTTTTTGCCTTTTATGCGTATTATTAATTTAAAGTTATAAGAATTTCTATATAGGAAATGGTAAAAAAATTAAAAATGCAAATACTTATGTTGGTTAGCAGTGTGAATGAGAACAAAAGAAAAGAGAGAATATTGAAAAGTGAAGAACTATTTTGGAGGGAAAATGAAAAGTCATTTGCAAAGGGCAACAGAAAAGAATTACCTCCCAATCTGCAAAAGAAAGGAAATTGGTGTTCCTGATAGAAGGAAAACAATTCCATGATTTCTTAAGAGACTAAGAAAAGATGCCCCCTGTGGCATCGTTTGTAGTCGCTTCGTCGGCTTTGGATTGGATTTGGCAAATGATGTGATGATTGATAATTTTTTTGGACAAAAGATTTAATTTACATCCGTTTTTTCAATAAATCCTGTGTTGTTAATATTTTTCTAGTATAATATTTGCGTTAACGGTTAACATTCATAAAGTGTTACCTTTCGAAAAGGTCGTACTTTCCGAAAAAAACGTTATTTTCCTAACAGACACATTTTCTGGAAAGGTTGGTTATTTCCCAAAAGACACAACTTTTCTGGCATAAAATAGTCTGAAAGGATTTCTTGAACAGGACGTTCTTGCTCAAAATGGGCTATAAAAGAAAGTCAATTTTCGATTTTTCAAACACTGGAAATTTTTCCACTTCTATGAATATCATGTTACTCCAAATATAAATAAAGTTGTCGATCAAATGAGTCGGTTGTGAATTCTTGTTGTTCTGTTGAAATTCGCTGAGGTGGAAGTTAAAGAAATTGGAAGTCTTTGTCCGCAATTCACACCTACCGTGGTACGCTATTCTTAACATAATTAATCCGTTTTATCTTGGGAGAATTAATCATACATCGGGTAACAGTGAGGGATTTAAATTTCTTTAAGGACACAATAGTTTCTGTGGACTCGGATTACTCCTGTTTTATTTATTTCTGTTTCATTTATTTTGTTTATTCGTTTTATTGAGGCTAACCTACAATACAGTTGAAAACAATCTTAACATTAATAAGTTTGTGATTAGAGGTTTCTAGAGAATAAAACCTTTATGGTTTCCACACTGCTTGAATTTAACTTCATTCGATTAACGATTAAAAGAACCTAAAAACTTGTATCGTTAATCAGAAAAAATTAGGAAAGATTGTTTATTTACTGTTAGTATTTAAATACTTAAGTTAATCTGCAGTTGTGAGAGAAAAAATAAAATGACTAATTCAAGGCAACAAAGTGGAACACTAAGTGTATTGCAACAACATCGGTATTGCACATAATCGTTCAAATGTGCACTTAGCGCCAGCTGAGAAAGCTGCAAAGTTTGTGGAGTTCGACTCTTAAGAGATGGAGCAAAAGATGATTGTCGATACAGTAGTAGGTTGAGTTTGCAGAACGTTCATTAATGAGAATGTCTCTTGCTTAGTCGGTGAAAACTCTCCATGTGAACGATTCTTGGTAAGATGCATGGGACACACTTAGAATTTTGTGTAAAATTATATTGAGTGGTCTGTAAGATGCTCTGTACAATGTGTAACTCAATGGTCAAAACCTCTAAAGAATCTGGGATGCTTAGAAAATAAAGTATAACACAGACGATGTTCCAATGAAGAATTCATTGTGCAAAATTCTAGACTCTAAGATGATAGACAGTAAGACCGTCGTCCACCAAGTTCAAGAAGTGCAGGTCATAATCATGATCTCCTTGCTGAGGTTATAAATTAATTATGCTATGTTAAAATTCGTTTTTCCTTAATACTTACATAATCTTTAATGTAGGATTGATTGTGAATGATTCCCTTCAAGTGGCTGCAATTATTTGAAAGATTACCTCCATGGGAGGACTCAAAAACTACTTGAAACCTTAAACGCAAGGAGATGACGTTGAAGATCTTCATAGTAAGTTGAGATCGAGAGGATAATCAAGGCTGCCCGAAGAAAAGAGGGGTACACGTGGTAATTCAGCAATATCTGAGTAAATTTGTTGAGAAGATCTAACAAATTAAAGAAAGAAGAACGCATCTGGTCAAAAAAGCAATCCTCCTTAAGAAGAAATTCAATGGAAACTCTTCAACTGTGGTTAAACATGGCCATAGGGGCTATGAATGGCCGGGGTCATAGAAGGGGACAGAAAAAGAAGAGGATCAAGCAAATGGATGAAATCCAAAGGAGAAATGGACGTCTCTAGCAATGCTTTTCGATGAATTGGTTGAAAATCTACGAGAATGGGTGGATAGATTCTGGGTTGTATGCCAGGTTTGGGCCAACAAAGAATTATTTTCCTCATATACTCCAGCACCTAAAATTGAGCGTTGTTTATGGCAAATTCCGCCGTTGTTGTGAAAAGGTTGGACGGAACTAGCAAAGTCTATTAAGATGAATTTTTTAAAAAATTTTTCAGGGCAATGGTGGTGAACTTTGAATAAGGTCTAATATGTTAGAATTTAGAGTTTAGTTTCAATTCCAGTTTGACCAAGAATGGATTCAAATGTGTATTTGTTTCTTCTCTTCTATACTGATTTAAAGTAAGTAGTAAGCAAGAATGATCTGTATGATGAGGAAAGGCTCCTAAGAGGGCTTTTCAACTAGGTAATTGTAGTTGATAGAATAACGAATTGCCTTCTTCTTTACTTGTTGATCTAAATGTGTTATGGCATGAACGTTTGGGGACCCGTTAATAACTAGCACTGCGAAAAACGGATTAACTTAAATATTTGCCAAAATTAGAGTTTTGCAATAAATCAAAATTTCAAATTTGTGGGACATCTAAGTATGCTATGTAACGACCCGCTAGGCGTTTGAGAAACTAGGACAGTTTGACTCCTTTTGGAAAATTTAAAGGGGTCTTTTTCAACTATTAGGGGTAACTATGAGTTAACCAATGATGAAACTTTTATTAAATAAATAATTAGATAAAAGGGTTAGTGGAGTTTCACGGTAAGATTTCTTATTAGAAGAAAAGGGAAAACGAAAAGTGGGGAGCGACACCTTACCACAGCGACAGCGAGAGGGAGAAAAATCATAGTCATGTTCAGGTAAAGATCATGAGATTTTGAGATATGCGTTCTTTTCATTCTCAAAGATTAGGAATATATTGTCGGATTGCTTGGGATTGTGGATATTTTATGTATATTGATAATGGTGATAAGAAATCGGGTAATGTTGGTTGTGATGATTCCTAAATTATATATATGTTAGGCAATTGGGTTAGTATTCAAAATATATATATATATATATATATATATATCATATAGAACGATAACTATATATAATAAATCGACGACGTCGATAGTTGAATGGCTGCAGGTTAATGGTTTGCTGGGATTTGTCAAAAGAATTATTATATATATTGTTGTAGTTTCCGAATGATCGGAATAAGATTGAGCCCAACTCTTGGACAATCATTGTCAAGATGCCAATGATGGGAATTGGATAAATATTTTAGAAGTGGCCAGCTTCGTTTACCAAATGGGTTTCTGCAAAAAAAAAAAGGTATATAATGATAATAGATTTTTTAATGACATTATTGGTGGAAGTTTTTTTTTTTTATTTATTGTTTATGTTGAATATGAGTGGGGGTGTAAAATGGATGTCAAATCATGGGCAACCATATGCCAAGGGGGAACTTTTGGCATGGGAGATGCTTGAATTGCCAGTGCAGAACGAAGGCGGGGGGGGAAACGGGAAAAGGGGAGGGGCATTCATTCTGCCAATGTGTGGAAATTTGGTTCAGTTTTATTTCATTATTAAATGCTAGTTGTTAATAATATGGGATTAAGTAATTAATTATAGGTTTATTTTTATATTATCTAACCATTGAATTTTCCGTCCATGTGATGGTTAGAGTTAAGTTCTTGGCTTGGAATAGCAAGTATGCAAAATTTAGCCAGACCAATATATATCAAGATTTGGAGTTTGTTGAAAATATGAGTGAGTTTTAGCGTCTATGATAGACATATAATAAATTGAATGTCTACAAAAATGCTGACTTACAATTGCAACATTGCGTAGATGGGAATCAGTTCGAAAACCTGCGCAAAGGAACGAAAAAAATCTTTAAACGATTCGTGCACAGATCGGGATCCTAAGTATTTAAACTTGTTAGACTTGTTGAAGGACGTTTCGTTTCTAATTAAAGATAATAAAAAATGAAAATAGAAAAGGGGGTAACGGGGGAAAGATGGTGGGTCTCGTATCAAGGGGTTTTGTGTGACGGGCATTGTACGAGTACGGTGTATAACACGGAAAAATTATATTATAGAATGTGGAGTGAAATTTGAGATGCCAAAGCATATGGGCATTAGGTGAATATTTTGATTGAAATCATTGTGGATTGTTTTTATTTATTCACCAAATAGTTGTGATTATTGAGGTGGTTATGTATTATATTCATATTGATTGAGTGAGATTCATCCTCCTCCGCTTTTGTGAAACAATATATGTCGCCCACCCCATTTGGGCATAGGGGGCTAAGACTGGGTATAAGTGGGCACGTGGAGAGATCGTCCGTGTGGGCGATGGTGAGATGGTTAGTTGTAATTTGGGCACGTGGAGACTGTCCATGCAAAAATTGTTGATATTATGATAGTGCGTTGACGATCGTCCGCAACAGGACACGTGGAGATCGTCGTGTCGGTATTGGATCCTCGCCGAGTCCCCAATGGGTCATGAACCCTCGATGTATTTCGAAGGGTACATGTATATACGGTTGTTTGAGTGTGTACTGGGATTCTGAGACAATTTCCTTACACTGGGTTTATCGCATTTGCATTTACATCACATCATTATTTGATGATTATGCGTTTGTTGGTGTGTTGCGAAAATACTGACTGTTGATTACATTATGATGAAACCTACATAGGGTTATATATATAATATATACTACTTATATAATTGATACGATTTTTCTTTTTGTATAAAACTCCCATCACTACTTCTTCGTGTCTGTCAATGAGACATTAGGACAAGTGGTTTCGTACGCCTATAGTGTTGCACTCTTCTGTGGTGCAAATTCGATTCCGAGTAGAAGAAAGCTAGACGCAATCGTGGAGCCAAATTGAGACGAGCTTGGAGTGTGGTGAGTTGTTGGCTGTTCCGTTGGCCAACCTCCCTCTATCTTTTATTTATTTGTTATTTATGCAAAAAAGGCTATCTTATGTTAAGATGTCAGTTAGTTTCAGACTTGCATCGAATTTTAGAATCTCTTTACTTAGGCACCAAGTATTTGCGGTGATTGGTATGATATATTTTAGCTTCCGCATTTCGTACTTTATGTAAGGAAGTTCAATGTTTGAGATTCTTGCTAGTGGTTAGTCTTTTTACTCTTGTTGGTTTAGTGGGTTAATATGTTGGTGGGGCTTACCATTGGGTGGAAACATAGGTGCCATCCGACTGCAAATTTGGGTCGTTTGAAAAAATTGGTACAGAGCGCTATATAGGTTCATCGGTCTCAAGGAGTACAAGGAGCAGGTCAGTAGCTGTCTGCGGATCGGATGAACGACGGCCATACCTATCTTCGAGCGGCTATATGAATTTTTAGAAATATTTGTTACTTTAATCATTATGGCAACTTGACCTTGTAGAAAATTCTAATCTGATTATCTTTCTCTCTATATTATGGCGAGAATCGGACATCGGCAAAGTGGTGGTCAGGATCTATTCCTGCGCCTGTTCGAAACACTGTCGAGTAGAGGTCGGAACCGAGCGCGATGGGTCGGGCGTGAGGGTTCGTGTCCTGGCAAGCACCTGCGGATGTGTCACGTACCAGTTAGCTACCCAGGCGTCGTGATAGGACCGTACCTCCTGATGCCCGAGAGTAGAGAGGTGTATTTATGGGGAGTGCACGATAGTGTCGAGGGGGAGGGCCAGCTCAAGCTCCAACAAGTACTATAGTCCCCCAGCAGTGCTTCAAGATACCTTGGCCGTATGTTAGGAATATCTAGAGGGGTGGCCCCGGAAACGGAGCTTTTCCGTCACTTCTGATGGCTCAACAGACCAGTGTGGAGGCTCAAAACCTCCAGATCGTTAGTTGCTCCAGATTTCTCAAAACTTCCCAGGACTCAGGCCAGATGCCGCTGTTGTTTGTTGTAGTCCTGTTTGGATTAGTATGGAGTTCAAGATATGACCTCACATTGGTGAACAGGCCTTCCATGACTATTGATGAGCAAAAGCTTGGGGTTTGGGAGGTTCAGGACTAATGAATCCTCTACTTATAAAAAGAAAACTAATGGGACTTAGCTTTGAGGATAATGCCTATGGCGTTTATAGTTAGTTATATGCGCGGTTGCATAATCTTGATTCGTGGAAGTCTCATGGAGTTGCACACAGAGTTTCAGATGACTGGCTGCATAAGCAGTTGTGTGAGGGATCTATATTAGTAGTAGGCCAGCGGATCTCATCCCACTATACTGGAATGAGTTTACTCAGGTATTTCTATCCCAATTTGTTCACGCAGTGAGAGGGAGCGCAAAGAGGCCGAGTTTGGGGTTTGCAGGCAAAAATGGTTATGTCAAGTTGACGAGTATGAGGGTAAATTTCCTGACCTTGGATAGGCACTGCTTGATTGATACTTCCCACAAAGGCGAGAGAGGTGAGGAGGTTTGTTAGGGGCGATTATTCCATGGTCTAGGAGTTTATCAGGTTGCTGTTCTAGTGTTCCATTCAGAAGTGGTAGATGTGCTAAGTGAGTTGGAGATGATTCGTAGTTGGGGATTTGAGAAGCGAGAAACGAGGGAAGAGGACTCGTTATTCAGGGGGATTATGGTGGTTGCTACGCCTAGGAGTCGGGGTTTTACTTGGGCAGAGGTTATTCACCCTCAGTACAGAGACCCATTCATGCTGCTATACCAGCGTTCTGAGGCGGTACGATGGGCATAAATCTCGAGCCTCGAGTACATTACTTCGCAGGGTTCATATTTAAGTCCTACTAGTTCGGGGAGTGCCTTCTGGTCTTCAGGTCCTTCATAGCCTGCGTTCGGGGGTTGCTTTTGGAGTGTGGTGATATGGGACCCTTGTGAGAGATGCATAGGACAGACGTGGTGGCTTACATCAGGGTGTTCTAAGGCTTCACGACTTCCAGGGCTTCACAACTCCAGCCTAGTGGTAGTGAACGAATGGTAGAGGGGTTATGAGGTAGAGGTGGTTCCTTCTGGTCGAGATGGATGGTCGTGGGAGGTTCACAATTGTGAGGGTCGTTCTCACTGTTATGCTTTTCCAGTAGGCAGAGAGGCTTGAAGCCTCAGATGCTGTTATCACAGGTATTATCCGGTTGTCATCGACAGCTATTGATTATTTGATTCCAGTCTCTACTAGTCTTATTGTGTCACATAGTTAGTCCGGAGTCTGGCTATATTGTTGTGAGTCTCTTGATTTGACGATAGGGTTTTTCCTCGGGGTTCTGTAGTTTGTAGATAAAAGTGTATCTTTATGTACTGTTTTTGATGGGGTTCTGACACTCAGGCAGATTGAAAAGGTCTTAGATATGATAGCTGGCTGATGTGATTGTTGGTAGGATTGGTTTGTTATTCTGTTATTACCACGCAATTTTAACAGGTCATGCCAAGACCATCACGTTAGCATGCTGGAATTACTATTAGTAGAATAGAGAGGTAATCTTTAGTCATCCTTCTAATGGGTGTGATACATCCTTAAGTCGTCAGGTCGGTACAGAGAGGATGTTTGGCGTACTTGGACACAGTCGGGATACTAGATTCGAGACTCCATGGCTTGAGTCTATTCAGTAGTGAGTGGAATTTCAGAAGTATTTTCGACCGATTTGCTAGGTCTTCCACCAGATCGAGATATTGATTTTTGTATTGATGCTGGAACAAGCACTCGGCCTATTTCCATACTCTTATCGTATGGCACCGGCTGATGAATTGAAAGAGTTGAAGGAAGAACTGCAGGATTTGTTGAGCAAGGTTTTATAGACCAGTGTATCTCCTTGGGTGTGCTCCACGTGTTATTTGTGAAGAATAAAGATGGAATCTATGCGTATGGACTATCGGCAGTGCAACAAGGTTAAACCATAAGAAATACGTATATGATACTCGTCTTGATGATTTATTGATAGTTGCAGGGTTGGTTTCAGGTTTTCTCCAAAATTGAATTGAGATCTGGCTATCATCAGATGAGGTTAGGGCGGGGCTATCCCTAACAAGGCTTATTCGAACACGTTATGGTAGTAAGCGTTTTGTTGTGATGTCGTTCGGACAGACTAATGCATCAGCGCTTATGCGACTGATGAAGGAGTGGTTCAGGACGTATTTAGATTATTTGTTATGTCTCCTAGATTGATATATTGATATACCTCACGCACTAAGGAGGAACATGAGAACTCAGTTGGGAATGTTCTTGGGATTCTAAAAGGAGAAGAAAAGCTTTATGCAAAAGTTTTATAAGTGGTGTTTTTTTGTGAGTTTTGGTTAAGTCGGTAGCATTTTGGTGGGGACATGTGTGTCCAAAAAGGGTAGCATAGTGGATCCTAAGAAGATTGGGCGGTTGGTTAGAGATTGGGTCGGACTACTTCAGTTATGAGATTCGGAGTTTCTTGGGCCTTGCAGGTTATTATTACGGTTTGTGTTGAGGGTTTCTAATATATTGGCATTCTACCTTCAATAGATAGGGACACAGAAGGAGATGATTTCAGTGGTCGGTTGACGAATGTGAGGTGAGTTTCCAAGTAAAACTTTATTGACTACTACTCGCTTTTGACCCTACCGTGGAGGGAGCGGGTTTTGTCGGATATGTGATATTCTACGGGTTGTCTGGTTTTGTTGATGCAGAAGGGAAGGGTGAGAGCTTATGATTCGAGGAAGTTAAAGGTTCATGAGAGAACTACCTATTTATGATTTAGAGTTGCCGCGGCTGTGGTGTTTGCATTACAAGATTTGAGTGCATTATCCTTTATGGTGTGCATGTGGGGTGTTCCAGATCATCGTAGTCTCCAGTATTATTAATCCAGAGGGATCTAAATTTGAGGCAGATGAGATGTTTGGAGTTGCTTCAAAGATACGATTGACTTTCTTTATCACAGGCAAACGCAACATGTTGTAGCGAGGCTTGAGCAGAAGGCGGTAAGTAGGGAGCCTAGCCAGGTTAAGAGGTTGGCGAGCGTCCCCCTAGCTAGGGCAGGTCCAATCCCGGGCAATAGCTTTGTGAGACTTGATATTTCAAAATATGGTAAGGTAGGTTATCTGGCGGCTAGGTCATCCTTTATTAGAGTGGATTCGAGCTCAACAGTTGATGATGGTTGATTTAGGGCAAGATTAGGGAAGGGAAAAAGGTTTTAATCGGAGAACCAGTTGAACAATTCTCGATAGGGAGGGAGTTTTGAGGATTAACGGGTCGGACAGGTTCCCGTAAAGGTGATTTGATAGATGATCATGGAGAAAGCTCATAGTTAGAGGTGGTACTCTATTCATCCGGGGGCTACTAAGATGTATCATGACTTGAAGCAACATTATTGGTGGCGTGTCGGATGAAAGCGGACATAGTAGATTTGTATCCCAGTGTCTGAAATTGTCAAGCAAGTGAAGTAGAACACCAAAAGCCTGGAGGTGGACCACAGAGGATTGCCTATACTGCGTGGAAGGGGAGCGTATTGCTTATGGGACTTTTGGTAGGATGCATGTACTTTGGGTAGAGTTTGATGTATCTGGGTAATTGTGTGGATCGACTGACTAAGTATGCCCACTTTGTACCAGGTTCAGACGACCTATAAATTCAGAGAAGTTAGCCAAAATCTATATTAGAGAGTAGGTCATTTGCAGGGGGTTACTATTTATATTATTCCAGATCGTGGCAGCAATTTACATCTATTTCATGGCGGTTATGCAGAAGAGGTTGGGGACACTCGGAGTGGATCTTAGTACAGCCTTTAACCCTCAGACTGGTATGGCAATCTGAGCGGATCTTCAGTCCGAGGATATGTTGCGGGCATGTGTGATTGACTTTGGTGGTCAGATGGGACAGTCTTGACTCTAGAGGAGTTTCTTACAATAATAGTATCACTACGAGCATGGGGACGGCACCATTTGAGGCTCTGTTTATGGTAGGCGATGTCGATTCCAATTGGCTGCGTTTGATGGCATTGAGGTTAGACCATGGGGTACATATTTGTTGAGGAAGTCCTTGGACAAGTTCAAAGTTGAACCACAGATAGACTTCTCATGGCTTCAGGGCAGGCAAAAGAGTTACGCAGATAGGAAGGTTCGTTGGATTTAGAGTTTAGGGTGGAGACGAGGGTTTCTATAGGTTTTCACCCATTGACGGGGTTGTGTGAGATTTGGCAAAGAAGGGCAGTTGAGTTGGTCCAAGGTACATTGGTCCTTCGAGGTTGTGGAGCGTAATTGGTGAGGGGGATATCAGTTGGCTTTGCACCTGGGTGTCAGGGTTGTGCATTGATTTAATTTCAATGCTTAAGAAGTATCACTAAGGGTCGTGGTGATCAGTGATTCAATGGGATCAGTGTTACTTGATAAGAATTGACTTTTGAGGGGAAGAGTCGATACCATTTTGGATGAGGCAAATTCGGAAGCTTAAGGTCAAAGAGATGCCTTCAGTAAAGGTTCAGTGGAAAGATCTCCAGGGAGGAGGCTACAGGGGACAGAGGCAGACATGAGGAGTAATTATCCTATCTTTTTGCGCGGTATGGTTAGCTCTTTTCTTTTCGTTCGAGGACGAATTTGTTTAAGTGGGTAGGTGATATGTACGACCGATAGGTCGTTTGAAGAACGGACTAGTTTGGACTCCTTTTGAAAATTTAAAGGGTATTTTTTAAATATTAGATTATATGGTACCCAATGATGAACCTTTATTTAAATAAATAATTAGATTAAGAAGGTAGTGGAGTTTCACGGTTTAATTCAATCTCTCTAATTTAGAAGAAAAGGAAAACGAAAAAGTGGGAGGCGAAACTCTTACCACAGGCGACCAGCGAGAGGGTAGAAAAATATAGCCTTGTTCAGGTAAAGATATGAGATATTCGTTCTTTTCAATTCTATCTATATAATAATATGTCGGAGGGCTTGGGATTGTGTTATTCTTTATGCTATATGATTAATGGGTGATAAGGAAGAATAATGGGTAGTGTGATGCTTCCTAAAATTATTTATTTATTAGCAATTGGGTAGGTATTCAAAATATAATATTATATATATAGAGATATATATATATATTATATATAATATATAATTATATAGATATATATATAATATTATATAAAAAAAAATCGATCGAAGGCGAATAGTTGATGGCTGCAGGTTAAGTTTTCTGGCGATTTTTTCCAAAAGGAATTTATTATATTATATTGTTAGTTTCGAATGGTAGAATAGATTGAGCCAATCATTGGACACTCATGTCAATGTGCCAATGATTGAATGGCTGAAATATGTGTAGGAACAATGCACTTGTTTACAAAGGGGTTCTCTGGTTTTTCTGCCAAAAAAACAATGTACTATAATGATAATAGCTTTTTTAATTGGAAATTCTTGGTGGAGTTTTTTTTTATTATGTTTTATTCTGTTGAATGATGGGGGGGGGTGATAAAAAAGATGGATGTCAATCATTGGGCAACCATAGCCAATGAATTCGGCATGGGAGAATGCTGGATGGAATTGGCATGCAGAACGAAGCGGGAGAAAAAAAGGGGGAAACGGGGAGGGGCGTTCCACTTCAGCCAATGTGTGGAATCTTCTGTTCATGTCGTGATCTCTTATTAAAATATGAGTTTGTAATATATTGGGATTAGTAATGTACCTTATTAGGTTGCTTCATTTATATGATTCTACATTGAATTTAGTCTTTGAATAGGTTAGAGTTAATTCTTGGCTTGGAATTACAAGTATGAAAAATTTGAGGCATACCAATAATATCAAGATTTGGAGTTTGTTGAAATATGAGATGCGTTTTAGCGTCTATGATAGACTATAATAATTGAATATCTACAAAAAATTGCTTATTACGAATATTGCAAAATGGTAGATTGGGACGTTCGAAACCTTGGCGACAAAGGAAAGGAAAATCTTTAAAAGAATTCGGGCACCAAGTCGGCATCTAAGGTATGTTAAGATTGTTAGACTTGTTGAAGGACCGTTTTTCTAATTAAAGATAAAAACTTAAATAGACAAAGGGGTTATACAGGGGGAAAGATGGGGTCTCGTATCAAATGGGTTGTGACGGGCATTGGTACGAGTACCGCGTGTTATAAAATGGAAATTCCTATATAGAATTGTGGATTGATGAAATTTGCAATGCCAAAGCATATGGCATTAGGTGATATTTATTGACTTGAATCTGTGTGATTGGGTTTTATTTATTTCACCCATCTAGTTGTGATAATTGAGCGTTGGAGTCATTATATTAATATTGATTGATTGAGTGCATCATCATCCCTCTATTGAAACAATAGTCGCTGCAATGGCATGAGATGAGACTGAGTATAAGTTGGGCAGTGGAGATCGTCCGTGCTGGGGACTGGGAGATGTTAGATTGTAATTTCGGCACATGGAGACTGTCCGGTTCAAAAATTGTTTGATATGATGATTTAGTGCGTTTGGAGATAGTCGCACAGACACGTGGGATCGTCTGTGTCGGTATATGGACTAGACGATAGTCCCCCATTGGTAATCGAAACTCTCGATGATATTTCGAAGAGTATCAGTATTATTACGGTTTGAGGTGTTCGGGTATTCTGAGACTACATTAATGGTAATCGCATTGCCTTCCTCACATCATTATGTTGACTTGATTTGTGTTTTGTTGGTGTTGGAAAATATTGCTGTTGATTACCTTTAGTGATGAAAAACTAAATCGTGAGTTAATATATCTATATCCTACTTATATAATTTACGAATATTCGTTTTTGTATAAACTGCCATCACTACTTCTTCGTTTGTCGGGTCAAGGATAACATACTGGGGGTACACGTGGTTGTACTCATTACTCCGCTTGTTGCAATTTTGTGGTGCAAGATTCGTTCCGGTAGAAGCACCTCTCGTGACAAAACAAAATTGAGTCTGAGCTTGGAGTAGTGGTGAGTTGCTTGGCGTTCGTGGCCCACACCTCCCGCTATCTTTTATTTATTCTATTATTAGTATTCAAAGAGGATAATCCCTTATGTAGATTGTCCATGTCGTTAGATTCAGGCTTGCACGAATTTTAGAAGCTCTTGACTGAAGACACCAATTCTTGGGGTGATATATTTAGCTTCCGCATTTCGTACTTTATAAGGTACTCACGTTGGAGTTCATTGCTAAAGTTTGTTAGTCTTTGTATCATTTGTTGGCTTGGTTGGGTTAATATGTGGGGTGGCTTTCCCTATTGGGTGGGAAATAGGGGCCATCACGACTTGCAAATTTGGGTTTGTGACGCTAAGCATCCTGCATATAAATCCTTGTGAAAGGTTCCAATCTTTAGAATTGCATTTCACACTGTATTTGTGACATGAAGCAAACACCATCAGTAAGTAGGAAAAAGTTCTTTCATAACTTTTATTGACGATTGCCCTAGACTATTGTTATGTCTTTGCTAAAATTGGTAAGGATGAAGCAATAGATTCATTTAGGACACTATAAAGAAATTGATGAAGTTGACAAGAAGTTAGATAAAAAGATCAAAATGATCAGAAGTGATAGAGGTGGAGAATTGATCTCCATTTGCAAAAAATATGTTTAGAAATCGGAATAATTCATCAAACTACTGGCAGCCTACAACTCTCAGTCTAATGGACTTTTTGAACAAGAAAATCGAACTTTAAAAGACAATGATGAATGCATTACTTATAAGTTTCGGTTACCACCAAAAACTTGTGGGGGGGGGTGGACGGGGAAGCGATCATTACAGGCAAATCAAATACTTAACAGATTGGCCTCTCAAAACAAAATGTAGTAAGTCCTTATGACAAATAGAAAGGTAGAAAAACCCAACTTTGAAATATTGAAATGTGTGGGGGTTGTATATCCAAAGTCCAAGTTCCAATACCTAAGCAGGGTGTTTAAAAATAGGTCCTAAGATGGTGGATTGGATTGCTGTATTCTTGGATATGCTACAAAACTTAAGGCATGTCGAATTTTTTGGTCATAAGTACGAAACATCGGCATTCATGAGAACAGTCAATGGAATTCAGATAGGGCTGAATTTGCTATCCTAATATCCGATGATTTAAACCTAGACTTGAACATCTAGTGGGGGGGTCTAATCTTGATCATGGGTCTAAACCACCTAGGAGAACAAAAGAGAATGAACACAATAAGACGCAGTAGTGTAAACGTGTCAACGGACATCCATTCATTTGGAATCTGATTTTGGAACATTTCTCTTGAAAGTGAGCTCAAAACATTCACGGAAGCAGTTGTCTAGCGAGGTCAACTCTTGGAAGGAGACTGTTAATAGTGAACTGAATAAATCTAAGCATCCAGATTTGGGGTTGGGTTGATCTTCCTCCAGAGAACAACCCATTGGGTTCAAATGGATCTTTCAAAAGAAGATGAAAGATGATGGAACTATTCACAAACTATAAAGGCAAGACTTGCTTGTCAAAGGTTTTAGATAAACAGAAGGGTCTTGAATATTTGACACATACTCTCCAGTGACAGGACTAATCAATTCGGATGTTACTTGTACTAGCTGCAGAACATGTTACTGACATTCACAAATTGGGTGGGTGGGACAAACAGCATTCTAAAAATGGAGAGCTGGGAAAGAAGAATTAGAAATTACATACCAACAGCCTGAGGGTTTTGTAGTCTGGAAAGAAAAGCAGGAAAGTGCTAGCAAACGATTACACACTTTTCTAGACTAAACAAGCACCAAAACAATTGGCATGCACGTTTGATGCACAAACCATGTTGTCAAATGGACTTAAGATCAATGAAACTGTGCTAATAAGTTTACATTAAAGATACTCCAAATCAGGAAGTCATTTATGCCTTATAGTAGATGAAATGCTTATAATGAGAAAAAGACATTGCTAATAATAAGCTACCAAAGCGTAGGCTGCTGGTAAGTTTGTTGATATGAAAGATTTAGGAGAGTTGCTGATCTGATGTGTATTCGGATTCAAATTTTAAAATACCTAACGGTCTAGGCATGTCTCCAAACTCATTTATATTCCAAAGATACTTAGAGAAAAATTCACTTTTTGAACTTTAAGGGAAAAGACTCGAATTTGATGTAAACATTTATCTTGAAAAGAATAAAGGTGAATGTCAGTCTCAATTGGGAATATGATAGCGTATGGGAAGCTTGTGTATGGCATTGAATTGTTACAGCCAGACATAGCGTGCCTATCAGTAAACCTGAGTCGGATTACACAAGTAATTTTCCTAATCCAAGTCTTTGGTTGGCAATGAATAGAGTTTGGTATTTATTTTATACTATAGGAACTCAAACCTATGCTTACGTTTTACAACAAATATCCAGCCGTTCTTGAAGGAATATAGTGATGCAAATTCGGAGTACTGGATCAAACTGAAAAAAATCCACAGTGGATACGTTTTTACTATGGTGGAGGAGGCAATATTGAAAAATCATCCAAACAAACATGTATAGCCTCGCCAACAATGGAGTCTGAATTCATTGCTTTAGCCAAGGCAGGGAAGAAGCTGAATGGCTTCCTGAATTTCTTAGAGATATTCAATTTTTGGCCAAACCAGTGGCCCCTATATGAACACTGTGATAGTTCAAGCTCCAATAGGAAGGGCGGAGAAGCATTAGTATAACGGCAAGTCTCGCACATAAGACGAAGACATAACACTTGTGAGGACAACTACTCTCTTAGTGGGAATTATCACAATTGAATAGGAAAGTAAAAGATATTGGTGTCGGATCCATTACACAGGCCGAACTAGAGCGGTGAGTTGCGAAATATCGACGGGAATGGACTGGCCGAGAACAAGTTACTAGGGGCAGGTAACTCTACTAGAATGACTGAGATCCCAAGATCTAGTTCCAACGGAGATCAAAAAAAGTATTGATGGCGGTTTCAAACATTGTACAAGAAAAATTATATGTTATAGGTCATTCTATGATTGAGACAATGTGTCGTAACAGGATAAAGGACCATAGGACTTTTTATGGTTCTAAGTTTATCTAGGGAATATCAAATGGTGTATTGTATGGGATAACAAGCATTTAGACAAATCACATGGGTAAGTATGAAGTGTAAGCCGTGTTCAGGAGAATCCGGTAAGGCCAGAGTTCTTTAAGCACTTACTATCCAAGTGTGTTCATGGCTGTGTGAAACGAACAAAACAACGAGAACAAAAGAACAGTAGTCAAGGGTTGATTGTGTGACATGTGTCTGGTATGCACCAAGCTCGACGAGGTCAAGATATCATTTATATCGATTGCAGAGTCTATCCTTATATAATTCACTACGAAAAAATTTAAAGGGAAACCACTATCCAGATGCGCTAACCTTTACTACAAGGGAACACAAATTGTTTCATGCATAGGTTTAAACAATAGCCTTCCCCTTAATGTGGGGGATGGTTGGGTTTTATCATTCCGTGTGAATGGGAAAAGAAAAGAGAGAATATGAAAGCGAGCGGAACTATTTTGAGGGAAAAATGAAAAGTTATTGCAAAAGTGCAAAATGAAAGTTCCATTCTCTACACTAGTAAAAGGAAAGGGGAAACTGTTGTCCTAATAGGAACACTTCCATTTACTTATAAAGAGCTTAGAAGAAGATGCCCATCAGCGCTCGTGTCCTCGTTGCTCGCTCTGAATTGGCTTTGGATTGGATTTGGCAAATGATGGGATGATTGATAAAATTTTTGGACAAAATTCAGTTAATAGTTTTCAGATAAATCCGGTGAATATTTTCTCTTATAAATATAAAGTTTTCGAATAAACAGTAACATTCAAACACAAAAATTTGTTCTCTTCGAAAAGTCGTATTTCCAAAAGCGTTATTTTCCTAACAGGACACATTTTTCTAAAACGTTGTTATTTTCAAAACGACACAACTTTCTGGGATAAAATGTTTCTAAACAGACACGATTCTGCTGAAATGTTGAAAATGGCTATAAAAGAAAGTCAATTTTCCGATTTCAAAACCTGATAATTTTCCTTTTGGATATATTTTACTCTCACATAAATCAAAGGTCGATTGACTGAGTCTGTGTGACTTCTGTTGTTCTTAAATTCGCTGATGAAGTTTTTGTTAAGAAATTTGATGGGGGGTCCGCTTTTTTACATGATTAATCGTTTCTCTTGGGATAAATAATCCATTCCCTTGGGTACAGTTGAGAAGGATTAAATTTCTTCAAGGAAATAGTAGTTTCTGTGGATGGACTTAACGTATTGAATTAATTTTAATTTTGTTTATCTTATTCTGGTTTATGAGTCTAGGCTCAACCTGTCACCAATACAGTTGAATAAAAAATTTTTATACTTATATTCGATTTTTTTCACTGTCATTTCTTATACGTTATGATATGTGGGGACCTTAAAAAAGAAAATTAACATTAATAATTCCAATGATATAGTCATAAATGGTCACTAAACTTTTAAAGAAGACTATGTTATCCGTTAAAAATTTAGCTCATGTATATCATGAAAATTTTTCATGTGAGAAGGGGCTCATCGATTCAATATTTGTAACGGAATAAAAAAAAAGTTCGATTATGTGCAAAACATTTATTTAACATAGCTCATGATGTGATTCAGCAATGTCATTGATTAAATTATTCTTTTAAGAAACATCGAATAAAATATGTCTCGAACATTAGAAAAGGTTCGTCTATTCATCCTATAGTTTGGATCATCAATGTCAGGTCAATTAACAAATAATGACATGGAATGAGCCTTTTCTAACCAGAAATAACCAGAGATGAGATAAACTTTTGATGGATGAAATTTAATAAGTCTTCATTAAAAGTGTGATGGCATATTTGAGCCTTTTTCCGTTACTAGATAACACTTGAAATTTTGATTTTGTTACCAAATTTCATCAGAGTAATTTTAGCATATTATCTTCCTATATAAGGAAATTGTAGTATCAATACGGGGTAAATTTCACATATGATCTCACAACTATCACATTGATGCGTTTCATGCATGGCTTTTATTATCTAGATGTATAACTACAATAATCATGTTACTGTCTCCCTTGACGCAGTAACAACACTCAAGTATCCAAATGAACCGTAAAAAAAGAGAAATTGGAAGCATAAGCTCAATTAACAAAAGAAAGTTGATCTTGATTGGGTTATTTTCTTTAGTGGTGGATTCAGGATGTTTGTCAAAGCATTAGCGCCTCTTATTTCAATGGTTGCCTTGTCATAAGCCAAAGCAGCTTCTAAAGAAGTGTTAAAAGTTTCCAACCAAAGCCGAGTTCTCTTTCTTGTATCTCGAATCTGTGCTGCCCACTTGCCTCATTTTCACCGTCTAACCCTCTTGTACTTATTCACATCTTCTTGCATCAAATTTGAATCTTTCTTCTCTTTGGACTTCTTCTTTCAATTGAACTTGGTCCTTCCATTCTCGATGATGATTTCCGTACTTCTCTTCTTCATCTTTCTCTTCCTCATCACTAGGCGAATATGTTGTGTCCTGGATCCGGCACGTGAATGATACAAGACGCAGGAAGACTTGGGAATTGTTATCCCACGATTGTTAAATTTTTCGATACATCATTGTGAGGTTTTACGGACTCCCATATTTGACTTGAAGCTCTATGAGAGGTCATTGCTTCATGAAAAGGAAAAAAAAAGGTGCTCAAGATGCCGAACATGCATAGCACTTAATATATGTTTTAGAAATTATTTTATCATATATGAGGTGATCGTACCCTATATCTCTACATAAATTTTGTAGAAGAAAATTTCAAATAAAAAAAAAAAAAAACTGCTCACTCTAAAAAAATTGTAGTACCTCTTAATTTAGTGATTGTCTTACCGTAAGCCAAAGAAACTTCTTCAGCAATTTCAAAAGTGCCCAACCAAAGTCGAGTTTTGTTTTTTGTGTCTAGGATTTCGGCTCCCATTTTCCCATCTCCGTTTTCCAACTCCTTTGTACTTTTCGTATTTTCTTGGGACAACTTTATATATTTCTTCTCTTTGGACACTCCCTTTCCCAATTTATGATCACAATTTTAAAAATCCATCTCGAAGTTCATACTTTTCCATGTAAATCATTATTAAGAACAAAAATGTTTGAGGTGATTTCAATGAAAATTTGCTTTGATCTATTCAACCTAATGAATTTGTTTCTAATTCCACGCAAAATAAAGCCAAAATGGGTTACCGTGTCATTATTTTTATATGAGAACGTCCCTATTTACATTCATCGTGTTGAAAATAAAAGCCTTTTATATACTATATCATTATATATATATATATATTATATATATATATATCTTATAGAAACTATATATATATATATCTATATATATAGATAGATAGATAGATACGATAGATAGAACGGATAAAATAATTTTGAAAAATAGTTCCTTTTACAATTTCCTTAAGATCAATATATATATTGAGAAGGAACCCATACAGTAATATCGCAGGTGTATTACAAGAATTATTAAGTTAATATTTCGAATATACAAAATTAGAGGCAAATATAAAATAGTAATACCAGAAACTAAAGAACCGATTATTTTCAATTAAAAATCAGCATACAAATTATTAAGACACTCTAGATCAAGAAATATCCAGATTAGAGGCTAAAAATTCTATGAGAAAACATCCTTTTACTAAAAGTATAAGAATAAATTATTGGTATTTATATAGAGAAATAAAAGAATACGAAAGAATAAAATACTTAAATATATACGAAAATCAATTATATATAGCAGAAAATTTTTATTTACAAAGACATATAAACGAAGAATATATAAGCGCTTTAAAGTGGGAACTAGACGGAATTAGAAATAATATTTACATTTTTACTAAAAGAATAAAAGACCATAGGGAACAGTGTAAAATATCCACTTTAAGAAAGAATAGGATAATTTAGTAAAAATTGGCTTCTTTAAAAAACCTAAGAATATTTAGATTTACAGATAAATATAGAAGTAATTTAAAAGGACTAAAAGGACGATAGTGTAGAAAAGTGTAATTTTATGAAAAACGGAGGGACACTATTACCACTATAGGAGACTTCAATATATACCCCTAATAAGATTAATAATAAATTTTAGCTGGAAAAGAAATAGGAGAACATAATAATTAAAAATTATAAAATCACTAGGAGAACAGAAGAACGCAAAATATGACCAAAAAAGCTTTTCAACAAAATAGAGGCGTAATGTTAGATGTGTCTTACGGGGAGGCCACAAGACATGAATTAAATAAAAAAATTAAGCGAACTACAAAACAAACCCACAAGAAGAGTTAATAATACATAATTCTAAGAAACAACAATAAACACAGAATGAGCCGTCTAAAAGAAATAGTTCTTTCATGAGAGACTTGGTGGAACGAGACACCCAAAAAGAACTATTATTTATAGCAAAAAGATAACTCTTCAAAGATACAAATATTTTAATCCAGCTCGAAAAGCGATGAAGTTATCATAAAACAAAATCATATAATAATAACACTTACTATATGAAATAAATTACAAAATGAGCTACAAAACAAAATTTAACGAAAAAGAGAGTAAAAATATAACAGAGGTAGAGAATTAAGAGAAAATTAGTAAATAAGAAAATCACTCCAAAAGAGAAACACAACAAAGAAACTAAGAAATGGACATTTTTTCATGAAAGATCAAGAATGAAGAAGGACCAGAACGACTAGACAAGCTACTCCAAAAACACAGGCAATTATTTGTATATCACGAATATAAAAAAGATCAAAGAGAAAACAACCAACATTAGATGAACTAATAGATTAATAAAGATATACAAAATTTTCAACAAAAATCAATAAAGATTGGTTAAACCCTAAACTTTATAAAACATACAAACTACCTTAATAAATCTCAATTATATATGCACTATATGAGAAGAACAATTATCAGTAATAGGAAAATATTCGGTAGCCCTAAATCTTTATAAAATTCAGATTCTCTTATAGATTAAATAAGGTGTAAACAGACCTGTTTAGTCGGTTTGAGTAGTAGAGTATTATGATAAATATTTACTAGTGCGACGGACCGTCACACGCTGCGTAATCCCACACGGTCAGCGCTCACTATTTATTATTTTTGGGTGTTTTGACTATTCTATTTAATAATTAGTGGAGTAGCTTATTATTGAAATTAGTTAGTGGCGAGTAATGGAGGAACTTTAGGCTAATGGAGGATTTATTGTTACAATATGTTTATTTATAGTCTTGCATATAAAGAATTTTAGTGGATGTTTTGGTTAGGATATATGTATTTAGTGGAGTAACTTTTTCTAATGGGGTTGTGGGAGTTAATGGAGGTAAGTTCGGCCTAATGGAGGATTTCCTTTACAAGTGTTTATTTATAGTCTTGCATTATAAATAATTTAGTGATGTTTTTGTTGTTATTATATATGTATTAGTGGAGTAACTTTTATAATGGGTTAGTGGGAGGTAATGGAGGTAACTTTGCTAATGGAGGATTTTTTTACAATTGTTATTTTATAGTCTTGCGATTATAAAAAAGAAGGGAGTCTTTAGTTGAGAGATTGGGGGTAGAAAGAACTAATAAAACTGAGAGGCAGTGAAACGAACTAATCAATCTGAGAGGCAGAAATGAGGGAAAAAACATGAAAGGCGGAGCAGAACAGCATTTTGGACTTCCGGATATGGAAGGGTCTTAGGCCAATAAGAAAGACAAGGCCTTTGGAGAGAGCTTAGCTTCTTGCTTTCGGTCTTCGGAATGGAGGTAGGTTATGGTTTATTCTATGTGATAGATAAAACTATAAATAGGATTGATATGTATTGGATGATATTGTAAAGTTTCATATTACTGATTTTGTGGTTGTATATTATATTGTGTTGGTTGTGGTTTGCCTAAAATATTGAGACTATTGAAATTTTCTTCTGAAAACTATCTTTTGAAGTGATGCTGAATAAAGAAGGCTTTGATAGGAAATAAAATTGATTGAAAACAGTTNTCATGACCATGAGAGAGCTAATAAATTTCTGCTTCGTATTTGATACAGGATATGTATGCAATTTATCAACATCTTGGAAATTAATTGTAAGTACGGAATATAAAAATCTTATCAACTAATTTAGATACACTATTACTAATTTCAAAAATTTCATTTCAAGAAATATTCTTTGATTATAGGCAAATAAGTAATAACTTTAATATTGTAGAAATAATTTCAAAAAGAGTACGATTAATTTCCTATCCTTTAGTCATTAAACGAAAAAGACATTTTCCAATTACTTAGACTAAATAACATATCAACTTCTAAATTCAATTTTAACTATATACTTATAGTAATTTTATTATGTTTTGTTAAAATTTATAATAACTTTCAAATCCTTTTACATGAATCGTAAATATTAATTATACACGTCGATAAAATAATTTTAATTATTTTTTTAAAATTTTTAATGAATATTGAATATCAAAACTTTTTTTAATTTTTAATATATTCCTTCTACTAGTAAGTCATAAATTATTTATTTTTAGGCAACTTTCACATATAGCAAACAAAAATTCATATTTGGTATGCGATAGCAAAAAAACGTGGCATAGATTTGGCGTTTCCAATATCCAAACATAAAAACTTGTATAATTCAATTCGCTAAATACATATACACAGTGTATAATTCTTAATTCTCCAAACACCCGACAAAACCAATGGCCAATTGTATAATTTCGCTGCCTAAATGTGTTAATTCGCTGGCTTATTTGCTGCAATTTTATATTAAAGCTTTGCATCAATTGTAATCAATTAAAATGTATGATATTGCTATTATAAGTATTAGCAAGAAGATTATGTTTTTTCTTTCCCCCCTCAGCTTTATACCAAAACAGAACACATATATACACTTCTGTTGTATAAGCTGAAAAATTTTGTTTCCATGCAAATGTATAATTCAGAATTATATAATTTCCTTTTTTCTTTTGGCCTTTTTCTCTCTGCAATATTTGAAGCAAAAACAAAATGTTTGTTAAATTTATAATTTAAGTGTCTAAACACGAAGAATATACATTTTTTGCGTGTGTAAATACAATTTTCCTCGTCCCGCTTTATACAAACCAAGAAACGAGAATTCTACACTTCCTGTGTATAAAGCGAGAGAGGCGAAATGGAGAGAGTGGCGATCGAGAACTTTTGGGAGAGAGACGCTTTGGCAAAATTTTATCCAACGTTTGCTATGGGCACAATTAAATCAAATCCTAAGCTATTTTCCCATTTAATTTAGGTTATTAGTTTTGCCTATTATGTATTACAATTTTCTATACTTTTTTTTTAAAATTAGAATAATTTTCAAAATAATATTTTATAATTTTAAGTTAAAAACATTTTAATTTGAAAACCCAAACCAAAAACCTATCAATTTGGTCCAAATCACAATTCATCATTCAGTGTCTTCCTTAGGTCTCTCCCTCGTGCTTCGTTCCTCTCCTCTCTCCCGTCGTCGACCAGCAGGTTTTGCCTGCCTGTATGTTTCTTTTTTTTACTTTTGGGATATGGTGTTGCTGAGTGCTTGCTGCTGTTTGTATGGGATCGCCTGCTCATTTCATATTTATCGGATAAAAACCGGCAAGTGTTTTTTTTTTTTTTGGTGATTTTTAAAATAACTTAAATTAGTAATTGGATTGGATTGGTTTCGGTTCTGAACACACTGCTATTGCCCCTGCTAGGGTTTGATTGGGTTTGGTCCCCCTGGCCTCTACTGCCTGCTGGCTGCTACTACATTCAATTTAAATGTATTTGTTTTATGTTAAGTTAAATGTTTTCATACTTTTGTTCGAACAACCTTTCTACGTACTTAGATGTTTGATAATTTTGTTCGAACACTACCTGGTAATGTTTATATATACTCTACTCTTATTAACTTTCCCAAACATTGTGGGGATTATTTTTTTGTTGTGTTGTAAATAATTGAAGTAGTAAATATTTTTTTATAAAGATGGAAAACTAATACGGGACGGAGCATTGATTCAAAATCTGAAGAATTAAACACACAAATTAATTGAAGGTGTTAACATCTAATATATACTTAAACAAATAATTCTAACCATGTATAATTAAATTTTTTTTCGCCAAAAGGGTAGGCATGAAATCCCTAACAGAGGCCCTGGCCCCCCGCCCCCTGGAACGGCGGGTGTACATTAGACATTTCTTCTTCCCCCACAAACTATATCCCTTATTCTGCTGAAGAAGTGGACAGCCCAGGCAGTTGCCTATGCGCCAGATGATAGGGTGGGAAATTTCATCAACTCTAGAGAGATACAAGAGAAGATTCCACGCGAGATTCAAATTCATTTTCTGTTGAGCCTTCTTGGGACTGACTGGGTTTTTTATTTTTATTGGAAAAATAATTTATTTAAAGTTAGTTTTTTTTTTTTGTGTAAGCTTCTCCATCCCCAAATCGCTAGTTTTTGAATATTTTTGCTAGGGTTATGTGTTTTTTTTTCTTGTTTGGGTTAAAATCAATTTCAGATAGTACAAAGTTTTGCTTCTATCTTTTCTTGTATGTGTGATTGGTGATAATTACTATCACTACCTTGTCGGGGAAATTGCAGCAATTTAGTTATTTTCACCTATATTTCTTGAAGTATTTGCAGATCAATGGGCTTAGGAAATGAGGTGCAGAAGATTCTAAGCTTGACATCGTGGTAAGCCTCAGAATTTTTTGGTTTTAATATTCCTTTGTAATGTTGTGAACCTATAAAGAATATGTAATAATGCCCCTGTGGAGGTGGTGGAACCCAAATGGTGAATGGGAGAAGAATAGCATTTAAATAGAAAAATATTGTGTATTGTGCTTAAGGCTAAGTGTATGCTTCTCGCCTCCAATTCTTCTGGCGTCTCATCTCCTTCTTTGTTACTTTTTCATTGCTTAGTTTTCCTGTTGTAAATTCTTTATTTTAGTGTCAAGTATAATTGATCCCTTTCTTGTTAAAGATTTGAAGTAGTGTTTACTTCACTGTCCAAATGACATTGATTCTAAGTATCTGTTGGAGAATAATTCTACAATTCCTCTGTCTCTCTAATTTCCTGAAAATGCAATTCGCCGTTTCTTCCTGAGGGCTGCGATAGTTTTTTTGTTTTTAAATCTCTTATAGTATAGTAGATAACTATTTCTATCCTTATGTATAAAGACAATCTTTGAAAGAACTAGACATTTCAAATGATCTATTTAAAAAAAAAAAAAAGACAATGTCAAATCAAAAGGCTAAACTGGTATATCTTCAAAAGTATGTTAGTGCTTTCCTATGGATCATCACACAATACTACATTGTGAAATTATGATTCAAGGTTTTGTGGTGGTAAAAGGTAAAAAGTTGATGTTGACATCCTAATACTTTGTTTAGGCCAGAGCTAACCATTGAGCTTCAGATACTTTTTTTTTTTGGTCTTTGGTCACACTAAAAACCTTTCCTTTGTGTCTTCTTCCCTCTGACCACCCCCACCACGCTTACCCCCCACCTTCCTGTTTTTTTGGCCTCCCCCGGACTGCCCCCGGCCACATTCAATTTCTTTTAGATAAGCAGTAAAACAGAAATCTGTTTTGGGGTTCACAATATATCAATGGCATCAAAAATTGTGGCTCGAATTTTAAATTCATTTACTAAGGACTCAAACTGCCCACCTATGGTTGCAGTGGAAGTTAATATTCATACATCTGAGCTCCTTTATAATTTTACAACATATTGCTAAAGTAGCAGTCGGCATTCCTCATCACCTTTTAGACCTTTTTGGGTTGTTTAGGCATTATTCCTGGTAGGGAATTAATAGTTCGAAAAGATTTTTTTTTGTTTAAAAAAGGAGCATAATGTAATGTTCATTTTTTCTTGATATCACTATATTGCTCATAGGCGTCACTTTTGTTTTTTTACTTCATTTTCAGTGTGGTAGAACCTGTGGCTTCATTTTTTGGCTGGCTCATCTTTTAACACTTGATCATCCAATTTGTATCTTGTTATTACCTCATTATCTCGTATGGGTTGAGAAATACCCTTAGTTCCTAGTTGGGGCTTGCTAAGGATTTTACAATTGCCGTAACATTAGTCAGTGCGCTATCCTGGCTTGTTTGTATTGACGTGGAAGAAGCTCGTGAAACCTTCAAAAGTTTCTTGAAAATTATTTGTGGTTGGCTTGCGTCTGTTGGTTTAAAAAAAGCATCTGTCCCCTCTAATGAATAGAGAAGGGTTAAAGGTTTTCAAAAATTAATTACCGTTAAGCTGGGTGGTGGGTAGTGGAGAAAGAAGGTGGGTGTGTAATGTGAGGGTGTAGGGGTCGAGTGGTTTGGGGGATTTGGGGTTCGTGATTGGAGTGTGGATGTATGGGTGGAATGGGGATGGGATGGTGGGTGGTGGGAGGTGGAAGCGAAGCCGTTCTGGGCCCGGGTTGGGTGATGAAAGGGTTCTCCTTGTAGCGGGGATTGACATTGGGTTGGGGATTTAGGGGGAGGAGTAAGGAGGGCATGGGGGTGAGTGAGGTTAGGGGGCTATATTAAAGGGGGTCCTGTTTATTATATACCCTCCGCAGCCGTTCAAAAACGAGGGGTTGTCCTTACTGTTAGCCATGGTTTATTTGTCGCTGGTCCTCGTTTCCTACCGTGGTATATCCCTCCCGTAATCGACTAACCGTGTGGTTCTGTGTTGTTATCCCTTGAACTCTAAGGTACTGTCGGTCGTCTTGTATCCTCCTGGCGGTGGTACTTTTTTGCGTTAGTAGGTCAATGTCTGGTATATTGGCCTGCTTTATTTATGGGGTTCGGGTGCCGGGTACGACGGGTCCTATTGTTGGCGGGGTTGATGCGCTGGGTTTTTGGTGGTATGCTGTTGGTGGCTCGTCTGGGGCCCGGCGGCAGCGGCTTTGACTACTTCTCGGTTCCGAATTTGCGGCGGATCCCATCCTTTGGGGGTTGTGACTGCTTTCTGTCTCTTCTCTTCTTCTGTCTTTCGCTCTTCCTCATCGGTCTTTTCCCGTCTTCTTTGATTTGATTTTCTTTTGTTGCGTTGCCAGCTTTTTGTACCTTTAGTTCGTTTTTTGCTCTCGGCGAACGTGTTTCATATTGACTCCATGGTACTGCGTCTTGTTATTCGAGAAGGGTTGGAGATCTATGTTGTTAATCCGGGAGGGGTCCGCTCCGGTAAGTGGGTTTTTTGTATGGGGTGTTTGGACGGGCGGGGGGTTTTAAATTGGGAGTAATGTATATTACAGGGTTGTTTCTTTGGAGAACCAAGTTAGGGTGGAGATGGGGTGAAGTGTAGGATCAATTATTGGGCATGGGTGGAGGTTTGAAAAGATTGCGCTGGTTGTGTCTCGGGGGGTATTCGCGCGTTTATAAGGACGTTGTTCATATGTGTTTGACTTTGAGTTGGGGTGGTGGCAAATTTGGTTTATACGGTTGAGGCCTCTGGCGGTTGAAGAGGTGTGAAAAGCGTGGGTGGGTGATGGGTGCATGTAGTCTGATCAATAGTGTGGGTGGAGGTTCTACTAGTGGCGAGGGTGGATTGGCGCGTGGAGGTTTGGGAGCGTATCTGTGTGGTCTGGGGTAGGGTTTGAATTTGTATCCTAGGGTGCGGAGATCTGTTCTCTGCTTGAGTGGCTTGGGGTGTATAACTCTATAGCAGTCTTTGGTTTGAGCGTTACGTTTTCTGGAATTAGCTGTACATTGGCCCTTCAAGGTAAGTTGCTATTCTAGCATGGTACGGAAGTATCTGGCTGTGGGGTTAGGGGGTGTTATTCTTCTATTGTTTTTTTGGCATGCCTCCTCTTTTCTAGTGTCGTTCCTGGATGGTTGCCAGTGGAGTAGGGAGGGGGTGGGGGGTTAAGGTAATGAGGGCCCTGAAGGAGGGTTTGGATGGCGGTGATGTGTATATGGGTGATGCCGCGTGTTCCGCTATACGGTATCCCTATGGCGTCTCTGATTCTGTGGGTTTTTTTTTCCTTGTAGGATTTCGTAGGTGAGTGTCTGGAGACCGGGTGAGAATGGTATCCTACCCGTTTTGATCTCCTGTCTTTCCCTCCCGTCGTATGCTGCGGGCGGGTTTCGCTTGTCTGCAGTTTACTGGCTGGTTTGTTCCCGTTCCTGCTCACTGCGTTCTTGATGGTTGTGCGTGTGTTTCTTTTGTGTTTTTTTTGGTTCGTAATTCGTTTTTATATATTTAGGTGTGTTTTGGTTCTTGTTCCTTTGTCCTGTAGCGGGTACTTTGTTTTACCCTTTGTTACTTTTTTAGGGTTTCACGGGGGGGTGTGAGTAGTTGGCTTAGAGTAATCGGGAGCGGCATGGTGGGTGGTGGGTGGGGGAGGTTTTTGTTGGGTGGTTTTATGGGCTTCAGTCTTGGAGGGTCGGATGGAGCTGTGGTTATGAGTTCGGGGTATTGTGTTGGGACTATGAACAGGAGCCTAAGTGTAGTGCAAGTTGTGTGGGTGGGTGCAGGGTTGCTGGTTGAGGAGTGGGGGTGTGCTTGTGCATTCGAGTTAGTGGGTTGGGAGACGGCGAATTTAGCTGATGAGGCTTTGGAGGATGGGTTGGGGAGGTGATTGGAGGGTAGATGTGGGGACGTTGAAGGGTGTGTATGTTGTGAGGACGTAGTCGTTGGATGTGAGGCGTACTTTAGGTTTAGTGGGAGGAGGGGCCATTGGGTTGGTGTTTGGGATGGAGTGGTGGAAATTGGGTAATCATTTGGGAGAAGTGTGTGGTGCTGGAGAGGGGGTAGCTGAGGGTTATTAATTATTCATTAGGGGGGATGAAGTAGTGTGAGGATGTTGTGGTTATGTAGATGGAGATCTGGCTAGGGCGGGATGCTGGCGTAATAGTTGGGGGGTGAGAATGTTGGAGGGGTGTGTGTGGTGATTGGATATTGGGAGGTAGGTGGGGTTTGGGTTGTTGCGGGAATAGACATGGGGGTGGGAGTGCGTTGGAGGTTGGAAGGGATATGTCTTGATGGTTAGATGGTCAGCTTCCTTCATTGCTTTTCTTGCATGCATCTACAAGAACTTTGCTAAAAATATGATCCCACAGTCCATGCTATTTAGGCGTGCCTAAAAAGGTCCCAAGTCCCAGACAGCTTTATTGAAGGAACTGAAGAATTCCCAGAAAGCCATTGTAGAAGGATCGGATCATGGAACTTGGTTGTCAGATGCGTATTTTTCTGTCACAGGCTTCCTTGGCTAGTTTTCTCCCGACTTATGTTTCCTCGTTACTTGGTTATCTGTCCTTTTGCCGCTCACCTGTGTTTTGCCTTGCTAGGCTTGTTCCACTCTATGCTATTTGTCCGCCTCTCCTTCTACTTTTAATCTTCATTTAAAAATTTTTTAAGGTCCTTGGGTCCTATTTTCACAACTATGAAGCTCATCTATGTTGGGAATCAAATCCCTTTTCCAGTTACCTGACCTTTGTCTACTCCGATCCTACGTGACATGTCTCTAGCTGATCATGTCCTTGAATTCCGCCAGAATAATTTGACGCCTCGTCATTTGAAGAAGTTAAGAGATTGAAAAAACTATATAACATACTGTGAGTTAAAATTTTTTTCTCAGTTTCCGAATATTAGACTTGTTACTCTCGGAAAGCAACAAAGGCATTCAGTGTATAGGGGCGGTTTCACATTTTTTTACTCACCCGGACAATGACATTTTTGGGTACTTTTTTCTGGATCCAGATGTAGTTTTGTTCAAGATGTTCTCTATCTATCCCCAATTGATACTTAACCGTCCACATCAAGAATCAGAAAATTTTCTTTATCACTAAGTAATTTTTCATTATGTCTGTTGTATCCGTCTCCTTGTACGCCGGTCAGAGGACAAAAATGCACATCGTACAAAGGACCACCCTTCATTATGTGCCTAGGACATTTTCTCTTCTTTTTCGCGAAATGATGACAATTTGAACTCATCGATATTAGTCCGCTGCTGTTTATTTTTCATTGTAAATGACTATGTACCTGGATGTTGAAGAACGGAATGCAGTGCAATGGGGGTAAATTAAAATGCTAGTTTTCAAAAGATGTTCCTTTTAAAATATACTATTTTTTTCACGTTTATTCCTCTCCTTTTTGTTGGTTTACTTCCATTGGGGTAATTGTGTAAGCGGGGGGCGTGTGGGTGGGTGGGAAAGAGTGTGTGTATCGAGCCAATATTGTTTTTGCTTTATAATAAACAATTACTTAAGGTTTTTGTTTGTCTATGTATCTGGCAAATGTCCTTAGTAAGTCATTACAGGGTGCGCTGTGCGTTGCCCTCGCAGGTGGTTTAAAGGTACTTTTTACATAATAGGCAAATTTCTTAATAGGGTCTCAGTTTAAAGTAAATTTACATACTATGTCCCTAATGACTGAAGTTTGTTTCCATTGCCGATACCCTTCTGTGCCAGAAAGCCATGGAAAAGACCTGGACATTTGTCTCCTTTTGCTGATTCAAAACCTGCAGTAGCCAGAGCAGCTAATTTACTCTTTGCCACATTATGCTAGGTAACAAAACCAGAAAAGCCCGATATTTCTACACCGAGTCTGACTATGTCCCTGCTGAGGACGCTACATAGCTGATGTTTCTGTTTATTTACTCTTCTTCCCCTTCGCCTGTTTGCCTGTATGTTGGGGCAACTCCATATGTAAAACTATCTTTCATTTTCATGTTTTTCTCCTTTGCTGAATTTTCTGCGGTCTGCGTCTTTTCTAGTAAAGTTCATTTCGTGATAATACTTCACTCAACCTCCAGGTTATGTGGGCGACCAGAGCCTGAATCTTTTATTATTCGTTTCATATGTCTCTGTGGAGATGTTCAACATTCGGTTCTTGTCGACCAGCCCATGGAGAAAATCCGGTACAACTGAGGAATCGTGTAAGTTTTATACTTGTGCCGGGACAATCACGATAATATTATCATTCTTTTTTTGCTCATCTTTGGCACCACAGACTTCCGCAGATAATGTTTTTTTTCTAGCTTCTGGAAAATGTACCTATTTTAATAGTTCTTTACCATTCATCCATATTTGCTTTGATCTTTTGAAGGTACTGACACGCGGTATCGGTCTCAAACATTTTACATAATTAGACAGCACACATGGCATCTGCTATTCGTTCCTGTATTTATTGAATTTCTCTTCTTTTTGTGTTACCCTATTTTACCTACCTACCCGTGAATCAAAGTAAGCAATCCTCAAATCATATATGGCGGAGGGTACACAGCAGCTCTTCCGTAGATTTCCAAACCTCACGTAACTAATGTTTAGCCCCTTTATCTTTTTGACATTTTGTTTCCATAATTATTCCCTTGAGCGTAGAATCTTGGTTGTGAAATTCTGTCCCGTAATGGTTATCTACTTTGATTTGTAGGCTAAAAATGGCACCTCACATCTTTGTTGTACATGTTTCAGACCAAGGTTTTTGGATTTGAAACTATCGTCATATGTGTTTTGGCTGTCACGACATATTGGGAACCGTTTTGAAGTCGGGGCAGGAATTTTTGAGGTTCCCATCTTAAAAGCCATCCACAATTCACAACGGTGCATCAAAAACTATGGTGTGATTTCCTGCGTGCCATTAATGCCGCTGTGACTTGGCCTCCTTTCTTGTGCCATGCCAGCCCCTGAACCATCATTGTTTCCTTCTCCCGCCTTCTCGTTTCAGTTCCTTGTGTTGGAACACCCAGCCACGCAACTTTAAAGAAAGAAGGCTAATACACTCTGTTTTTAAGTCCGCTCACCCTCGTTCTCTTTTATGCTTCTTACTTCAGCGTTTATCATATACAGTTTCTTTCTCTTCTTTCCCCTTTGTTGCCTGTTTCTTGATTCTCTTGCTCCGTCCATGTCCTTTTGATCTGCGTGACTGTGTGTTCGATTAGGCTTCTATTAATTTTCAAAGTCTTCAAATTTCACCATCCTAACCTTGCTTCATCTCTCCACTTCACAGCTCGCCATTCTCGTTTTCCATCCACATCAATATTCCTTCTCCCGTCTTAAAGGGTCTCGAAAAAATCTTGTTATCTCGATTTATCTCGGTACGATTTTTTGTTCTGCCTTTTTTCGTCCGAAGTTTTCCCGCGTCTCCTCGTCCTCCGTCTGGCGCGGTGTGTGGTGCTCACCCGTCCGCGCCTAAAACGCGTGGCTCGATTTTGCTTTGCTGGAGTCTTGCGGTCCTGCCCTATGCCCGCGTCACCCGGTCCCGCTTTTCCCTGGCTTACCGTGCTTCTTTCTCTCGTATGACTCCGGGCACCCATTTTACCCACCACATATTTTACCCTCGTTCATACTCCCATGACTCACAGCTCTCCGTGTCGCTCCTGTGTGTTTCTTCGTCTGATTCTCTCTTCTATTCCATATTACACCATAGCCGGCCTGTCGTGACTTTAGACTCTATGTCCCACACTGCTTGACATTCACATCAATCGCTCCTTCTGTTCTATCCTTCGCCCTGCATTTACATCTTAACGGATTGTTCACAATTTTCTGTGTTTCAGGCCAATGACAGTGTTTCTGCAGGTGGGTGATTTTGTTCCTTATGCGACACGATTGTTACAACTTCTGCAGCCTCCACGTCTTGTCCCTTTGTTCTTGATTGCTTGTTCGCTCCTCTCTGGTGCTTCTTCGTCTCTGGGGGCCCGTTTTTCCTCTCCTCCCCCCACTCATTGCATCAGCCCCACATCTTTATATATTTATTACTGTTTCCAAGATTTCCAATACAAAAACAAAATGTAGTGTTAAATTTTTTAACAGCCTACTCACTGTTTTTTAATGCACTCCATGTTTTTTTTTCCTTCTTCCCCCACACACTCTCCGTTTGTATTCTACACTGCCTTAGCATGCCGTATTCTTTTTCTGGTGACCCTCATTACCCTCTCTCCCGCTCGTCCTCTCTTCTTATGCTTTTCTCTTCTCCGTTTCACTTTTTTCTTCTTGCGCCTTTCCTTCGTTTTTTCTTGACCGAAAATTTTATAAAGGAGCTTGCGTTTGATGTGTTCATAGTTTTTCTGTGAATTGGACGCAAATTTGTGTTGAGGACAGTAAAAAATAACTTACTCAATTTGGTTGACACCTTTAAACTTTTGTTTTGTTTGGTGTAGTGTGCTGCCTTCTATTCCACCCACCATTTTCTTTTAAAATATATCTTTAAGTAAATTGTAATGAGAATAAATTAATATTCATGTATAGACAGTTCCGTAAATGCAATCATATTTTCCAACTTGTAAAAGAGATTGAGTCTTCTTTGTCCAGTTAAATAATTTTTTGTTTTGTTCATTTCCATTTAACACGTCTTACAACACCTAAGCTATTTCACAAACGTTCTAACCTATCATACATCTTTTTTTCTAACTCCAAATGCGTGAAATCTCCCTATTTTAAAAATTTTATTAAAATATTCATACCACAATTTTTAAACAATTATGATTTTATTTTTAAGTTTTTGAATGAGCAGAATTTTTGATAAAAATCAAAAAAATCAACAACAATCCAATTCTACCATAATTATACCTATTAACCCACCCATTACCCTTAATCCCAAATACCCCTAACCGACTCTTTCATTTTATCTTAATGATTCGTATCTAATATTTTTTTTCCACTAATATCCCTCAAAAATCCTCCCCTAATTTTTCAAAGGAAAAATGTCCAGCACATTATTGTAACAATTTCTCTCTTTTTCTACTTTCTAAAAAGGTCTTTTTTTACTTTGTTTGCATTAATATTAAATTTAAGAAAAACAAATCCTTACTAATTAATCTATTCTACTCGTCTATCTTCTACCACTATAAATTGGGCAATTCATTTTCTCATACTAATTGGCTGCTGGGAACATTTAACAATTTCTGAAACGGTGGGTGAACGTTAAGCATTTTTAAATAAAAGGAGTAATAGTGCAAATATCACTAAATTTAACGTAAATTATTAACATTTTACTTTTTAAAATGTATTATTCGTTTTTAAAACTTTTAACTATCTATACTAATTATATTTAGATAAAATTTTGAATTGCTACCACATGTATAAATATAATGGTCACAAAGGATGTGGTTTTGGTACGAAGGAATGTTTGTTCATAAAAATGTTTTCCCTCGAAATGTTTTTCTCCCTGGAAAACAAGTAAGATTTTGGACTTATTTTCTCTATGTTGGTTGGGGAGTAGAACATATTTTTCGGAAATGATTTTTAGTGTTTGATTTTAAAATAAAAAATATTTTGAGGAGCATCTTTTTATTTTACTAATTTAGAAAATAATTTAATGAAATGTAAATCATTTTTTTAAAAACCCAATTTTTTTTTTCTTCATTGGGGTGGGGTGGTGGGGGTTGGGTAGTGAGGGGAGGTTTAAGGAGTAGGGGTAGGAGTTGAAAAATAAAAAAATTTTTTGAACGTTTAATAGTACTTTTTAACAATTAAAAAGGTCAAAACAATTCCTTTTTAATATTTTTTTTGGTGTTTCATTTTTTTTTTTTTGTTGGTTGTTGTTGGGGGCTTGTGGGATGGGGGTGCTCGTCTTTGGGAGTGGGTCGGCGCGCGTCGCCGTTCCCCCTCCCCCTTTGACCTTGCCCCCCTTCTTCCCCGTCCCTCCTTTTTTGGGGGGACGGGTGTGTGGCGGGGTGGGGGCGGCGTCTCGGTTGTGGCGGTTGTGGTTCGGACCTGCCCGGGGTGGCTTTTTTTTTCTGGAGTTGTACAGCCCTGTTACGTGTCCTTTTATTCCCCTCCCGCGTCTTCCCTCCACTTTTATTCCTTTCCCATTCTTCTTTCCTCCGTGGTGTTCCCTTTTTCATCTTTTTTCTCTGCCTCTTCCTCTCCTCCTTTTTCCCCGCCCTCCTCTTCGCGGTCCGCCCAGCCTTTTTGCCCTTGCCCCCCTCGTTCTCCTCTTCTCTTCTTTTCTTCCCTTTTCTTGCCCTTTTCTGCCTCCGGTTTTTTCCCCCCCCTCCCTGTACCCTTGGAGTCTTGGCGGCGCGCCGCTTTGTGCCTCCCTGTGTTTATTCCTTCCTTTTTGCCGGGCCTCCCCTCCTTCCTTTTCGGATTGCCCGCCTCCGCCCTGCGTTTAGGCGCCTCCCTGGAACTAGATCCGGGTGCAGGGGCCCCGGCCTCCGCGTCGCGGGGAGTGCCCGGGCGTCCCGATTAGCGTCGTTGGGTGGGGGGTGGCCCCAAACCAAACATCACAAAAGGGAAACAGGGGCCCAGAAAAGGGGCCGGTCATACCAAACACCACCAAGGACAGTTCATAGTTAAACATTTTCGTGCTGCTGCTTTTGGAGGCCGAGAAAGCAAGAGTTGTATGAGAGAATCAATTTTCAACTTTCCCATAATCGATCTTACTTCCCCGATCCCCTATTTCCTTTCCATCCCATTTCCAACCACCGCTCGCGCACTTCTGGCAGGTTTTTCTCACTTATCCCTCAATTGAACTTGTAAGGTCATGTATATATCTTATTTATTGTGCATTTTGGGCGTAGGCATGTTTAGAATGTTGGGTTTTGCTTTTAACCTAATAATCATGGAGTAGACGAAAAGTTGTTTAAAAGGAGTGCTTGAACAGAGTCAAAACTTCTTCTCATCTCACTGCCCTGAGAACAAGATGAAACTGGTATAACGAAGGAACCACAGAGGTTATACTCCCTTTCATCTGAGAAACTTGATCCTCTTCTACTACACAAGGTACTTTTTTCTTCTTTTTTTTTTTTTGCACACTTTAGCCTTTTTAAAAACATATTAATTACTCTCGTGTAACTATAAAGATAATGAACTTCCTGAAACTCGTGGTCCAGTATAGGCATTTTGAGTGGTTATAAATCATCTTATTGAAGCTGTGTTTAGTATGGAGGAGTTTTTTTTTTTTTTTTGGGGGAAAATAAGTGGTTTCTTACTTATTTTAGAACTTTTAATTGGCTGCTGAAATTAATGGAATTTATTGAGAACGTAGGATTAAAACATTTTGGTTGAGTTGGTCCTCGATTATGGTGGTAAATCAGTTTAATTTAGTTAGGTTAATCGTAAATTAAGCTACGGTTGGGTCATGGTGGCATGGGCTTGGGTTTACCAAAGAAATAACTCACTCACTCTGCATAGGAAGAATGCTGTTGTGTATAGATTATCCTTTGCTGTACTTTTTCTTTAGTGTAAGGCTTTTTAAATTGGTTACAGTTTTCGAGTTGAATTTGCATTTGGTGATAATAATGAAGGTAAGCTTAAATCAATCTTGAAGTTAAAATCGTTTCAATCATTGAGGTGCAGGTGACTTCAAAAGAAAGGCTTCTACATTGGTTCTCCTGGAAAGGAAAGATGTTTGTTTAGTAAACTGAATCAGTGGCCTGCAGGAAAGGTATCTCTATATTTTATTTGAGCTTACATTGTGAATCTGGTCCCTTATATACTTTGGTTCTTGGGTTTGTTCGTCTTTATTGGTTGTGATAACTTCACCTGTACAAGAAACATAGATTTTTTTTTTCCAGAAAATGCCTCCTAATTTGTTTATTCGTTTGCATTCATTTTCACGTATGTTTTCTAGACTAATATCCGTATTTGAAGAACATTTCTTCCAGAAAAACGTGGTGTGGTGAACTCGTTGTTGAATGTTTTCTTCATTTGGGATGTTTTAGAGTTCTGCTGCCAAGTTGGAGATCAACCATGGAGGATTCCCAAGACGAGTCTTGTGGTATCACTTTGGGATATATTATATATTATAATATCATATATTCTGAAAAGTTCTTAGTTTCTTATTTCCTGAAACTTATCATGGCTAAAATCATTCCTCAACTCTGAACTTATATCCACTTATCTCCCTAGCTCATAATTTTGTGTGCACTATAAGTTTATATAGATGTTTGTTGTTGAAAGCTTTCACTGTGTCCAATCACGCACTCACACGCAGCCAAGGGGTGTGGCCTATATTCATGAAGTAGGTTTGCGAACCATGATGTTTCAAGTTCAACACAAATCCCGTAAATAGGACACTACGTGATTTTTTTTTTGGTTTTTTCTCCCATATATCCAATGATTTGGTTGACAGGTAACCCAGTACCTTGTTTCTGGTGGGAGGTTTACAGGTAATCCAGGCGGAATTAGTCCGAGGTGGAACTTAAAGCTAGCCGGACATCAATTACAATAGAAGGTAAAAAATAAAAGTTTAACTGTACGTCCAACTGCTCGTAATCACTTATCTTCATCTTTTTGTTAGCACTGAGTGTTTGTTCCTGCATAGAACTAATTACTTTGATTTGACTTTCCTTGTCCTCAGGATGCATGTTATAAGACTATTCAACTGATTGCTTTTTCAACTGATTGCTTTGGCCATTGGATTTGGACGAGGACTTCTTTCATAAAGCAGGGGCATGTGATTCACCAAATGGATTCCTTCGTCTATTACATTATCCAGGTACTAGTTCCATAAATGACATCTTTCTATTTGAGTTTTTATTTTCCCGTTATTTTTAAAAAATAAAATAAAATTCGTGATCAGGACCTCAAGATGGTATGAAATGGGAGGAAAAAGGGGAGACAACCTTTGGGTCGATGGATGCTTTGTGAAACATCTGTTTCTACTATGCTATTATTTTCTTTCTTTTTCTTTTCTTTGGGTTGAACTTAGGCACTTATTTTGTTTGACGAAGCATTGTGAATTAAAAAACTGACATAGTAATGGAACACTCCTTTCACTTAGTCAATGTGTCCATGCTTTATAACTGCATCTGATGCAATACATGTATATCCTTTATCTAATATGGTATGATGTGCTTGGCGAACTGATTTAAATCACTCAAATTGAACAGTGAGCTTCCTGCTTGATCATTCAATAAAAAAAAATAACTTTCATGATCTTCTCCCTTCCCTGCGCCTTGCTCCTGCGCCCAGCTCTCTCTCCGTTTCTTACTATCCGCGCCCGGAGTCCGCAGGACGCGGGACAGAGACCCACCGCCGCCCCCCCCTCTCTTCCCCTCTTCGCTCTCCAGACCTCTCTGCTGTGGCGACCGGGCGGGCACACACGCGGGCGCGCCAGGGGGGCATATATATTCCTTGTTTATTCATCTAGCAATCCAAAGATAAGATAAGCTAGGTGGTGGACAGGAGTGTGGGGGACGCATGGATAATCGAGGCCTCGATAAGGGTACAGCGCGGAGGAACCCAAAAAAAATGGTTTTGCTAAGAACACAAATCATTGAATGGGGTATGAATGCCTTCAGGCTCGTTTCACCGGCAAAATAGGTCGACTGGCGTAAGGCCAATCGGATGCATAGAAAATGTCTTTACGGATGTCCACAAAAATTTTGGCATTTTTGATGTCAGAATTCGAATCACACAAAAAATGGTTTGTTGTAGCACAAAAAAATCGTCTAACTGGTAGATATGCTATATTCAGAGCATCTTTGACCTTGAAAATGGATTGGACGTCCACAAACAATTTTGGCATTTTTGACGTTGGAATCCTGATCACCCAAAAAAAGATTTCTATAGAACACGAAAATCATCGAAATGGGGGTAATGCGGGCCTTCAGGGCTCGTTTGACCTTGAAAATGGGTGGGCTTTGCCGAAGGGTCACTGGATGCATAACAAGATCTGGATGGAAGCCACAAAAATTTTTGGCATTTTTGATTGGAATCCAGACACCAAAAAATGGTTTTGCTATAACATAAAAAATCATCGAAATGGGGTATTCGCGCTTCGGGGTTCGTTTTAATCTTGAACAGGGGTCGGAGTGGTTGCGAGAGCCACTGATACCTTGGCAAAGATCTTTACAACATCCCAAAAATATTTTAGAACTTTTGCGTCGGAATCTGGATCACCCATAAAATGGTTACCATGGACACAAAACCATTAAAATGGGGTCTATGCGCGCTTCTGGCTCGTTAGACTTGAAAATGGTTCATACTGGCCATGAGGGACAACCAGATGTATATCCCATATCCGTTACGGACGTCCATAAAAAATTTAGGTATTTTTTGACGTCGGTATACAATCTACCCAAAAAATGATTTGCTATAGTTCGTTTGACCTTAAAATGGTTCGAACTGGCCGTGAGTCCTTCGGATGAATATCCCAGATCTTCATGGACATCCTAAAGAAGTTCGGAATTTTTTATGATGGAATCCGGATTACTGAAAAAATATTTTGCTATAGCCCCAAACACGAAACAATTGTTGAAATGATGGTAATGCGCGCTTTGGCTCGTTTTGGGGGACCTTGAAATTGGTCGGACTGGCCGTGAGGGCCAACCAAATTCATAGACAAGGTCCTGACGGATTGCACACAAAAAATTTCATTATATTTGGCCGTTGAAATCGTCCCACCCAACAAATTGTTTGCTATAGCAACAACGAAAATCTTCGAAATAGAGGGTGTGCGCGCTTTGGGGCTTGTTTTGACCATATAAAATGGTCGGAATGTCCCCTGAGTGGAAAATGGTGAATAGCCAAATCCTTGACGGATGTCCCAAAACCAATGTTGCATTTCTACGTTGGAATGCGGATCTCCCAAAACGGTTTTCTATCGCACCGAAAATCGTCGAAATGAGGTATGCCGCATTTGGAGCTCATTTGACCTTGAAATTGGTTGGACTACCATGAGGGTTCAACCGGCTGCGTAACAAGGTCTGACGTCCCATGCAATTTCGGCATTTTTGCGTTGTAATCCAGATAACCAAAAAATGGTTTGGATAGCACAAGAAAACGTCTAAATGGGGGTAGTGCGGCTTCAGTATCGTTTCAACAATCACCTTGAAAATGGGTCCGGACTGGACGTGAGGGGTCAACCTTACGCATAACACGTCTGCGGACGTCAATCCGGATCACAACCCAAAAAATATATTGCTATCACACACGAAAATCCAACAAAATAGTGGGGGGGGGGTATGCACACTCCGGGACTTATTTGACCTTGAAAATGGGTCGGACTGGCCGTGAGGGTCAACCGTCTTCATAAATAAGGTCTTTATAGACGTCCACAATAATTTTCTGTATTTTTGACGTTGGACTCCGGATCACCCAAAAGATAGTTTGCTATAGCATACGAAAATCGTTGAAATGGGGGTATGTGCGCTTCTGGGCTTGTTTGACCTTGATAATAGGTCGGACTAGCAGTGAGGACCAACCGGATGCATAGACAAGGTTTTGACGGATGTCCACAATCAATTTTGGAATTTTTTTACGTTGGAATGCGTATCACCCAAAAAAATGGTTCGCTATAGCACACTAATATAGTCCAAATAGGGGGTATGCGCGCTACGCGGCTTGTTTGACCTTGAAAATTTCTCGGACTGGCCGTGAGGTAAAACCGTCAGCATATCCAAAGTTTTGGCGGACGTCCACAGAAGTATTTGGCATTTTTGACATTGGAATCTGGATCACCCAAAAAATGATTTCCTATAGCACACGAAAATCATCAAAATGGGTGGTATGAGCGCTTCAGGGATCGTTTGACTTTGAAAATGGGTAAGACTGGCCGTGAGGGCCAACGGGATGCATATACAAGGTCTTGACGGACGTCCACAAAAATTTCGGCATTTTTGACTTCAGAATCCTGATCACCCAAAAAATGGTTTGCTATAGCACACGAAGATTGTCAAAAGTCATGGTATGCGCACTTTGGAACTCGTTTGAACTGAAAAGGGTTTCGACTAGCCGTGAGGGGGGGGCCCAAGCGTATGCATAATCCATGGTCTTGTCATAACGTTTCACAATTTTTTTTGGCATTTTTGATATCGGAATCAGATACCCAAAAAAATTGTTTGCCATAGCACACACGAAAATAGTCGAAATGGGGGGTAAGCGCGCTTCGGGGCTCGTTTGACCTTGAAAATGATTCGGATTGGCTGTGAGGGCCAACCTGCTGCAAGGTCGTTAGGTAATTGTTGGGAGGAGGCTAAAACGGGCCACCTTCTTATGACGGACTTCCACATATATTTGACATATTGCCTCGGAATCAAGATCACCAAAAAATAGTTTGGTGTAGCACACAAAAATTATCAAAATGGAGTGTGTGCGCGCTTCAAGGCCTTGTTTGACCTTGAAAATGGTGTCGGATTGGACGTGAGGGACAACGGGGCATGGGGTGCGAAGATTCCAAGGGGGCATGACAGATTTCCCACAAGTTTTTTGGCATTTTTCAAGTCGAATTAGGCATCATAAAAATAAGGTTTTTTTTATATCATACGAAAATGATGAATTGGGTGGGGTGGGGTATGGAGCTTTAGGGATTGTTTGACCTTGAAAATGGGTCGGAATGGCCATGAGGGTGAACCATATGCATAGCAAAGTTCTTGACGGACGTCCAAAAAAATATTTCAACATTTTTAATGTTGGAATCTGGATCATCCAAAAAATTATTTGCTATAGCATACGAAAATCATCGAATTGGGGGGTATGTGATATTCGGGGCTCGTTTGACCTTTAAAATGGGTTGCACTGGCCGTGAGGGCCAACCGTCTGAATATCCAAGGTCTTGTAGGACGTCCATCAACAATTTTGGCATTTTTTACGATAGAATCCGGATCATCCAAAAGATAGTTTGCTATAGCAAATGAAAATCATCGAAATGAGGGGTATGCGCGCTTCGGGGCCCGTTTGACCTTGAAAATGGATCGAACTCGCCGTGACGGCCAACTGGATGAATAGGCAAGATATTACCGGACACCCAAAAATAATTTTTGAATTTTGCACGTCGGAATCTGGTTCACCCAAAAAATGGTTTTTTTATAGCACACAAAAATCCTCAAAATAGAGGATATAAGCTGTTTGGGGATCGTTTGACATTGAAAATGGGTCTACGGACATGAGGAGGGAAACGAAAAACCCTACCAACCGCACAACAAATCATCCAATATCCAAGGTCTTATGGACGTCCCAAACACTTTTGGCACACGAAAATCGTCAAAATAGAGGGTATGCGCTCTTCGGGGATCGTTTGACATTGAAAATGGGTCGGACTGGCAGTGAGGTCCAACGCGGATGCATAGCCAAGGTCTTGATGGACGTCCACAAAAACTTTTGGCATTTTTGACGTCGGAATTCAGATCACCCAAAAAGTGGTTTTCTATAGCACACGAAAATTGTCGAAATGGGCGGTATGCACGCTTTGGGGCTCGTTTGACCTTGAAAATGGGTTAAACTAGCCATGAGGTCCATTCGAATGAATAGACAAGATCTTCACGGACATCCTTCAAAAATTTCGACATTTTTGTCGTCGGAATCCAGATCACCCAAAAAATAGTTTGCTATAGCACACGAAAATTGTCGAAATAGGGGTATGGAAGCTTCGGGGCTCGTTTAACCTTAAAATTGGGTCGGACTGTCCATGAGGGCCAACCATATATATATTCAAGGTCTTCACGGACGTCCACAAAAAAGTTTGGCATTTTTGACGTCGAAATGTGGATCACCCAAAAAAAGGTTTGCTATTGCACACAAATATCGTCGAAAAGGGTGGGTATGTGCTTCGGGTCTCGTTTGATCTTGAAAATGGGTAGGATTTTCCGTGAGGTCCAACCAGCTGCATAGCCAAAGTCTTGACGGACGTCCTCAATTTTTTTTGGCATTTTAACATCGGAATACGGATCACCCAAAAAATGGTATGCTATAGCACATGAAAATCATCAAAATGGGGGTATATGTGCTTCGAGGCTCGTTTGACCTTGAAAATGGGTCAGATTGGCTGTGAGGGCCAACCGGATGCATATCCAAGGTCTTGACGACGTACACAAATATTTATGCATTTTTGACGTCTGAATCCGGATCACTCAAAAATGATTTGCTATAACTCACAAAAATAGTCAAAAGTGAGGGTATGCGCGCTTTGGGGCTCGTTTGACCTTGAAAATGGATAGGACTTGCCGTGAGGGTCAACCAGATGCATAACTAAGGTCTTTAACGATGTACATAAATAATTTTGACATTTTTGACGTTGGAATACGGATCAGCCAAAAAACAGTTTGTTATAGCACACGAAAATCGTCGAATTGAGACGTATGCCTTCTTTGAGGCTTGTTTGATCTTGAAAATGGATCGGACTGGCCGTGAGCGCCAACCGGATGCATAGCCAAGGTCTGTACGGACGTCCACAAAAAGTTTTTGCATTTTTGACATCGAAATACGAATCATGCAAAAAATAGTTTGTTATAACACACGAAAATCATCGAAATGGGGTGTATGTGCGCTTCGCGGGTCGTTTTACCTTGAAAATAGGTCGGACTTTTCGTGAAGGTCAACCGGATGAATATCCAAGGTCTTGACGGATGTCCACAAAAATTTTGGGCATTTTTAACGTAGAAATTCGGATCACCCCAAAAATTAATTTTCAATAGCACATGAAAATCGTCGAAATGGGGGTATGCGTGCTACGCTGCTTGTTTGACCTTGAAAATGAGTCGCTCTGGAAGTGAGGGTAAACTAGATGCATAGACAAGTAATTGACGGACGTGTACAAATTATTTTTGCATTTATAACATTGAAATTCGTAAAAAATGGGGGTATGTGTGTTTCGCGGCTCATTCGACCTTGAAAATGGGACGGACTGGCCAACAGAGACAACCGGATTCATAGCCAAGGTCTTTATGGACGTCTACAAAAAAATATGACATTTTAGATGTTCGAATCTTAATCACCCAAAAAATGGTTTGCTCTAAATGGGGGGTTTGCGCGCTTGGCTGCCTGTTTCTTGTTTGACCTTGAAAATGGGTAGAACTGGCGGTGAGTGCCAACCGGCTGCATAACCAAGGTATTGAAAGACGACCACAAATTTTTTTGCATTTTTGACGGCGGAATTCTGGATCACCTAAAAAATGGTTTGCTATAGCAAACAAAAATCGTCAAAATAGAGAGTATGCGCGCTTCAAAGCTTGTTTGACCTTGAAAATTGGTTGGACAGGCCGTGATACACAACCGGATGCATAGACAAGGTCTTGATGGACTTCCACCAAAATATTTGGCATTGTTGACGTCGGAATCCAGATCACGCAAAAAATGGTTTGCTATATCACACAAAAATCATCAAAATCTCGGTTATGTGCGCTTCGGGGGTCGTTTAATCTTGAAAATGAGTCGGACTGTTCGTGAAGGCCAACCGTATGAATAGCCAAGGTCTTGATGGACGTCCACAAAATTTTTTGGCATTTTTCACATCGGTTTACGGATCACTCAAAAAATAATTTGCTATAGCACACAAAAATCGTGGAAATAAGGGGTACTCGCGTTTCAAGGCTCGTTTGACCTTGAAAATGGGTCGGAATAACTGTGTAGGCCAACCGGCGCATAGCCAAGGTCTTGAAGGATGTACGAACAATGTTTTGGCATTTTTGACGTAGGAATCCGAATCACCCAAAAAATGGTTTTCTATAACACATGAAAATCATCAAAATGGAGGGTATGTGCGCTTCGCTGCTCGTTTGACCTTAAAAATGGTTCGGACTGTCCGTGAGGTCAAACCGTCGGCATATCCAAGGTCTTGGCTGACGTCCACATAAATATTGGCAATTTGTGGACTATCGGAATCTGGATCCACCCTAAAATGGTTGTATGCACACGAAAATTGGAAAAATGGAGGGTAGGCGCTTCAGGGCTTGTTTACTTTGACACCCCCCAAACCCCCCCCCCCAAAAAAACAAAAAAAAAAAAACCCCCCCCCCCCAACCCCCCAAAACACCCCAAAAATGGTCGGACTGGCGTGAGAGCCAACGGGATGCATAGACAAGGTCTTGAGGGGTGTCCACAAAAATTTTGGAACTTTTGACGTCAGAATCCGGATCACCCAAATATTTTTTGCTATAGCACAAGAAAACTGTCAAAAGTGAGGGTATGCGCGCTTCGGAACTCGTTTGACCTTGAAAATGGGTTTGACTGGCCGTGAGGGCCAACCTAATGCATAACCAAGGTCTCGACTGACGTCCATAAATAATTTTTCATTTTTGACGATGCAATACGGATCACCCAAAAAATGATTTGCAAGAGCACACAAAAATCGTCGAAATGGGGGTTATGCACGTTTCGGGGCTCTTTTGACCTTGAAAATAGATCAGACTTACCGTGAGGGTCAACCAGATGCATAACCAAGGTCTTGACGGGCGTACACATAAATCTTTAGTATTTTTGTCGTTGGAATCCGAATCACCCAAAATATGGTTTACTATAGCACAGAAAAATCGTCGAAATGGGGAATATGTGCGCTTTGGGGCTCATTTGATGTTAAAAATGGGTCAGACTGGCCGTGAGGGACAACTGGATATATTGCCAATGAATTGAAGGACGTCCATATATAATTATTGTATTTTTGACGTTGAAATCATGATCACCCAAAAAATGATTTTCTATAGCTCACGAAAATCGTTGAATAGGGCGGTACAGGCAGAGAAGGGGAGAAAGCGGACCTCGGGGAGGGACAATTGAATCCACTCTCGCAGCTCCTTTTGCAGATCGCGGAAACGTCTGCATAGCCAAGGTATTGAAGGAAATCCACAAAAAAATTTGGAATTTCGTACATCGGAATCAGGATCACCCAAAAAAATGGTTTGCTATAGCATACGAAGATCGTCAAACGTGAGGTTATGCGCACTTCGAAGCTCGTTTGACCTTGAAAATGGGTCGAACTATCCATGAGGGCCAACCGGATGCATAACTAAGGTCTTGACGAACGTCCACCAAAATATTTAGTATTTTTGACATCGTATTCCGGATCACCCAAAAAATGGTTTGCTACAGCACACAAAAATCGTCGAAATGGGAGGGGTATGTGCGCATCGTGGCTTGTTTGACCTTGAATGAGTCTGACTGTCTGTGAGGGCCAATGAGATGCATACGCAAGGTCTTGACGGATGTATACAAACCTGTTTTGCATTTTTAATGCGGAATCCGGATCATCCAAAAAATGGTTTGCCATAGCACATGAAAATCGTCGAAATGGGGGGTTATGCGCGCTTCGGAGATTGTTTGACCTTTAAAATTTGTCCTAATGTCCGTGAGGACCAACCTAATGCATAACCAAGATCTTGACGGAGTTCACAAAGAATTTTTGCATTTTTGACATCGGAATACGGATCACACAAAAAATGATTTGCTATAGGACATGAAAATCATCGAAATGGGGGGTATGCGCGCTTCAGGGCTCGTTTGACCTTGGAAATAGATCGGACTGGCCGTAAGGGTCAACTGGCTGAATAACCAAGGTCTTAGCGGACGTCCAAAATTATTTTTAGTATTTTTGTCGTCGGAATCAGGATCACCAAAAAAATGGTTTGCTATAGCACACGAAAATTGACTAAATGAGGGGGGGGGTATACGCGCTTTGAGGCTCGTTTGACCTTTAAAATGGGTCGTACTAGATGTGAGAGCCAACCGGATGCATATCCATGGTCTTGACGGACGTCCACAAATATTTTTGAAATTTTGACGTTTGAATCCGGATCACCCAAAAAATGATTTGCTATAGCTCACGAAAATCTTCAATATTGAGGGTATGCGCGCTTTGGGTCTCGTTTGTACCTGAAAATGGGTCGGACTAACCGTGTGGGCCAACCGGCTGCATATCCAAGATCTTGACGGATGTACGCACAATTTTTTCGGCATTTTTGACGTTGGAATCCAGATCACCCAAAAAATGGTTTTTCTATAGCATATGAAAATCGTCGAAATAGGGGGTATGTGCGCTTCGCGGGTCGTTTGACCTTGAAAATGGTTTGGACTGGCTGTGAGGGACAACCAGATGCATAGCCAAGGTCTTGACGGACGTCCACAAAAAGTTTGGCATTTTTTGACATCGGAATACGGATCACCCAAAAAATGATTTGCTATAGGACACGAAAATCATCGAAATGGGGGCTATGCGCGCTTCAGGGTTCGTTTGACCTTAAAAATAGATCGAACTGGCCGTGAGGGTAAACCGGCTGAATAACCAAGGTATTGACGGACGTCCACAAAAGTTTTTAGTATTTTTGTTGTTGGAATCCGGATCACCAAAATAATGGTTTGCTATAGCACACGAAAATCGTTGAATTGGGGGTTATGTGTGCTTCAAGTCTTGTTTGACCTTGAAAATGGGTAGGGTTGTCCGTGAGGCCCAACCGGATGCATATCAAAGGTCTTGAAAGACTTCAACAAACAATTCTGGCATTTTTGACATTGGAATTCAGATCAACCAAAAAATTATTTGATATAGCACACGAAAATCGTCGAAATGAGGGGTATGCGCAGCTTCGAAGCTTGTTTGACCTTGAAAATGGGTCTTACCTTTTGTGAGGGCCCACTAGCTGCATAGCCAATATCTTGATGGACGTCCAAATTTGTTTTTGGCATTTTAATGTCTAAATACGGATCACCCAAAATATGGTATGCTATAGCAGACAAAAATCGTCTAAATGGGGGTATACGCGCTTCGAGGCTTGTTTGACCTTTAAAATGGGTCAGACTAGCCGTGAGGTCCAATAGGATGCATATAAAAGGTCTTGACGGACGTCCACAAATATTTTTGCAATTTTGACGTCTAAATCTGGATCACCCAAAAAAAGATTTGCTATAGCTCACGAAAATCGTCAATAGTGAGGGTATGCGCGCTTTGGGTCTTGTATGACCTTGAAAATGGGTCGGACTAACCGTGTGGGACAACCGGCTCCATAGCCAAGGTCTTGACGGATGTACGCACAATTGTTTTGGAATTTTTGACATTGGAATCGGGATCACCCAAAAAGTGTTTATCATAGCACACGAAAATGAATGAAATTGGGGGTTATGCATGCTTCGGGGCTCGTTTTACCTTGAAAATGGGTCGGACTGACTGTGAGTTCCAACCGGCTTCCAAGCCATGGTCTTGACGTACGTCCACAAAAATTATTGCATTTTAATGTCAGAATACGGAACACCCAAAAAATGGTTCTCTATATTGCACACAAAAATCATCAAAATCATGGGTATGCGCTCTTCAAGACTTGTTTGAATTTTAAAATAGGTCGGACCGTCCGTGAGGGCCAACCGGATGCATAGACAAGGTCTTGACGGCCGTACACAATTTTTTTTTGTATTTTTCACGTCAAATTCTAGATCACCCAAAAAATGGTTTGCTATAGAACACAAAAAACGTCAAAATGGGGGTTATGCGCGCTTCCCGGCTTGTTTGACCTTGAAAATGGGTCGGAATGGCCGTGCGAGCCAACCAGGATGCATAGCCAAGTTCTTGACGGACGTCCACAAAATGTTTTGGCTTATTGGAAGTTACTATCTGGTCACCCAAAAAATGGTTTACTATAGCACACGAAAATCATCAAAATGGGGAGTATGAGCGCTTTGGGGCTCGTTTGACCTTGAAAATGGATCGGACTGGCCTTGAGGGTCAACCGACAGCATAATTAAGGTCTTGATGGGCATCCACATAAAGTTTTAGTATTTTTGTCATTGGAATCCGAATCACCCAAAAAATTGTTTGCTAAGCACACAAAAATCATTGAAATGGGGGTATGCGCGCTTCAGGGCTCATTTAACCTTAAAAATGGGTCGGACTGCCCGTGAGGGAAGGTATGAAGGTCGTCCACAAGAAATTTTTGCTTTTTTGACGGTGGAATCCTTATCACCCAATAAATAATTTTCTATAGCGCACGAAAATCATTGAATTGGGGGTAATGCGTGCTTCGGTTCGCGTTTGATCTTGAAAATGGGTAAGACTGACCGTGAGGTCAAACCAGATGCACATCAAAGGTCTTGACAGATGTCAACAAACAATTCTGGCATTTTTGACATTGGAATCATCCACAAAAAATTTTGAGATAAAGCACAACGAAAATCGTCAAAAGGGGGGGGGGGGGGAGGTGGGGGGGGGGGGTATCCGCTCTTTAGAGCTCATTTGACCTTAAAAATGGGTCGTACCTTACGTCAGGGCCTACTAGATGCATATACAATCTCTTGACGGATGTCCACAATTTTTTTGGCATTTTAATGTTGGAATACGGATAACCAAAAAATGGTTTGCTATAGCACACAAAAATCATCAAAATGGGGGGTATACGCGCTTTGAGGGCCAACCGGATGCATATCCACGGTCTTGATTGACGTCCACAAATAGATTTTCATTTTTGACGTTTGAATCCTGATCACCCAAAAAATTATTAGCTATAACTCACGAAAATCATCAAAAGTGAGGGTATGCGCACTTTAGGGGTCATTTGACCTTAAATATAGGTTTGACTAACCATGTGGGACGACCGGATGCATAACCACGGTCTTGACGGATGTACGCAAATTCTTTTTGGCATTTTTGACTTCCAAATTTGGATCACCCAAAAAATGCTTAGCTATAGCACATATAAATTGTCGAAATAGGGGGTATGCGCGCTTCGGGGCTCATTTTACTTTGAAAATGTGTTGGACTGGTCATGAGGGTCAACCGGCTGCATAACTAAGGTCTTGGTGGACATCCACAAAAACTTTCGGCATTTTTGACGTCAGAATCCAGATCATCCAAAAAATTGGTTGCTATAACACACGAAAATCGTTGAAATGGGGGGTAGGTGCTTCGGGGCTTGTTTGACCTTGAAAATGGGTCGGACTATCCATGAGGGACAACCGGCTGCATAACTAAGGTCTTGATGGACGTCCACAAATAATTTTGACATTTTTGACGTTGGAATATGAATCACCCAAAAAAGGGTTTGTTATAACATACGAAAATCATCGAAATAGGGGGTATGCGCGCTTCAGGGCTTGTTTGACCTTGCAAATGGGTCGGACTGGTCGTGAGGGCCAACCAGATGCATAGACAAGGTCTTGACGGACGTCTACAAAAGGTTTTAGCATTTTTGACGTTAGAATTTGGATCACCCAAAAAATGGTTTGTTGAAAATCGTAAAAATAGAGGGTATGCGCGCTTCAGAGCTTGTTTGACCTTAAAAATGGGTTGAACTTTCCGTGACGGACAACCGGATGCATAGCCAAGGTTTTGAAGGAAAACCACAAAATTTTTTAGCATTTTTGACATTGGATTTTGGATCACTTAAAAAATGGTTTGCTATAGCACAAGAAAATCATCGAAACGGAAGGTATGCGCGCTCCGAGGCTTGTTTGACCTTTAAAATGGTTGAATGGCCGATTAGGCCAAAAACGGATGCATAGAACAATGTCTGACGGATCCTACAAATTTTTAGTTGCATTTTACTTTAGAATATGGTATTCAACTTTAAAAAATAGTTTGTTTTAGCACATAAAAATCGTCAAAATGGGGGGTATGTGTGCTTCGTGGCTCGTTTGACCTTGAAAATGCATCGGACTAGTTGTTAGGGACACTTGGATACATATAAAAGGTCTTGACGGATGTCCACAAAAAGTTATGGCATTTTTGATGTCGAAATCTGTATCACGCAAAAAATGGTTTGCTATAGCAAACGAAAATCATCGAAATGGGGGGTATGTTCGCTTCACGGGTCGTTTGATCTTGAAAATGTGTCGGACTGTTCGTGAGGGACAACCGGATACATATCCATGTTCTTGATTGACGTCCACAAAAAAATTAGGAATTTTTGACGTCAGTATACGGATCACTCAAAAGATAATTTGCTATAGCACACGAAAATAATCGAAATGAGGTGTATGTGTGTTTCAAAGCTTGTTTGACCTTGAAAATGTGTCATACTGGCCGTGAGGGCCAACTAGATGTATTGCAAAGGTATTGAAGGGAGTCCACAAATAATTTTTGCATATTTAACATCGTAATCCGGATCACCCAAAAAATGGTTTTCAATAGAGCACGAAAATCATTTGAAAGGGTGGTATGCGCGCTTTGGGGTTCGTTTGACCTTAAAAATGTGTCGGACTGGCTGTGAGTGCCAACCGTTTGCATAGCTAAGGTCATGATGGATGTCCACAATTTTTTTTGGAATTTTTGACGTTGTAATCTGGATTACCCAAAAAATGATTTGCTATAGCACACGAAAATTGTCTAAATGGGGGTATGCGCGCTTTGGGGCTCATTTGACCTTGAAAATGGGTCGGACTGACCATGAGGTCCAACCGGCTGAATATCCAAGGTCTTGAAGGACGTCCACAAACAAATTTGGCATTTTTGACATCGGAATCCGTATCACCAAGAAAATGGTTTGCTATACCACACAAAAATCGTCGAAATGGAAGGTATGTCGCGCTACGGGCTTGTTTGACCTTGAAAGTTTGTCGAACTGGCCGTGAGGTCCAACCAACTGCGTATAAAATATCCCGAAGAACGTTCATAAATTTTTTTTAAATTTTTGGGGACGTGCACTCCGGCATTACCAACAAAATAGGTTGCTATGGCACGGTGAAATTGTCGAAAGGGGGTTTCGGGTAATGCGCGATTTGGGGCCGTTCTAACCTTTTTTAAAATGGGCCGGGGAATGCCGGCCAATCGGATGATAGAAAGGTCTTGATTTAATTATTACACTAAAATTTTGGGCATTTTTGACGCGGCATCGGATCACCCAACAAAAATTTTTGTATAGCAAAGAATCATTCGAAATGGAGGGTATGCGCTTCGAGGCTCATTTCACCATGAAAATGGGTCGCACTAGCCATGAGTTCCAGCCGGATGCATAGAAAAGGTCTTTAAGGATGTCCATAAAAGTTTTTGGCAATTTTGATGTCGGAATTTGTATCATCCAAAAAATGGTTTTGCTAAAATACACGAAAATCATCGAAATAGGGGGTATGTGCGCTTCGGGGCTCGTTTGACCTTGAAAATGGGTCGGACTAGCCGTGAGGGTGAACCGGATGCATATCCAAGGTCTTGATGGACGTCCACAAAAGTTTTTGGCATTTTTGACGTTGGAATACAGACGCCCAAAAAAGGATTTGCTATAGCACCCAAAAAAGGATTTGCTATAGCACACAAAAATCGTCTAAATGGGGGGTATGCGCGCTTCAGTGCTTGTTTGACCTTTAAAATAGGTCGTACTGGCCGTGAAGTCCAACCGGCTACATAGCCAAGTTCTTTACAGACGTCCACAAATTTTTTTTAGCATATTTGACGTTGGAATTTGAATAATCCAAAAAAGGTTTTCATAGCACACGAAAAATCATCGAAATTGGGGATAAGCCCCTGGCTTCGCAGCTCATTTGGGACATGAAAATGGGTCGGAATGGGACGTGAGCCACAACGACTGAAAGGCCAAGTCTTTGACGGTGTAAACAAAAAAAATTATGGCATATTTTACGTTAGAACCCGTATCACCCAAAAAATGGTTTGCTCGAAATGAGGGGTATGTGCACTTCGCTGCTTGTTTCTTGTTTTACCTTGAAAATGGGTCAGACTGGCCGTAAGGGCCAACCGGCTGCACAGCCAAGGTCTTGAAGGATGTCCAAATTTTTTTTAGCATTTTTGATGTCGGAATCCGGATCACCCAAATAATGGATTGCTATAGCACACGAAAATCATCAAAATGGAGGGTATGCGCGATTCAGAGCTTGTTTTACCTAGAAAATGGGTCGTACTGGCCGTGAGGTCCAACCGACTGCATAGCCAAGTTCTTCACGTACGTCCATAAAAATTTTGGCTAACTTGACGTCAGAATCTGGATCACCCAAAAAATGGTTTTCTAATAGCACACGAAAATCGTCGAAATTGGGGGTATGTGTACTTCGCGGCTCATTCGGTCTTGAAAATAGGACGGACTGGACAACAGGGATAAACGGATGCATAGACAATGTCTTGACGGACGTCCACAAAAAAATTTGGCATTTTTGACATAGGAATACGGATTCACCCAAAAATAATTTGTATACGCATACAAAATCGTTGATTGTGAAATGGGGGGGGGGTGCGGGGTCGAGGGGGGGCGGGGAGGCGAGGGGGGGCGGGGGGGCAGGGGGGCGTGGGGGTGGGGGGGGTGGGGGGGGGGGGGTGGGGCGGTTGGGGGTGGGGGGGGTACAGGGGGGGGTATTGGGGGGTATTGGGGGTGGGGGGCGGGGGGTGATACGCGCTACGCGGCTCGTTTGAACTTGAAAATGGGTCCCGCCGGGCTGTGAGGGTAAACAGGACTTGCGGAATATACGAAAAAAAAGCAAAGGAGGAGCGGGAAGAGATGAACGGGGAGCCGTGTGAGGAGCGCCACCAAATCTTCAAAAGTCAGGAGCGGGAAAGAGGGGAAAAAGAGGGGGGGAAAGGAGGAAGGCCGGAAAGGGGAAAGGGGTGGAAAAGGAGAAGAGGAACGAAGGGAGGGAAGGGAGGGGGGGAGGAAGGGAAAAGATTTGACGGACGTATACCAATTTTGGTTTTTGCCATTTTTAACGTTCGGAATTGGATCACCCAAAAATTTGTTTTCTATAGCACACGAAAATCATCGAAATGGTGTGTATGTGTGCTTCACGGCTCATTCGACCTTGAAAATAGGACAGACTCGACAACAGGGCCAACCGTATGCATAGACAAGGTCTTGACGGACGTCCACAAAAAAATATATCAGTTTAGATGTTCGAATCTTGATCCCCCAAAAAATGGTTTGCTAGAAAGTGGGGGGGGGGGGTATGAGCGCTTCGCTTCTTGTTTGTTGTTTGACATTGAAAATGTTTAGGACTCACCGTGGGGGACAACCGGCTGCATAACCAAGGTCTTGAAGGATGTCCACAAAATTTTTTGGCATTTTTTATGTCGGAATCTAGATCACCCAAAAAATGGATTGCTATAGCACACGAAAATCGTCAAAATTGAGGGTATGCGCGCTTCGAAGCTTGTTTTACCTAGAAAATGGATCGGACTGGCCGTGAGGTCTAACCGAATGCATAGACAAGTTATTCACGGATTTCCACAAAAATTTTTGGCTAACTTGACGTCTGAATGGGACTATAACCCCAAAAAAAAAAGGTTTTTTGCGTATAGCACACGAAAGCGTTCAAATTGCGGGGTAGTAGCGCTTAACGGCTCGTTTGACATGTGAAAATGGGTTGGACAGTGTCCATGACGGCAGAACCGGATGATAGAAAAGGTTTTGATGGAAGTCCACTAAATATTTCGAATTTTATCGTGGACTCTGTATCACCCAAAAAAATACAGTTTTTATAGCACACGAAAAATATCAAATGGGGGGTGGGGGTATGCGTGCTTCGGGCACGTTTGACTTGATGAAAACTGACTCTATTCCCCCATACCCCACCTCCCTCTCCCGATCGGTAATGACGTGAGGGTTCAACCAGCTGCACAATAAGGTTTGATGGAGTTCCACAAATAATTTTGACATTTTTGACGTTGGAATATGGATTACATTAAAAAATGGTTTGTTATAGCACACGAAAATCGTCGAATTGGGAGGTATGCGTGCTTCGAGGCTTATTTGACCTTGAAAATGGGTTGGACTGGCCGTGAGGGCCATATGGATTCCTAGACAAGGTCTTGACGGACGTTTAGAAAAAAGTTTGACATTTTTTATGTCGGAATACGGATCACGCAAAAAATAGTTTGCTATTACACATGATAATCATGGAAGCGGGGGTTATGTGCGGTTCGCGGGTTGTTTGATCTTTAAAATAGGCCGGACTGTCGGTAAGGGCCAACCGGATGCATAGCCAAGGTCTTGACGGACATCCAATAAAAAAATTGGCATTTTTGACATTGGAATACGTATCACCCAAAAAATAATTTTCTATAGCATACGAAAGTTGTTGAAATGGGGAGTATGCGTGCTACGCAATTCGTTTGACCTTTAAAATTTGTCGCACTGGCCATGAGGGTAAAAAACGGGCATATAGAAAAGGTTTGAAGGAAAGTTCTACAATTTTTTTTGATTTTAACATCGGATCTCGGATAACCAAAAAATGGTTTTTCTATAGTACACTAAAATCACGAACTGGGAGGTTATGTGTGGATTCGCGACTTCATGTGACCTTGAAAAATAGAAGAACGGACAAAAGGACCAACAGTCTGCATAGAAAGGTCTGAGGGAAACGACCCCAAAAAAATTTGGGAGTAAGATGTTCCGAATGTGAACCCAAAAAATGGGTTGCTCGAAATGGGGGGTATGCGCGCTTCGCTGCTTGTTTCTTGTTTGACCTTGAAAATGGGTAGGAATCGCCGTCAGGGAAAACCTGCTGCATAACCAAGGTCTTGAAGTACTTCCACAAAATTTTTTGGCATTTTTGGCGTCGTAATCTGGATAACCCAAAAACTGGTTTTCTATAGTACACGACAATCGTCAAAATATAGGGTATGCGCGCTGCAGAGCTTGTTTGACCTTGAAAATGCGTCGGACATTCCATGATGGAAAACCGAATGCATTGACAATGTCTTTACGGACATCCACAAAAGAATTTGGCATTTTTAACGTCGGATTTTGGATCATCCAAAAAATTGTTTGCTATAGCACACGAAAATTGTCGAAATGGGAGGTATGCACGATCCGAGGCTTGTTTGACCTTGAAAATGGTTTGAACTGGTCGTGAGGGATAATCCGATGTATAGACAAGGTCTTGACCGATGTCCACAAATATTTTTGGCATTTTTGACATTGAAATCCATATCACCCAAAAATGGTTTGCTAAAGCACACGAAAATCGTTATAAATGGGAGGTATGCGATCAGAGCTCGTCTGCCTCTTCAAACGGGGTCGAACTGGCAGTGAGGTCACCGACTGCATAGAAAAAAAAGTTTTTTTTTTTCTGATGGACTTCTAAAATAATCATTTTGCCATTTTAAAGTCAGATCCGGATCACCTAAAAATGGTTTGACTATTAGCCACACGAAATTGTCGAAATAGGGGGTATTGTGCCCTTCACGCTTTTTGACCTGAAAAGGGTGGGGACTGGACGTGATGGACATTCCAACTGCATATAAACAAGGTCCTTTACAGACATTCCACCCAAAATTATGACATTTTTGATTTTGAATCCGGATCACCCAAAAAAATTTATTGCTATAGAACACTAAATCGTCAAAATTGAGGGTATGCGCGCTTTGGAGCTTCGTCCTTACCAGAAAAAAATTGAGTGGACTGGCCCGTTCGAGGTACAACTGTTGGCATCATAACCAAGTTAGTCAAGGACGTCAACAAAAAAAATTGACATTTTAACGACGGATTTTGGATCACCCGAAAAAATGGTGCATAGACACGAAAATCATCGAAATTGGGGGTATGTGTGCTTCGCGGGCTCGTTTGACCTGTAAAGTGGGAGGGAGTGTCCGTGAAGGCAAACCTGATGCATAGAAAAGGTCTTTACATACGTCCACTAAATATTTGAATTTCTAATCATCAGAACTGGATCATCCAAAAATATTTTTATGGAACTGTGAAACTTGTCTTCAAATGGGGTTATGAGCCCTCGGGGCTCGTTTGACCTGAAAAGGATAGGGGACATGCCGTGAGGGTCAACCACCTGCAACTAAGGTCTTGAGGACGTCCGCCAAATTAATTTTGGACATTTTTGACGTTGGAATTGGAATACGGCTACTCATTTAAAACAAGGTTTGGATTGCACACGAAAATCGTCGAATAGGGAGGTATGCGAGCTTCGAGGTTTGTTTGACCTTGAAAATGGGTCGGACTGGCCGTGAGGGCCAACCGGATGCCTAGACAAGGTCTTGAAGGACGTGCACAAAAAATTTGGCATTTTTGATGTCGGAATACGGATCACGCAATAAATAGTTTGCTATTACACACGAAAATCATCAAAAACGAGGGTTATGTGCGCTTCGTGGGTCGTTTGACCTTTAAAAAAGTCGGACTGTCCGTAAGGGCCAACCGGATCCATAGCCAAGGTCTTGACGGACGTCCACAAAAAATTATGGCATTTTTGACGTTAGAATCCGTATCACCATAAAAATGGTTTGCTCGAAATGGGGGGTATGCGCACTTCGCTGCTTGTTTCTTGTTTTACCTTGAAAATGGGTCGGACTAGCTGTAAGGGACAACCGGCTGCACAGTCAAGGTCTTGAAGGATGTACAAATTTTTTTTTTGGCATTTTTGATGTCGGAATGTGGATCACCAGAAAAAATGGATTTCTATAGCACACAAAAATCGTCAAAATAGAGGGTATGCGCGATTCATAGCTTGTTTTACCTAGAAAATGGGTCCGACTGGCCGTGAGGTCAAACCGACTGCATATCCAAGTTCTTCACGTATGTCCACAAAAATTTTGGCTAACATGACATCGGAATATGGATCACCCAAAAAATGGTTTTCTAATAGCACACGAAAAGCGTCGAAATTGGGGGTATGTGTGCTTCGCTGCTCATTCGATCTTGAAAATAGGACGGACTGGACAACAGGGCCAACCGGATGCATAGACAAGGTCTTGACGGACGTCTACAAAAAAATTTGGCATTTTTGACGTCGGAATACGGATCACCCAAAAAATAATTTTCTATAACATACGAAAATCGTCGAAATGGGGGGAGGGGGGTGGGGTGTATACCATACGCGGGGCGTTTACCTTGAAAATGGTCGCACTTGACCGTGAGGATTAAACCAATGCATAGCACAAGATCTTGCGGATACGTTACATTTTTTTTGCGTTTTCTAACGTCGTAATTGGATCACCCGTAATTTTGGCTACGCCACGAAAATCCTAAAATGGGTGCATGTGTTGTTCGCCGGCTCATTCGACTTGAAATAGGAAGGACTCAAACACCGGGCCAACCGGATGCATAGACAAGGTCTTAACGGCGTCACAAAAAAATATTATCGTTTAAGATGTTCGAAATCTTGCTCCCCCAAAAATGGTTTTGTGATTAGAAAGGGTTGGGGGGGGGGGGGTAGGGGGGGGGGTATGCTGCGCTTCGCTTCTTGTTTGTTGTTTGATCTTGAAAAATGTGTTAGGAAATCGCCGGGGGGGACAAAAGGCTCATAACCAAGGTCTTGAGGAATGTCCACTAATTTTTTTGGCAGTTTTCATGTCGGAAATCAAGATCACCCAAAAAATCCTTGCCTAACACACGAAAAAATCGTCAAAGTTGAGGTATGCACGCTGCGTAGCTTGTTTACCCTAGAAGAAACATGGATGGACTAGCCGTGAGGTCCAACCGACTGCATAGCAAAGTTTTTCACAGACTTTCAAAATTTTTTTTGCCTAACTTGACGTCTGAATCTGGATAACCCAAAAAATAGTTTGCTATAGCATACAAAAATCGTCGAAATGGGGTGTATGTGCGCTTCATGGCTCATTCGACCTTGAAAATAGGACGGACTGGACAACAAGGCCAACCGGATGCATAGACAAGGTCTTGACGGACGTCTACAAAAAATTATATCATTTTAGATGTTTGAATCTTGATCACCCAAAAAATGGTCTGCTAGAAATGGGGGGGGGGGGGGCGACCCGGAGTGGAGTATGCGCGCTCGATTCTATGTTCTTGTTTGACTTGAAAAATGAAGTATTTACTCACAGTGGGGGACAACCGGCTGCATAGCCAAGGTCTTGAAGGATGACCAGAAATTTTTTGCATTTTCATGTCAGAATCCGCTCACCCAAAACAAAGAGATTGCTAAGACACTACGAAAATCATCATAATTGAGGGGTATCGCGCGATTAGGAGCTTGTATTTACCTTGAAACATGATCGGACTAGACGTTGAGGTCCAACCGACTGCCCATCAAGTTTTCACGGAAGGTTGACATAAAGTTGTGGCTAGCTTTGACGTCTGACTTGGATACCCAAAAAATTGTTTGTTGTAGCACACGAAAATCGTTCGAACTTGGGGGATGTCCGTTCATAGATCGTTTGACCTTGCAAATGGGTGGGTGTGGGAAGTGCGCCTTGTGCAGCCAACAGGATGAATAGAAAATATTCTTGATGGACGTCAACTAAATATTTGCATTTTTATCGTTGAAAATCGGATCACCCAAAAAATAGTTTTTATAGCATACGAGAAATTGTCGACAATGGGGGGGGATATGCGCGCTCGGGGATCGTTTGCCCTTGAAAACTGGATAGGACTTGCTTGTGGGGGGTTCAAAACCAGCTGCAAAACTAGGTCTTGAGGACGTCCACAATAATTTTGACATTTGTGACGTTGGAAAACGGATCACACTAAACAATATAGTTCGTTATTAGCACCCGAAAATCATCGAATTGGGGGATCGTGGGGTAGTGGTAGGTCCTATGCATTGCTTGAGCTTGTTTACCTTAAAAATGGGTCGTTACTGGATGTGAGGGTTCATCCGGAAGCCTGAATGGGTCTTGATGGAAGTACCCAAAAAGTTTGGCATTTTTGACGTCGAAATACGGATAATCACTTAAAAATTGACCGCTAAAGCAAACGAAATCATGTAAATGGATGTATGCGCGATTCAGGGCCGTTTGACCTTGAAAACTGTTCGGATTGTCCATGAGGTCCAACGACAATGACATCGAAAAGTTCGACGAACGTCTCTACAAAGCATTTTGCATTTACGTCGGAATCCGCGTATCACCCAAAAAATGGTTTGCTATAGCACATGAAAATTGTCGAAATAGGGGGGTGGTATGTGCATTCAAGCTCTTTTTAACTTTGAAAAAATGGGTCGGATGGACGTGATGAACAATCCGATGCATAGCACGGTCTTTCTAGGACATCCACAAAAAAATATGGCATTTGCTGTTACAATCCGGATCACCCAGAAAAGGTTTGTCAAAATAGGGGGTATGTTGACTTGCTTGTTTCTTGTTTTACCTTGAAAATGGGTCGGACTGGCCGTCAGGGCCAACCGGCTGCACAGCCAAGGTCTTAAAGGATGTCCAAATTTGTTTTTGGCATTTTGGATGTCGAAATCTGGATCAGCCAAAAAATGGATTGCTATAGCACACGAAAATCATCAAAATGGAGGGTATATGCAATTAAGAGCTTATTTTACCTAGAAAATGGGTCGTACTGGCCGTGAGGTCCAACCACCTGCATAGCCAAGTTCTTCACGTACGTCCACAAAAAGTTTTGGATAACTTGATGTCGGAATCAGGATCACCCAAAAAATGGTTTGCTATAGCACGACGCATTATCATAGAAAATGTGGGTATGTCGTGCTTCGGCCATTCGATCTGAAAAACAGGGACGGAGGGCTCAGGGCCAACCGAATGCATAGGCAAGGTCTTGACGGAAGTCCACAAAAAATTATGGCATTTAAGATGTTCAAATCTTGATCACCCAAAAAATGGTCTGCTCGAGAAATGGGGGAGGGAGGGGGGGGGGGGTATGCGCGCTTCGCTTCTTGTTTCTTGTTTGACCTTAAAAATGGGTATTACTTGCCGTGGGGGATAACCGGCTGCATAACCAAGGTCTTGAAGGATTTCAACAAATTTTTTTGGCATTTTTGATGTCGGAATCCGGATCACCCAAAAAATGAATTGCTATAGCACACGAAAATCATCAAAATAGACGGTATGCGCGCTTCGGAGCTTGTTTTACCTAGAAAATGGATCGTACTGGTCGTGAGGTCCAAATGACTGCATAGACAAGATCTTCACGGACGTCCACAAAAAGGTTGGCCTAACTTACGCTGAATATGGATACCCAAAAAATGGTGTGCTATAGCCCACATGATCGTGCGAATTTGGGGGGGTAGTGCGCTTCGCGACTCGTTTGACCTTAGTGAATGGAGGGAAAAGAGTGGCTGTGAAGGCAAAACGGATGCATTAGGAAAAGGTCTTGAAGACCTTCCACTAAAATTTGCATTTGATAGTCGGAATTGGATCACCCAAAAATAGTTTTATAGCACACGAAAATTGTTGAAAGGGGGTATTAGGGTAATGCGGCTGCGGGGATCGTTTGACCTTAAAATGGACAGGACTTGCCCGGTGAGGATAAACCAGTTGCATATATAAATAAGGTCTTGACAGGACGTCCACAAATAATTTTGACAATTTTTGACTTTGGAATACGGATCCATAAAAACAAGTTGTCTAGCAACAAAAAATGTCTAAATGGGAGGTATGTTGAGCTCGTTGGGATTGTTTGACTTGAAAAGGGGTGTTGGACTGGCCGTGAGGTCCATCGGTGATAGCCCAAGGTCTTCGACTTTTTTTTTGAATGTCTACCAAAAATATTTGAATTTTTAAACGTCAAACTCAGGATCACCAAAAAAAATAGTTGCTATAGCACACGAAATCGTCAAAAATGGGGGGTATGTGTGCTTACGGCTCGTTGACCTTGAAGTGGATCGACGAGCAGTTTAGGGACAAACCGGATGCATAGCCATGAGTCTCTTGACGGATATTCACAAAAAAGTTTTAGCTTTTTGATTAGATCACAAAAAAAATGGTTTGCTTATCGCAAACGAAAATCACAAAAGGGGGTATGGGCGCTGCGGTTGTTGACCGTGTGAAAATGGTCGAGACTGTTCGTGAGGGACAACCTGATGCATAGCCAAGATTTATGCTGGACGTCACAAAAAAATTTGGCATTTGACATCGTATAGGATAAATAAAAATTAATGTTGCTACGCACACGCAAAATGATCGAAATGGGGGGGGGGGGGGGCGACGGGGTATGCACGTTTCAAGCTTTTTTGACCTTGAAAATGGGGGGTCGGACTGGAGTGATGAAGGCAACTCGAGGAGTTCCAAGGAATTGAAGGAATCAGTACACAAACAAATTTTTTTTTTTTTTGTTGCCTCTTTGACGTATAATCGGGATCACCAAAAAATGGTTTCATGCGCATGAAAATAGTTTGAAAGGGTGGTATGCGAGCTTCGGGGCTCGTTTGACCTTGAAAATGGGTCGGTCTTGACGTACATCCAAAAAAGTTTTTGGAATTTTTGACGTCAGAATCTGGATCACCCAAAAAATGGTTTGCTATAGAACACGAAAATTGTCGAAATGAGGAGTAGGCGCGCTTCGGGGCTCATTTTACCTTGAAAATGGGTCGGACTGGCAATGAGGTCCAACCGGATGAATATCCATGGTCTTGAAGGATGTCCACAAACAAATTTGGCATTTTTGACATTGGAATCCGGATCACTAAGAAAATGGTTTGCTATAACACATGAAAATCGTCTAAATAGAAGGTATGCACGCTTCGGGCTCGTTTGACCTTGATAGTTTGTCGGACTGGACGTGAGGTACAGACGGACGTCCACAAATTTTTTTGGCATTTTTGACATCGCAATCCTGATCACCAAAAAAATAGTTTGCTATAGCACACGAAAATCATCAAGTGGAGGGTATGCACCCTTTGGAGCTTGTTTTTCCTTGAAAATGGGTCAGACTAGCCGTGATGGACAATCGGATGCATAGGCAAAGTCTTGACGGACATCCAAAAAGTTTTTTGGCATTTCTGACATCGAATTTCGGATCACCCAAAAATTTGTATGCGATAGCATATGAAAATCAGCGAAATCGGAGGTATGCGCTCTTCGAGGCTTTTTGACCTTGAAAATGGGTCGGACTGGCCGTGATGGACAACCGGATGCATATCAAAAGTCTAGACGGACATCCAAAAAAAAATTCACATTTTTGAAGTTGGATTTCAGATCACCCAAAAAATGGTTTGCTATAGCACACGAAAATTGTCAAAATAGGAGGTATGCGTAATTCGGGTTTGTTTGACCTTGAAAATGGGTTGGACTAGCCGTGAGGGACAACCGACTATATAGCCAAGGTCTTGAAGGACGTCTACAAAAAATTATGGTATTTTTGACGTTAGAATTTAGATCACCAAAAAAATGGTTTGCATGAAAATGGGTCGGACTGGCACTGAGGGCCAACCGGAAGCCTAGCCAAGTTCTTGAAAGACATCTATAAAAAGTTTTGGAATTTTTGATGCTGGAATCCGGATCACCCAAGAAGTGGTTTGCTATAGCACACGAAAATCATCCATATGGGGGGTATGCGCGCCTTGCGGCTCGTTTGACCTAGAAAATGGGTCGCACTGGTTGTGAGGGACAACCGTCCGCATAGCCAAGGTCTTGACCGATGTCCACAAAATTTTTTGGCATTTTTGACGTAGAAATTCAGATCACCCAAAAAATGGTTTGCTAAAGCACACGAAAATCGTGTAAATGGGAGGTATGCACACTTCAAGGCTTGTTTAGCCTTGAAAATGGGTCGGACCGGCCGTGAGGTCCAACCGACTGCATAGCCAAGTTCTTGACGGACGTCCACAAAACTTTTTGGCTAACTAGACGTCGGAATCTGGATCTCCCAAAAAATGGTTTGCTATCTCACACGAAAATCATCGAAATTGGGGGTATATGAGCTTCGCAGCTCGTTTGTCCTTGAAAATGGGTGGGAGTGGCCGTGACGACCAACTGGATGCATAGGAAAGGTATTGACGGATATCTACTAAATATTTTGCATTTTTATAGTCGGAATCTGGATTACCCAAAAAAATGGTTTGTTATAGCACACGAAAATTGTCGAAATACGGGGTACGCGCGCTTCGCGGCTCATTTGACCTTTAAAATGGGACGGACTATCCGTGAGACCCACCAGATGCATAGCCAAGATATCTTTAAGGACGTCCACAAATTTTTTTTGCATTTTTGACGTCGGATTCCGGATCAACCAAAAAATAGTTTGCTATAGTACAAGAAAATAGTCGAAATGGGAGGTATACGTGCTTAGGGACTTGGTTGACCTTAAAAATGGGTCAGTCTGACGTGAGGGCCAACCGGATGCATACACAAGGTCTTAACACACGTCTAAAAAATGTTTTGCATTTTTAACGTCGCAACCTGGATCACCCAAAAAATGGTTTGCTATAGCACACGAAAATCATCAAAATGGGGGGTAAGTGCGCTTAGGGGCTCGTTTGACCTTGAAAATGGGTCGGACTGGACAAGAGGTCCAACCGGATGCATAGAAAAGGTATTGATGGTATCCACAAAAAATTTTGGTATTTTTGACGTCAGAATCAGGATCACCAAAAAAATGGTTTGCTATAGCAAATGAAAATAATCTATATGGGGGGTATGCCTGCTTCGCGGCTCGTTTGACATTGAAAACGTGTCGAAATAGACGTGAGGGCCAACCGGATGCATAAAATAGGTCTTGAGGACGTCCACAAAAAATTTTGGAATTTCGGATTTCAGAATCCGAATAACCCAAATTTTTTTTTCTATAGCACACAAAAATCGTCGGAAACGGGGGTATGCGCACTTCGCAGCTCGTTTGACCATTAAAATTAGTCGGACAAGCCGTGTACTCAAACTGTCTGCATAGTAAAGGTCTTGTCAGACGTCCACAAAATATTTTTGCATTTTTGACGTCGAAATCCGGATCACCCAAATAATGGTTAGCTATAGCACCGAAAAATCGTCTAAATGGGGGTATGCGCGTTTCAGGGCTTGTTTGACCTTTAAAATGGGTCGGACTGGCTGTGAGGAACAACTCGATGCATAGCTAATTTCTTGACGGTCTTCCACAAAAAATTTTGGTATTTTTGACGTGGGAATATGGATCACCCAAAAAATTGTTTGCTATGGAACATGAAAATCGTCGAAAATTTGGGTATGCGCACTTCGCAACTTGTTTGACCATTAAAATGGGTAAGACTGGCCGTGCAAGCCAACCGTTTGCATAGTCAAGGTCTTGACAGACGTCCAAAAAATGTTTTTGCATTTTGGACGTCGAAATTCGGATAACCCAAATAATTGTTTGCTATAACACAGGAAAATCGTCTAAATGGGGGTATTGGCGCTTCATGGCTTGTTTGACCTTTAAAATGGGTCGGACTGGCTGTGAGGGCAAAATCGATGTATTGCCAATTTCTTGACGGTCGTCCACAAAATTTTTTGCCATTTTAGATGTCAGAATCAAGATCACCCAAAAAAAGGTTTGCTTTAGCACACGAAAATTGTCTAAATGGGGCGTATGTGCGCTTCAGGGCTCGTTTGACCTTGAAAATGGGTCGGACATGCCGTGAGGGCAAAACCGGCTGAATATCAAAGGTCTTGAAAGACGTTCACAAAAAGTTTTGGCAAATTTGACGTTGGAATACGGATCACCCAAAAATAGCACACGAAAATCATTGAAATTTGGGGTTATACGCGCTTCAGGGCTCATTTTTACCTTCAAAATGGGTCGGACTGACCATAAGTGCCAACCGACATCCTAGCAAAGGTCTTGACGTACGTCCACAATTTTTTTTGCATTTTGATGTCTGATTCCGGAAAACCCAAAAAATGGTTTTGCTATATTGCACACAAAAATCATCAAAATCATGGGTATGCGCGCTTCAAGACTTGTTTTAATTTTAAAATTGGTCTGACCGACCGTAAGGGACAACTGGATGCATAGCCAAGGTCTTGACGGACGTCCACAAAAAAATTTCACATTTTTCGTGTGGAAGTCCAGATCACCCAAAAAATAGTTTGCTATACTACACGAATATCATCGAAATGGGGGTTATGCGCGCTTCCTGGCTTGTTTGACCTTGAAAATGGGTCGGGCTGGCCATGCGAGCCAACCAGGAAGCATAGACAAGTTCTTGACAGACGTCCACCAAATGTTTTGGTTTATTTGACGTCACAATCCGGATCAACCAAAAAATAGTTTGCTATAGCACATGAAAATCATCGAAATGGGGGGTATGCGCGCATCCCAGCTTGTATGATCTTGAAAATGGGTAAGACTGGCCGTGCTAGCCAATTGGATGCATAGCCAAGTTCTGGATAGACGTCCACAATTTTTTTTTGTCTAATTTGACGTCACAATACGGATCACCCAAAAAATGGTTTACTATATCACATAAAAATCATCGAAATGGGGGAAATGCGCTACGCAGCTCGTTTGACCTTGAAAATGGGTCACACTGACCGTGAGGGACAATCGGATGGATAGGCAAGGTCTTGATGGACGTTCACTAAAAAATTGACATTTTTAACGTCGGAATACGGATCACCCAAAAAATAATTTTCTGTAGCACACGAAAATCGTCGAAATGGGGGGTATGCGCGCTACGCGACTCGTTTGACCTTGAAAATAAGTTGCACTGGCCGTGAGGGTCAACCGGATGTATAACCAAGGTCTTGACGGACATCCACAAAAAGTTTTAGTATTTTTGACGTTGGAATCTGGATTACTCAAAAAATGATTTGTTATAGCATGCGAAAATCATCAAAATGGGGGGTATGGACGCTTCAGGGCTCGTTTGACCTTGAAAATTGGTCGAATTGACCGTGATGGCCAACCGTCTGCATAGCTCAGGTCACTACGGAGGTCCAAAAAATAATTTTGGAATTTTTGACGTTGGAATCCGTATCACCCAAAAAATGGTTTGCTATAGTACACAAAAATTGTCGAAATGAGAAGGAATGCGCGCTTCGGGGTTCATTTGACTTTAGAAATGGCTCGGACTGGCCTTGAGGGCCAACCGTATTAATAGCCAAGTTATTTAAGGATGTCCACAAACAACTTTGGCATTTTTGACATCGGAATCCGGATCACCGAGAAAAAGGTTTGCTATAGCACATGAAAATCGTCAAAAAGGAGGGTATGCGCGCTTCAAGCTCGTTTGACCTTGAAAGTGTGTCGGACTAGCCGTGAGGGACAACCAACTGAATAGCCAAGGTCCTGAATGACGTCAACAATTTTTTTTGATATTTTTGACATCAGAATCTGGATAACCGAAAAATGGTTTGCTATAGCACACAAAAATTGTCAAAATGGGGGTTATGCACGGTTCGGGGCTCGTTTGACCTTTAAAATTGGTCGTACTAGCCTTGATGGTCAACCAGATGCATAACCAAGGTCATGATGGATGTCCACAAAAATTTTGGCTTTTTCAATGTCGGAATCAGGATCAACAAAAAATGGATATCTATAGCACACACAAATTGCCAAAATGGAGGGTATGCGCGCTTTGTTGCTCGTTTTACCATGAAAATGGGTCGTACTGTCCATGAGTGCCAACCCGATTCATATCCATGGTCTTGAAGCGTCCATAATTTTTTTTCCATTTTTACGTCAGAATCGTGGAGACCCAAAATAAATTGTTTGCTAAATTACACAAAAAAAAATCGTCGAAAATGGGATAATGACGCGCTTTGGAGCTCGTTTGACCTTTAAAATGGGTCGGACTAACCGTGAGACCCAACCGGATGTATACCCAAGGTATTGATGGACGTCCACAAAAAAATTTGGTATTTTTGACATTGGATACGAATAATCCAAAATATGGTTTGCAATAGCACACGAAAATCATCGAATTGGGGGAATACGCGCTTCAGGGCTCTTTTTACTTGGAAAATAGGTCGGACTAGCCGTGAGGTCCAACCGACTATATACCTAAGGTATTGAAGGATGTCCTCAAAGAAATTTGGCATTTTTGACGTCGGAATCCGGATCACCCAGAAAATGATTTGCTATAGCACACAAAAATTATTGAAATGGGGATTGCGCATTAAGCTGTTTTGACCTTGAAATAGTTAGATGGTTTTTGATTGACACCCGATTCATAACCAAGGTCTTGACGGACATCCACAAATTGTTTTGGCATTTTTGACGTTGGAATCCAGATCACCCAAAAAATGGTTTTTTATAGCACATGAAAATCATCGAAATAGGGGGGTATGTGCGCTTCGCGGGTTGTTTAACATTGAAAATGGGTCGGACTAGCCGTGATGGCCAGCCGTCTATATACAAAAGGTCTATATGAACGTCCATAAAAAATTTAGGCATTTTTGACATCGGAATCTGGATCACCAAAAAATTATATAGCACACGAAAATCATCAAAATGGGGGTACGCGCACTTCGTGGCTCGTTTGACCTTGAAAATGGGTCGCACTGCCCGTTAGTGTAAACCATCTGCATAACCAAGGTCTTGACGGACGTCCACAATTTTTTTTAGTATTTTTGATGTTGGAATCTTGATCACCCAAAAAATGGTTTGCTATAACATGCGAAAATCGTTGAAATGGGGGATATACGCGCTTCAGGGCTCGTTTGAGCTTTAAAATTGGTCAAAATGGCAGTGAGGACCACCCGTCTACATAGCTAAGGTCTTGACGGGCGTCCACAAAACAATTTGGAATTTTTAACATCGGAATCCGGATCACCAAAAAAATGTTTTGCTATAGCACACAAAAATTATCGTAATGGGGGGGGGGGGGTATGCGCATTTCGGGGCTCCTTTGACCTTTAAAATGGGTTGGACTGTACATGAGGCCCAACCGACTGAATAGATAAGTTCTTGAAGGACGTCCACAAACAAATTTTGCATTTTTGACATTGCAATCCGGATCACCCGGAATATGGTTTGCTATAGCACACGAAAATCGTTGAAATGGAGGGTATGAGCGCTTCAGGCACGTTTGACCTTGAATGTGTGTCGGACTGTCCATGAGGGCCAACCAACTGCATAGCCAAGGTCCTTAATGACGTCCACAAAATTTTTCTGGATTTTTTGACATTGTAATCCGGATCACCGAAAAAATGATTTGCTATAGCACACGAAAATTGTCGAAATGGGGGGTATGCACGGTTTGGGGCTCATTTGACCTTTAAAATGGGTTGTACTAGACTTGAGGGACAAACAGATTCATAACCAAGGTCATGATATAAGTCCACAAAAATGTTTGCTTTTTTGACGTCGGAATGTGGATCAAACAAAAAATGGTTTGCTATAGGACACGCAAATAGCCTAAATGGAGGGTATGCGCGTTTTGGGGATCGTTTTACCTTGAAGATGGGTAGAACTGGCCAAGAGTGCCAATCGGATGCATATCAAAGGTATTGAAGCGTCCATAATTTTTTTTAATTTTTCACGTAGGAATCTGGATCACCTAAAAAATGGTGTTCACGAGAATTGTCAAAATGGGGGGTATGCGCTTCGGGACTCGTTTGACGTTGAAAATGGGTCGGACTAGCCATGAGGTCCCACTGGATGTATAGAAAAGCTCTTAACGGACGTCCACAAAAATTTAGGCATTTTTGACATCAAAATCCGGATCACCCAAAAAATGGTTTGCTAAATTGTTTAAATGGGGTGTATGCGCTTCGGTGCTCGTTTGACCTTGAAAATGGGTCGTATTAGCCGTGAAGGACAACCGGATGTGTAGACAAGGTCTTGATGGACATCCACAAAAAATTTAGGCATTTTTGACATAGGAATCTGGATCACCCAAAACTAGTTTCATACACACTAAATCGTCAAAATGGGTGGTATGCGCTCTTCGCGGCTCGTATGAGCTTTAAAATGGTCCGGACTAGCATTGAGGGACAACTAGATGCATAGACAAGGTCTTGACGGACGTCCACAAATAATTTTTGAATTTTTGACGTCAGAATCCGGATCACCTAAAAAATAGTTCGATATAGCACACAAAAATCAGTGAAATGGGGGGTATGCGTTCTTCAAGGCTTCTTTAACCTTGAAAATGGATAGGCCTTGCGGTGAGGTTTAACCTGATGTATAACTACGGTATTGATGGACATCCACAAAAACTTTTGGCATTTTTGACGTTGCACTCTGGATCACCCAAAAAATGGTTTTTCTATAACACATGAAAATTGTCGAAATAGGGGGTATGTGCGCTTCACGGGTCGTTTGACCTTGAAAATGGGTTGGACTGGCCGTGACGAACAACCGGATGCATAGCCAAGTTCTTGAAGGACGTACACAAAATAATTTGGCATTTTTGATGTTGGATTACGTATCACCCAAAAAATAATTTGCTATAGCACACGAAATCGTTGAAAATGAGGGGTATGCGTGCTTCGCGGCTCGTTTGACCTTTAAAATGGGTAGCACTGGCCTTGAGGTCCAACCGGCTGTATAGCCATGTTCTTGACGGACGTCCAACAAAATTTTTTGGCATTTTTTTAAGTTGAACCCTAGATCCCCAAAAAATGTTTGTACTTCGCACATCGAAATCGTTACTGGGGGTATGTGCACTTCCATGCTCGTTTTAAAACCTTGAAACGGGTCGGACTTTCCGTGAAAAGCAACGGCGCATAGCCAGGTTCTTGAAAGAATGTTCACTTAAAGAAAAGGTTGCAAATTTGACATTGGATTGGATCACACCAAAAAATGGATTGAATAATTGCACACAAAATCAATCAATCAATTGGGTTATGGGCTGTTTTCCAATGACTGTTTGAATGTTAAAAATGTTTTTTGACTGGACGTGGAGGGCCAACCGGATGCATACCAAGGTCTTGACGGACGTCCACAAATGTTTTTTGCATTTTTCACATCAAAATCCTGATCACCCAAAAATAAGTTTGCTATAGCACACGAAAATTGTCGAAATGGGTGGTATGCGTGCTTCCCAGTTTGTTTGACCTTGAAAATGGGTCGGTTTGGCCGTGCGAGCCAACCAGGATGCATAGACAAGTTCTTGACGGATGTCCACAAAATGTTTTGGCTAATTTGACGTCACAATCCGGATAATCCCAAAAAATGGTCTGCTTTAGCACACGAAAATCGTCGAAATGGGGGGTATGCGCGCTTCCCAGCTTGTTTGACCTTGAAAATGGGTCGGACTGGCCGTTCGAGCGAGCCGTATGCATAGACAAGTTCTTGAAATCATCCACAAAAATATTTGGCTAATTTGACATTACAATACAGATCATCCAAAAAATTGTTTGCTATAGCACACGAAAATCGTCGAAATGGGGGGTATGTTCACTTCGCGATTATTTTGACCTTGAAACTGGGTGGGAGTGGCCGTGAGGGACAATCATATGCATAGCAAATGTATTGAGGGACGTCCATTAAAATGTTTGTCATTATTTACATAGGAATCCGGATCACCGTAAAAATTGTTTGCTATAGCACACCAAAATCGTCGAAATAGGGGGTACGCGCGCTTCGCGGATCGTTTGACCTTCAAAATGGGTCGTACTGGCCTTGAAGGTTAATCGGATGCATAGACAAAGTCTTGAAGGACGTCCACAAATACTTTTGGAATTTGAATCACCCAAAATATGGTTTGCAATAACACACGAAAATCATGAAATTGGGGGTATGCGCGCTTAGGGGCTCTTTTGACCTGGAAAATGGGTCGGACAGGCCGTGAGGTCCAACCAAGTGTATAGCCAAGGTATTGAAGGATGTCCATAAATAAATTTGGCATTTTTGAAATCAGAATCCGGATCACCCATAAAATGGCTTGCTATAGCACACGAAAATCGTCGAAATGGGGGGTATGCGCGCATTGGAGCTTGTTTGAACTTGAAAATGGGTCGGACTTCCCGTGATGGACAACCCAATGCATAGTCAAGGTCTTGACAGACATCCACAAAATATTTTGGCATTTTTGACGTCGGAATCCAGATCACCCTAAAAATGGTTTGCTATAGCACATGAAAATCGTCGAAATGGGGGCTACGCGCACTTTGTGACTCGTTTGACCTTGAAAATGGGTCAGACATGCCATGATGGCCAACCGGATGCATAGCCAAGGTCTTTATGGATTTCCACAAAATATTTTGGCATTTTTTACATTGGAATACGTATCACCCAAAATATGGTTTGCAATAGCACACAAAAATCATCGAATTGGGAGGTATGCGTGCTTCGAGTCTCTTTTGACCTCGAAAATTGTGCGCACTAGCCGTGAAGTCCAAGCGACTTTATAGCCAAGGTATTGACGGATGTCCCAGAAAATAGTTTTCTATAATAGCACACAAAAATCATCAAAATGGGGGGTATGCGCACTTCGGAGCTTGTTTGACCTTGAAAATGGGTCAGACTTACCATGATGGACAATCCGATGCATAGACAAGGTCTTGACAAACATCCATAATTGTTTTTGGCATTTTTGAACTTGGAATCCGGATCACCCAAAAAATGGTTTTCTATAGCACATGAAAATCGTCAAAATGGGGGTATGTGCACTTTGCGGCTCGTTTGACCTTGAAAATGGGTCAGACTGTCCGTGAGGGCCAACCGGATGCATAGACAAGGTATTGACGGACGTTCACAAGAACATTTGGCATTTTTAACATGGGAATACGAATTACCCAAAAAATGATTTTCTATGGAACACGGAAATCATTGAAATGGGGGTATGCGTGCTACGCGGCTCGTTTGACCTTGAAAATGGGTTGTACTGGCCGTGAGGTCCAACCGGATGGAAAGGCAAGTTCTTGACGGACGTTCACAAAAAAGTTTGGCATTTTTAACGTCTGAATACGGATCATCTAAGAAATAATTTGCTATAGCACATGAAAATCATCGAAATGGGGGTATGCGCGCTTCAGGGCTCGTTTGACCTTGAAAATGGGTCGCACTTGCCGTGAGGGTTACCCCTCTGCATAACCAAGGTCTTGACGGACTTCCACAAATTTTTTTTAGTGTTTTTGACGTTGGAATCCGGATCACCCAAAAAAGGTTTGCTATAGCATGTGCGTTTCAAGGTTCGTTTGACCTTTAAAATGGGTTGAACTGTCCGTGTGGACCAACTGTCTACATAGATAAGGTCTTGACGGGCCTCGACAAATTTTTTTTTTGGAATTTTTTACGTCAAAATCTGGATCACCCATAAAATGGTTTTCTATAGAACACAAAAATTGTCGAAATGGGGGGTATGCCCGCTTCGACGCTCGTTTGACCTTGAAAATGGGTCGGATTGGCTATGAGGTCCAACCGTCTGAAAATATAAGTTTTTCAAAGACGTCCACAAAGAAATTTTACATTTTTGACATCGGAATTCGGATCATCCTGAAACTGATTTGCTATAGCACACGAAAATCGTCGAAATGGAGGGAATGCGCGCTTCAGGCTCGTTTGACCTTAAAAGTGTGTTGGACTGGCCGTGAGGGCCAACCAACTACATAGCCAAGGTCCTGAATAATGTCCACAATTTTTTTTTGGCATTTTTGACGTCAGAATCTGGACCACCAAAAAAATGATTTGCTATAGCTCACGAAAATTATCGAAATGGGGGGTATGTGCGGTTCAGGACTCGTTTGACCCTTAAAATGGATCATACTAGCCTTGAGGGACAACCAGATGCATAACCAAGGTCATGATGGAAGTCCACAAAAATTTTGGCTTTTTGGACATCGAAATCCAGATCAACCAAAAACTGTTTGGTATAGCACAAGCAAATCGCCAAAATTAAGGTTATGCGCGCTTTCGGGCTCGTTTTACCATGAAAATGGGCTGAACTGGCCTTGAGTGACAATCGGATGCATAGCCAAGGTCTTGAAGCGCCCACAATTTTTTTTCCATTTTTCACGTTGGAATTTGGATCACCCAAAAAATGGTATGCTATAGCACACGAAAATCGTCGAAATGGGGGGTATGCGCGCTTCCCAGCTTGTTTGACCTTGAAAATGGGTCGGACTGGCCGTTCGAGCCAGCCGAATGCATATACAAGGTCGTGAAAGACATCCACAAAAACATTTGGCTAATTTGACGTCACAATATAGATCATCCAATAAATTGTTTGATATAGCACACAAAAATCGTCGAAATGGGGGGTATGTGCGCTTCGCGGTTATTTTGACCTTAAAATTGGGTGAGAGTGGCCGTGAGGGATAATCGGATGCATAGCCAACGTATTGATGGACGTCCATTAATACTTTTTTCATTATTTACATTGAAATCCGCATCACCCTAAAAATGGTTTGCTATAGCAAAGGAAAATTGTCGAAATAGGGGGTACCCGCGCTTCGCGGATTGTTTGACCTTCAAAATGGGTCGTACTGGCCTTGAAGGCTAATCGGATACATATCCAAAGTCTTGACGGACGTCCACAAAAAAGTTCAGCATTTTTGACATTGGAATTCGGTCATATCCAAATATGGTTTGCAAAACCACTCCCTAAAATCATGAAATTGGGGTATCTCGCTTCGGTCTCTTTGACCTGAAAATGGGTCGGCACCGGCCGTGAGGTCCAACCACCCCTGTATTTGCCAATGTAGGAAAAATTGTCCAAAATATTGGCATTTTGACTGATCGAAATCCGGATCACCCTAAAACGTTTGATAAGTACACAACATCATCGAATGGGGGTAAAGCGCATTGGATCTTTTTTGACCTTGAAAATGGGTCAGACTTCCCGTGATAGACAACCCAATGCATAGCCAAGGTCTTTACAGACATCCACAAAAAAATTTAGCATTTTTGACGTCGAAATTTAGATCACCCTAAAAATGGTTCACTATAGCAAACGAAAATCGTCGAAATGGAGGGTACACACACTTCGCGGCTCGTTTCACCTTGAAAATGGGTCAGACTGTCCATGATGGCAAACCGGATGCATAGCCAAGGTCTTTATGGATGTCCACAAAATATTTTGGCATTTTTGACATTGGAATACGGATCACCCAACATCTGGTTTTGGATTAGCCCAGCGAATCATCGAATTGGGGGTTGCGTGCTTCGCATTCTCTTTTGACCTCGAAAATGGGTCTGAATCTGGGCCTTTAGGTCTCTCAAACCCCCTGATCTTTTTAGAAAAGGTAGTTTGCGCACAAGGATGTCCAAAAAAATATTTTGGCAATTTTTTAGCGACGGACAGCTTTCGTATATCTAGAAAATAGTTGGTTGGTGGTTTCTATAATAGTCACACAAAACTCATCGATGGGGGTATGCCACTTCGTACGCTTGTTTGATCTTGAAAATAGGTCAGAACGACCATGATCGTGACACTCCGATGCCATAAGAAGGTCTTGCGTTCGAACACACATCATAACTTTTTTTTGCGTACCACATTTTTGACGTTGGAATCTGGATCACCCCTAAAAGCATGGTTTCTTCCTTCTATAGGTCATTGAAAGGATTCGCCTCTCAAATTGAGGTATGGTTTCACCTTCGGCGCTCGTTTGACTCTTGAAAATGGGTCAGACTGTCCGTGTGAGGGACAACCGGATCATCTACACAACGGTCTTGACAACGTTCCACAAAAATATTTAGGAATTTTAACGTGTCGGAATCGATTCTCACCTAAAAATTATTTTCCTAGATGGTAACACGGAAATCATTGAACTTTGGGGTTACTGCCGCTACGCGGCTTTTTTTACCTTGAAAATGGGTCAGAGTTCCATGATGGCTAACCGGATGCATGGCCAATGACTTTTTATTGATGTCTCACAAAAAATTTTTGGCATTTTTACATTTGAATGCTATCACGGGACTAATGTGTTTTGTCGACTATGTCCCCAGGGCCATATCTTCCCCGTGAACTGTGCTTTCTTGACACTTGCGGCTCTGTGTATTCGGTGTTGTAGAGAAACGCCTGGGGATCAAGCATACAAGGGGGCCCAAATTGGTTTCGCAATAGCACACGAAAATCATGGAATTGGGGGGTATGTGTGCTTCGAGTCTCTTTTGACCTCGAAAATGGGTCGGACTAACCGTTAGGTCCAATCGACTTTATAGACAAGGTATTGACGGATGTCCAAAAAAACATTTGGCATTTTTAGCGTCGGAATTCGGATCACCCAGAAAATAGTTTTCTATAATAGCACACAAAAATCATCAAAATGGGGGTATGGCACTCGGGCCGTCTGTCCTGCGTGCCTTTCGCTCAGTGACGGCAGATCCTGTTCTCACTGTTTTTCGTTACCGTACATGGCTATGATGGGCCCTGGATCCTCAATGCGGCGATCAACTTTAGCATTCTCTTACACCACAGTTTTACTTCGGATATTGTCATCGTTCCCCAGTTCTTCGGGCCCGTCCTCTATTATCCATCTCCGTTTCCCGAGAAGGGAAAGGTGTCTGTCTACTTTAGTGACGTTTTCACCCTGCCTTTGCCCGCTTGGGACGTACTCTCAATTTACGTCGCGCTCAGCCTCGCACGCCGAACGCCCGTGGAGCAATTTTCACTGAAGTTTGGTCCTTGTTAAATGTACACCTTTTGTCACCCCACGATCCCTCTTGGCTGCTCCGTCTTTCCTTTTCATGCTTTTTGTTCACCTCTATATTACTTCCTGTCGGTTATTACGATGTTATTTCTCACGGGTAAATAACTGTGTCGAATTTAATTTAGTTTTGATCCAGCGACTTCTTGCCCCTCCGATTTAACAGGGCCCGTCGCCTTGGAATAGTGCCCGTGAATGACTTGCTGGGCTCAGAGCGAGGAGACGCAAGGAAGAATGGTAGCGTTCGTTCAAATTTTAGGGTGGCGTGTTTACTATTGTCCCTTACGTGCCCTGTGCGCAGTTAGGAAGGCTCCTTTTTTTGGACGCTTGAAAATGGTCAATATAACTGATCCGGTGAAGTAGTGAACACTCCGATGCATAGACAAGGTCTTGAAAACCCATAATTTTTTTGGCATTTTTTACGTTGGAATCCGGATCAACCCAAAACATGTTTTCTATAGCACATGAAAACCGTCAAAAATGGGGATATGTTGCACTTCGCCATTTCCCTCCCTTGCGGCTGCGCCCTTCTCCCCTCTTTTTTCTCTTCCATTTTGATCTCTATGTTCTTCCTTTTGACAACTATATGCTGGGGTCGAAAATTGTCCGTGATGGGCGTCTCCCCTACCTTCTTTTCGCACGTATGCCTTTGTGCTGATGTGCGCGCTAAGCAGGGGTAGAGTCCAATGCTGACCAAGGACTTTTACCGTGCAACATTGGCATTTATTATACGTGTGTGATACGGATTACCCAAAAAGGAGGTGCTGACATTTATTTGCTACGGTGATCACATAACGAAATTCTTGAAATGGGGCCTTGTATTCGCTTCGCGTAATTAGGATCGCGGTGGTTCCTCGTCTTGACCTGAAACATGGATTGTACTGGCCGGTTCGAACAGTGTCCAACTTGAGAGTATACGTAAGGTTCTTAGACCGTTGGACTTCACAAATAAAAATGTAGAAGATTTTAACGTCTAATACAGATCTAACCCCAAAAATAATTTGCTATAGCACACGAAAATCATCGAATAGCGGGGTATGCTCGTACCAGGGCTCTCAGGGGCCCGTATTGACCCTTTGAAAAGATGGGTGCACACTCCTGCTCGCCGCCAAGCCACCGTTCGGTTGAGGCCGTGTGGACGCGCCCCAAATCTGGTTTAACCCTCTCTGCATAAAAAAGTCTTCGCTACGGATGTCCACCAATTTGTGCTTCGCTTTCTTGACATCGCGTCTCGTTCTGATCTCTCGGGCGACACACTCACAACATGACGGCGGCGCACGTCCGTGCACCCCTGTCTCGTCGCCGCTCGCATCACGCGCGCCGGGGCCCTAAAGCTCACGGGGGGTCCGGCGTCCTGTCGTGGCGCCGCACGAGGACAAAAAGGCGTCGCCCTGCAGCGTGTGCCCTGGGACTCCAACGTCCGGGTCTGCGGCTCCGTGCGATTGTGCGTGCGACGTCGCTCCCCTCCACCACACACGCTAACAGCGCGGACGGCTCGCGTGTCGGTGTGCCCCTGACTAGCGCCTCCTGGCGGGTCAAGCTTCTGAGCCCCCATCCCGGGGGCGCCCGATCCGCCATGCCTGTCCTGCGCTTCTTCCTTCTGTGTCTGCGATGGTCCCCCGTGCCTCAAACTTCGTCCCCCTGTCAGATTCCAAAAAATGAGATCCGATGTCCCTTGCAATCTTTCGTAGGCCACGGGCAGACCCGCCGGGGAAAACTCAAACACCCACAGCAAGTGCTACACACACAGAGTAGGAGTAAAGGTCCGCAGGGCGGGTCAACCACACCAAAATGTGTGGTCAGAATGGCGGAATGGGTCATGTGGTACTCTGCGAACTGATACAATCGAACCCGAGAAAATGGTGTCAACGCGTACCCGAGAAAATTCGACCACGCCAGCTTACCACGCGGTGATGCTAACATACCCTAACCCTTGGCCGTCAACAAGATTTTTCCAGTCAGAATCGGGCGGCAAGCAACGGTCAGCACGGAGTCATTTCCCAGTCGCCCGTCGGCTCGACTTAGCCCAAGGCCGTTTCCTTCATTGATTTAGCTGGTCGTCGGGTTTGTCATGTACCGATTGTAGCCAACCCGCGAGAACACGAAAGAGGAGGAGGGTGAGGCGCACAGTGGGGACTAAAAAGGGTCGACAGTGCAGCGCGGGAGACTCAAAACCAAGTAACCAACTTCGGGCGGAATAGACAAGGGGGTCAAATACGTCGCACAAGAAATTTGTCAGTGTTATCAACATTGCGCAATACGGCGAATCAGCCTGAATAATGATTAGCTATATCACACGAAAATCGGTCGAAATGGAGGCGAATGCGGTTCTGCCTCAGGCTCGTTTGACCCTTTTAAATTGTGTCAGGACTGGCCGTGAAAGGGGCCGAACAACCTACATAGCCAAGGATCGTGAATGAATGCCACAATTTTATTTTTGTTTGCATGGTCTGTAACTCTGTCGTGATAGACGTTCCAGAATCCGGACCACCGAAAACACGGTTTGCTATAGCACACAAGATTGCTCGCAATGCATACTTTATCTTCTTGGGGTAGCATGCGTCGGTTCGGGACACTTTGAAACTTAAAATTGATCGTACTAGCCTTGAGGGACAACCAGATGCATACCCAAGGTCATGAGAAAAGTCCACAAAAATTTTGGCTTTTTAACGTCGGAATCCAGATGAACCAAAAATGGTTTGGTATAGCACACGCAAATCACCGAAATCAGGTTTGCGCGTCTTGGACTCGTTTTAAAATAAAACCTTAAAATGGGTCGAAGCTTCCCTCCCGGGGTATGTTAGCCTTTGGGTGGGGGGGGGGTTGACTCTCTGGGTCATTATGCCTACCGTCCGATCGCACTGTGCATGTTGACACTCCTCCTATGCGCTTGTGTCTTCCTTCTTCCTTATTAGGGAACCCACGTAGTCGATGTGCGTGTCGGACAGACGGCGTGATGCAGTACCTTTGGTTACATCTTATCACATTCATACCACGGTCTTTACCTCGCCCACAATTTTTTTGTTCGCATTTTTCACTCGAAGCTTAGATAACCAAAATGGTTTGGCTAAGTTCACGAAAACATAAATGAGGGGTATGCGCGCTTCGGGGCTCATTTAGTCAGAAAATGGGTTTCCTATCTGCGCTGATGTCCAACCGGATGATAGGATGGTTCTTGACGGACGTTCACAAAAAAATTGGCCTTTAAGGGACGTCTCAATACGGATCACCCAAAAAAATATTTCTATATCACACACACCAAAATCATCGAACTGCTGGGGGGTGGGGGGTAAATGCGCTGTACACGGAGCGGTACTCTCGAGGGCTAGCACTGTGGCAGCCAGGGGGGAAAGTGTGACCTTGATGCGTCTACACACACACAGGTGAGACCCCGGTATGTCGTATAGGCACGCCGTTGGGGGGGGGGTTACCCGTATAAAACCGGCGTCTAGATTGGCACCACACCCGGTACTGTGGTACCTGGTCGGGTGTCGTCATGCAGCGAGGGGGGGGGTAGGGGGCCGCCGTGACGGGAGGGGGGAGGGGTCAAGAGGGTTCTTACTGGTTCCAAGCTAAAATTTGAAAACCACAAGACCGGATCACCCAAAAAATGAGGTGCTATAGCACCGAAATCAACGAAATGGGGAAATGCGCTACGCCGCTTCGTTTTGAACCTTGAAAAGGGGACAACACCTGACCGGAGGGACATCGGATGGTAGGCATGTTCTTGATGACTACACTAAAAAATTGACATTTTAACTCGGAATACGGAATGCACCCCAAAAAATAATTTTCTGTAGCACAACGAAAACGTCGACATGGGGGTATGCGCGCTACGCGCTCGTTTGACCTGAAAATGATTGCCTGGCCGGTGAGGGTCACTCGGTCTAGCATACCAGGTCTTGACGGACGTCCACCAAAAAGTGTTAGTATTTTTTGATGTGGGTAAACCATATCACACCACAAATATAGCGATGGTTTGCTATAGACATACAAAAATTCTTCGAAATGAGAAGGAAATACGCGCATTCACTCCGTTTTCATTTGACTTTAAAAATGGGCTCGGCCACTGGGCCTTGAGGTTTCCAACTTCTTAATATTCAAGTTATTGAAGGGACGTTCCACAACGCTAGCCTTTGGCCTTTGGTTGTTTGACATCGGAATCCTGACGCTCCACTCCCAAAAAATGTTTGCTAATAGCAGCAGAAATCTCGTTCGAAAAGGGGGTAATCGCGCTTCATTTCAGGGCTCGTTTGAACAAGAAAACCTTGAAAGGTGTCGGACTGAGCCCGTGACAGGTACAACCAACTAATATCCAAGGTCCTGAAATGTACGTCAACAAATTTTTTGATATTTTTGACAATCGGAATCCATATAACCATAAGAAATGGTTTTTCCATAGCACACGAAAAAAATCGTCAAAATGGGGGATATGCATCGTTCGCGGGTCTCGTTTTGACCTTTAAAAATGGGTCGTACTACCTTGACAGTCAACCATAGATGCATACCAAGGGTTAATGATGGATTCCACAAATGTGGGCTTTTTCTCTTATTTCACTGCTTCCGACTAATGGCGGATGTGTTAGGATTCACATCCCAAAAAATGGTTATCTCATAGCGCACACAAAAGAGGCACAAAATGTGTGCGTGCTAAGGGCTATGGCCCCTTCATGCTCGTTCGTCTGTTACCATGAAATGGGTCGTACTGCCCTGAAGTGCCACCCGGACGTGCATATTCCATGGTCTTGAAGCGTCCACAAATTTTTTTTCAATTTTTACGTCGGAATCCGGATAAACCGAAAAATTGTTTGCTAAAGTACACAAAAATCATCGAAATGGGGGATATGCGCGCTTTGGGGCTCGTTTGACCTTTAAAATGGGTTGGACTAGCCGTGAAACCCAACCGGATGTATACCGAAGGTCTTGATGGACGTCCAAAAATTTTTTTTGTATTTTTGACATTGGATACGAATAATCCAAAATATGGTTTGCAATAGCACACGAAAATCATCGAATTGGGGGAATACGCGCTTCAGGGCTCTTTTTACTTGGAAAATAGGTCGGACTAGCCGTGAGGTCCAACCGACTATATACCTAAGGTATTGAAGGATGTCCACAAATAAATTTGGCATTTTTGACGTGGAAATCCGGATCACCCAGAAAATGATTTGCTATAGCACACAAAAATTGTCGAAATGGGGGATATGCGCACTTCAGAGCTTGTTTAACTTTGAAAATGGGTTAGATTGGTTGTGATGGACAAAACGATTCATAACCAAGGTCTTGACGGATATCCACAAATTTTTTTGGCATTTTGCTGACGTTTGCATCGCCGGCTCACCCAAAAAATGGTTTTTATTGCACATGAAGATCGTCGAATATAGGGGGGGGGTATGTGCGCTTGCGCGGGAAGTTTTGTTTTTTTTTTTTTTGTTGTTTAACCTTTAAAATAATGGTCGACTATGTCCGTAGGGCCAACCGTCTAGATAAAAAGGGTCTATATGGACTTCCACAAAAAATTTAGGCATTTTTTAACATCGGAATCTGGACACAAAACAATTATATAACACACGAAAATTCATCGTTGATAAAATGGGGGCTAGCGCTCTCACTCCCTCGTGTGCGTTCGTTTGCCCTTGAAAATTGGGGCCGCACTGCCCTGATAGTGTAAACCATCTGCATAAACCAGAGTCTTGACTGACGTCCCAATAAAAAAAAAAAAAACAAAAATTTTTTATATTTTTACGTTGGAATCTTGATCACGCCAAAATGGTTTGCTATAGTTTTTTTTCCCATACTTATTGCGAAAATCGTTTGACTACTATGGGGGGATATATACGCGCTGTCTTCAGGGCTCGTTTGAGCTTTAAATATGGGTCGAAATGTCCGTTAGGACCAACCGTCTGCATAGCTAAGTCTTGACGGGCTTCCACAATCCACAAAAAAAGTTTGGATCTTTAACATCGTATCCCGATCACCCAAAAACATGTTTTTGCTATAGGAAAACACAAAAAATATCGTAATGGGATGGGGGGTATGCGCATTTCGGAGGCTTCCATTGACCTTTAAAAAAAATGGGTTGGACTTCATGAGGAGGCCCAACCCCGACTAAATAAGAAGTTCTTGAAGGACATCCCAAACAAATTTTGCATTTTTGACATCGCAAATCCGGATCATCCCGAAATGTGGTTTGTTGGCTATAAGCACACGAAAATTGTTTAAAGTGGCGGGTATGAGCGTTCACAGGCAACGTTTAGCCTTGAATGTTTGTCGTACTGTCCATGAGGGGCCAACCACTCTGCATGCCAAGTTCCTTAATGACGCCAAAAATTTTTTGGATTTTTTGACAATTGTAATTCCGGATCACCGAAAAAATGATTTGTGTTCTCTATTGGCTCACCGTGCCCTCCTCTCTGTCGCACAAAATGTCGAAATGTCCTTGGGGTAATATGCAACGTTTGTGGGGCTTCGTTTGACGCTTTAAATGGGTTGTACTTAACTAGACTTGAGGCCAACAGATGCATAACCAAGGGCATGAGGAAGTACGCAATGTTTGGTTTTTTGACTGTCGGAATGTGAATCAACGAAAAATTGTATATTGCTACATATTGGGACTCTGCGTCACAATAGACCTGCAAGGATTGTTGTATAGGGTATGCACGGGCGCTTTTTTTGCGCTGTTGGATCGATTTACACTCTTTTTAATTACCTATGAATCAATAAGGGTCGAACTTCTTGCATGAGTCTTCAATCGATTCATTAGCAATGAGGTAGTGAAGCATCCACAATTTTTTGTACTTTTTTCACGTAGGGTGAATCTGGCATCAACCTAAAAAATAGTTTGCTAAAAAGTTCACCGAGAATTGTCAAAATGGGGGTATGCCGCTTTCCGCGATTTTCTGGACCGTTGACGTTCGCTCATAATTCGCGGTCGGACTATGGTCCCACAGCCTGAGGTCCCACTGGATGTATATACAAGTCGTGGTGTTCTTTTTTGTTTGTTCCCTTCATTCCTCTCTGGTCCTGCTGCCTGTGACGTTCTACAAAAATTTAGGCATTTTTGACATCAAAAGTCCGGATCACCCAAAAAAATGGTTTGCTAAATTTGTCTGTGAAAACATGGGTGTATTCGCGTCGGTGCCGTTGTGACCTTGAAAATGGGTCGGATTAGCTGTGAGGGCCAAACGGATGTGTAGACAAGGTATTGATGGACATCCACAAAAAATTTAGGAATTTTTAACATAGGAATCCGGATCACCCAAAAACTAGTTTGCTATAGCACACGAAAATTGTCAAAATGGGTCGTATGCGCTCTTCGCGGCTCGTATGAGCTTTAAAATGGTTCAGACTAGCATTGAGGGACAACTAGATGCATAGAAAAGGTCTTGACGGACGTCCGTCGGAATCCGGATCACCTAAAAAATAGTTGTCTATAGCACACAAAAATCAGTGAAATGGAGGGTATGCGTGCTTCAGGGCTCGTTTAACCTTGAAAATGGATAGGCCTTGCGGTGAGGGTCAACCTGATGTATAACTAAGGTATTGATGGACATCCACAAAACTTTTGGCATTTTTGACGTTGCAATCTGGATCACCCAAAAAATGGTTTTTCTATAACACATGAAAATCGTCGAAATAGGGGGGGTATGTGCGCTTCACGGGTCGTTCGACCTTGAAAATGGGTTGGACTGGCCGTGACGGACAACCGGATGCATAGCCAAGTTCTTGAAGGACGTACACAAAATAATTTGGCATTTTTTATGTCGGAATACGTATCACCCAAAAAATAATTTGCTATAGCACACAAAAATCATCGAAAATGAGGGGTATGCGTGCTTCGCGGCTTTGTTTGACCTTTAAAATTGGTCGCACTGGCCTTGAGGGCCAACCGGCTGTATAGCGATGGTCTTGACGGACGTCCACAAATTTTTTTGGCATTTTTGACGTTGAAACCTAGATCACCCAAAAAAGGTTTTCTTCGCACACGTAAATTGTTTAAATGGGGGGTATGTGTGCTTCAAGGCTTGTTTGACCTTGAAACTGAGTCGGACTTTCCGTGAAGGCAAACCGGCTGCATAGCCAAGGTCTTGAAAGACGTTCACAGAAAATTTTGGCAAATTTGACATTGGAATCTGGATCACCCAAAAAATGGTTTGATACATTGCACACAAAAATCATCAAAATCATGGGTATGCGTGCTTCATGACTTGTTTGAATTTTAAAAATTGTTTTGACTGGACGTGAGGGCCAACCGGATGCATACCAAGGTCTTGACAGACGTCCACAAATGTTTTTTGCATTTTAAACGTCAAAAGCCTGATCACCCAAAAATTGGTTTGCTATAGCACAAGAAATTTGTCGAAATGGGTGGTATGCGCGCATCCCAGTTTGTTTGACCTTGAAAATTGGTCGGTTTGTCCGTGCGAGCCAACCAGGATGCATAGCCAAGTTCTTGACGGATGTCCACAAAATGTTTTGGCTAATTTGACGTCACAATCCGGATCACCCAAAAAATGGTCTACTTTAGCACACAAAAATCGTTGAAATGGGGGGTATGCTCGCTTCCCAGCTTATTTGACCTTGAAAATGGGTCGGACTGGACGTTCGAGCGAGCCGTATGCATAGCCAAGTTCTTGAAATCATCCACAAAAATATTTGGCTAATTTGATGTCACAATAAAGATCATCCAAAAAATTGTTTGCTATAGCACACGAAAATCATCGAAATGGGGGGTATGTGCACTTCACAGTTATTTTGACCTTGAAACTGGGTGAGAGTGGCCGTGAGGGCCAATCAGATGCATAGAAAATGTATTGAGGGACGTCCATTAAAATGTTTGTCATTATTTACATAGGAATCCGGATCACCATAAAAATTATTTGCTATAGCACACAAAAATCGTCGAAATAGGGGGTACGCGCGCTTCGCGGATCGTTTGACCTTCAAATAAATGGTCTTACATGCCTTGTAAGGCTAATCTTTATGCCTATCCAATATTCCTTGCTTGAGGACGTTCAAAAAAACTTTTGGCATTTTTGACATTGGAATTCGAATCACCCAAAATATAGTTTGCAATAACACACGAAAATCATGAAATTGGGGGTATGCGCGCTTCGGGGCTCTTTTGACGACCTGCAAAATGTTCTGCACAAGCCGTGAAGTCCGACCAAGTGTATAGTCCAGAGGGATTGACGGTGTCCTAATAAATTGGCATTTTTGAAATCAGAATCCGGATCACCCTAAAATGGGCTTGCTATCCACACTAAAATCGTCGAAATATGGGGGGGTCTTTCTGCGTTGTCATTGGAGCTTTGTTTGAACTTGAAAATGGGTCGGACTTCCGTGATGGACAATCCCATACATGTCACGGTCTTGACAGACATCACAAAATATTTTGGCATTTTTGACGTCGGAATCTAGATCACCCTTAAAATGGTTTGCTATAGCACACGAAAATCATCGAAATGGGGGCTACGCGGACTTCGCGACTCGTTTGACCTTGAAAATGGGTCAGACATGCCATGATGGCCAACCGGATGCATAGACAAGGTCTTTATGGATGTCCAAAAAATATTTTGGCATTTTTTACATTGGAATACGGATCACCCAAAATATGGTTTGCAATAGCACACGAAAATCATCGAATTGGGGGGTATGCGTGCTTCGAGTCTCTTTTGACATAGAAAATAGGTCGCATTGGCCTTGAGGTCCAAGCGACTTTATATCCAAGGTATTGACGGATGTACAAAAAAAATTGGCATTTTTAGCGTCGGAATCCGGATCACCCAGAAAATAGTTTTCCATAATAGCACACAAAAATCATCAAAATGGGGGTATGCGCACTTAGGAGCTTGTTCGACCTTGTAAATGGGTCAGACTGACCGTGATGGACAATCCGATGTATAAACAAGGTCTTGACAAACATCCATAATTTTTTTTGGCATTTTTGAAGTTGGAATCCGGATCACCCAAAAAATTATTTTCTATAGCAAATGAAAATCGTCAAAATGGGGGGTATGTGCACTTTGCGGCTCGTTTGACCTTGAAATGGGTCAGACTTTCCGTGAGGGCTAACCGGATGCATAGACAAGGTATTGACGGACGTCCACAAAAACATTTGGCATTATTAACGTGGGAATACGGATTACCTAAAAAATGATTTTCTATGGAACACGGAAATCATTGAAATGGGGGTATGCGCGCTACGCGGCTCGTTTGACCTTGAAAATGGGTTGTACTGGCCGTGAGGTCCAACCGGATGTATAGGAAAGTTCTTGATGGACGTTCACAAAAAAGTTTGGCATTTTTGACGTTGGAATCCGGATCACCCAAAAAATGGTTTGCTATAGCATGCGACAATCATCGAAATGGGGGGTATGCGCGTTTCAGGGCTCGTTTGACCTTTAAAATGGGTCGAAATGTCCTTGAGGACAACCTGTCTACATAGATAAGGTCTTGACGGGCCGAGACAAATTTTTTTTGGAAATTTTAACGTCGAAATCTGGATCACCCATAAAATGGTTTTCTATAGAACACAAAAGTTGTCGAAATGGGGGGTATGCCCGCTTCGACACTCGTTTACCTTGAAAATGGGTCGGACTGGCCATTAGGTCCAACCGTCTAAAAATATAAGTTTTTCAAAGACGTCCACAAAGAAAATTTGCATTTTTGACAACGGAATCCGGATCACCCTGAAACTGATTTGCTATAGCACACGAAAATTGTCAAAATGGAGGGAATGTGCGCTTCAGGCTCATTTGACCTTAAAAGTGTGTCGGATTGGCCGTGAGGGCCAATCAACTACATAGCCAAGGTCCTGAATAATTTACACAATTTTTTTAGAATTTTTGACGTCAGAATCCAGACCACCGAAAAAATGATTTGCTATAGCTCACGAAAATTGTTGAAATAGGGGGTATGCGCGGTTCGGAACTCGTTTGACCCTTAAAATGGATCGTACTAGCCTTGAGGGACAACCAGATTCATAACGAAGGTCATGATGGAAGTCCACAAAATGTTTTGCTTTTTTGACGTCGAAATCCAGATCAACCAAAAAATGTTTGGTATAGCTCAAGCAAATCGCCGAAATAAAGGTTATGCGCGCTTTGGGGCTCGTTTTACCATGAAAATGGGTCGAACTGGCCTTGAGTGACAATCGGATGCATAGCCAAGGTCTTGAAGTGCCCACAATTTTTTTTTCCATTTTTCACGTCAAAATCTTGATCACCCAAAAAATGGTATGCTATAGCACACGAAAATCGTCGAAATGGGGGGTATGCGCGCTTCCCAGCTTGTTTGACCTTGAAAATGGGTCAGACTGGCCGTTCGAGCCAGCCGAATGCATATACAAGTTCGTGAAAGACATCCACAAAAACATTTGGCTAATTTGACGTCACAATATAGATCATCCAAAAAATTATTTGCTATAGCACACAAAAATCGTCAAAATGGGGGTATGTGCGCTTCGCGGTTATTTTTACCTTAAAATTGGGTGCGAGTGGCCGTGAGGGCCAATCGGATGTATAGCCAATGTATTTATGAACGTCCATTAAAATTGTTGTCATTATTTACATCGGAATCCGTATCACCCTAAAAATGGTTTGCTATAGCACTCAAAAATAGTCGAAATAGGGGGTACCCGAAATAAGGGGGTACCTACCGCGCGCTTGTTTTTTTTTTTTTTCGCGGAGTGTTTGACTTTCAAAATGGTTCGACTGGCCTTGAAGGCTATCGTATACAGCAAAAGTCTTGACAGACGTCCACAAAAAATTTCAATATTTTTGACATGTGGATTCGGATCACCCACAATAATGGTTTGCAATAACACCGAAAACATGAACTGGGGGTATGCCGCCTTTCTGTGCTCTTTTGACTGGAAAATGGGCGGACAGGCCAAGATAGAGGTCCAACCAACTATAAATTGCCAAGGTATTAAAGGATGTCCATAATAAATTTGGCATTTTTGACGATCGAAATTTCGGATCACCATAAATGGGTTTGCTAAAGCAACCGCAAAATCCTCAAAATATGTGGGTATGGCGCATTGGAAAGCTTGTTTTGACCTTGAAATAATTGGGTCTAGACTTCCCTGATGGACAACCGCCATCATAGTCCAAGGTCTTTATACCAACCTCCACAAAAGAATTTAAGCATTTTTGACGTCGGGAATTCAGATCACCCTAAAAATGGTTGTGCTATAACAACGAAAAATCGCGAAATGTGGGGTACAATAAAACGCGCCTCGCGGGGGCTCTTTCACACATCATCACATCATTCATCACACCTTGAAATGTGTCATACTTTCCATGATGCTCAACTCGATGCATCTCCAAGGTCGTTAGGATTCCACAAAATATTTTGGCATTTTGCAATGGATAGTTCCCCCAAATCTGGTTTGCAATTAGCACCGAACAATCATCGAATGGGGGGTATGCGTGCTTTGATTCTCTTTTGAACCCTCGAAATGGTGCTGGACTTGTCTGTTAGGAGTCCACCGAATTTATAGACAAGGTATTGACGGATGTCCAAAAAAACATTTGCATTTTTAGCGTCGAAATTCGAATCACCCAAAAAATAGTTTTCTATAATAGCACACAAATATCATCGAAATGGGGGGTATGCGCACTTCGGAGCTTGTTTGACCTTGAAAATGGGTCAGAATGACCGTGATGGACAATCCGATGCATAGAAAAGGTCTTGACAAACATCCATAATTTTTTTTTGGCAGTTTTGACGTTGGAATATGGATCACCCAAAAAATGGTTTTCTATAGCATATGAAAATCGTCAAAATGGAGGGTATGTGCACTTCGCGCTCGTTTGCCTTTAACAATGGGTCTGACGTGTCCGTGAGGGGGCCAACCGTAATGCATAGAAAATGAAGGGTCTGACTGGACTTTCCACAAAAACATTTGGCTTTTTTAACGGGGGGAATATACGGATTACCACAAAAAATGATTTTATTTGAAGCACCCTGAAATCATTAAATGGGGTTCTTCCACGGATACGCGGCTCGTTTGACCTTGAAAATGGATTGTACTAGCCGTGAAGGGTCCCAACCTGAGGATAGTCGACGTTCTTGACACGTTCACAAAAATATTAGAATTTTTAACGTCTGAATACGGATCACAAAAAAAATAATTTTCTATAGCACACGAAAATCCTCGAATGGGGTATGCGGGCCCCATTCATGGGCCGTTTGGCCTTGAAAATGGTCGCCCTGGCCGTGAGGGTTAACCCTCTGGCATAACAAGGTCTTGACGGACGTCCACAAATTATTGTGTTTTTGACTTGAAATTCGGCTCACCCCAAAAAATGGGTTCTATAGAATTCAAAAAAAATCATCAAGCTAAATGGGGTGTTTGCGCACTCTCAAGGCTGTTTTGACCTTGAAAATGGGTCGCGAACTGGGCCGGATGACCCAACCCGTCCTAATAGATAAGGTCTTGATTTGCCCGACCCAAAAAAAAATTAGAATTTTTGACGTCGAAAGTGGATCACCCATAAAATGGTTTGGTATAGCACGCAAAAATTGTCAAAATGGGGGGTATGACCGCTACGAGACTCGTTTGACCATGAAAATGGGTCAAAATGGCCATGAGGTCCAACCGTCTGAATAGACAAGTTTTTCAAAGTACGTCCACAACTAAATTTGGGGCATTTTTTACAATCGGATCCGGAGTCCACCCTGAAAATTATGTTGCTAAGCACACGAAAATCATCGAAAATTTGGGGGTATGCGCGCTTCAGAGCTCGTTTGATCTTGAAAATGGGTCGCACTGGCCGTGAGGGTTAACCCGCTGGATAACCAAGGTCTTGACGGACGTCCACAAAAGTTTTTAGTGTTTTTGACGTTGGAATCCGTATCACCCAAAAAATGGTTTTCTATAGCATGCGAAAATCATCGAAATGGGGGGTATGCGTGCTTCAAGGCTCGTTTGACCTTGATAATGGGTCGAACTGGCCGTGAGGACCAACCGTCAACATAGCTAAGGTCTTGTTGGGCCTCGAAAAAAAAATTTGGAATTTTTGACGTCAAAATCCGGATCACCCATAAAATGGTTTGCTATAGCACACAAAACATGTCGAAATGGGGGGTATGCCCGTTTCGAGGATCGTTTGACCTTGAAAATGGGTCGGACTGGCCATAAGGTCCAACCGTCTGAATAGAAAAGTTTTTCAAAGACGTCCACAAATAAATTTGGCATTTTTGACATTGGAATCCGGATCACCCTGAAAATGATTTGTTATAGCACACTAAAATCATCGAAATGGAGGAAATGCACGCTTCAGACTCGTTTGACCTTAAAAGTGTGTCGTACTGGCCGTGAGGGCCAACAAATGACATAGCCAAGGTCCTGAATGACGTACAATAAAGTTTTTCGCATTTTTAACGTCAAAATCCGGACCACCGAAAAAATGGTTTGCTATAGCACACGAAAATTGTTGAAATGGGGGGGGGGGTATGCACGGTTCGGGACTTGTTTGACCCTTAAAATGGATTTTACTAGCCTTGAGGGACAACCAGATGCATAACCAAGGTCATGATGGAAGTCCACAAAAATTTTGGCTTTTTTAAAACTCAGAATCCAATGAAACCGAAAAATGTTTAGTATAAACACACGCAAATGCCGAAATAAGGTTATGCGCTGCCTTGGGCTCGTTTTATTAACCAATTAAAATGGTCGCACTGTCCTTGAGTGCCAATCGGATGCATAGCCAAAGTCTTGAAGCGCCCAAAAAAAATTTTCCATTTTTACATGGATCTGGATAACCCAAAAATGTTTGCTAAAGTACAAACGAAATCAGCAAAATGAAGGGTATTGGGCCTCTTCGGGGCTCGTGTAAAAAATACCTTGAAATGGTCGACTATCATAGGCCAACCGCTTATATCCAAGGTCTTGATGGATGTCCCTAAAAAATTTAGGAATTTTTGATATCAGAACCCGGATCACCAAAAAAATGGTTTGCTATAGCACATGAACATTGTCAAAATGAGGGGTATGCGCTCTTCGCGGCTTGTATGAGCTTTAAAATGGGTCGGACTGGATGTGAGGAACAAAATACTGCATAGACAAGGCCTTGATAGACGTCCACAAACAATTTTGGAATTTTGACGTTGGAATCTGGATCACCCAAAAAATAGTTTACCATAGCGCACAAAATTCATCATAATAGGGGGTACGCGCGCTTCGGAGCTCGTTTGACCTTAAAAATGGATCGACTTTTGCCGTTGAGGGCCAAAATCTGCATAACTAGGTCTCTAATGGATTGTCCACAAAAGAATTTTTTTTTTTTCTTTTTGACATTAGAATACGGATCATCCAAAAAATTGTTTGCAATAGCACACGAAAATCGTCGAATTGGGGGGGTATGCGCGCTTCGGAGCTTGTTTGACCTATAAAATGAATGAAACTTGCCGTGAGGTCCAACCGACTGAATAGCCAAGGTATTGAAGGATGTCCACAAACAAAAAATCAAAAAGTACATCTTTTAAAGTCATTGCTTCATGAAAGAGAACAAACAAAAAATCAAAAAGTACATTAAATCAAATATGTATATACCCTTAATTAATAATAAAATTATTTTAATTTATGTACTCTCTCTTTTATTAACTGATTTTTACCTAGCACAATGTTTAAGAAAATAAAAAAACTTAAATTCAAATTGTCAACTCCAAAATTCCATATCATCGATCTATAAATCTATATATCTTCTATACTACCATAAAAACAATCAACTCCTGAATTGAATGTTGAATTACTATAATACCCCCAATGAGAAGTACTCAATATATTTTATTGATTAATTTAATTAATTTTATTAGGGTAAATCTAGATAATCTTAATGTCAAGGGTTTGGGATTTCTTCTCACAAGCCAATGATTACTTATTGTATCCAAAGGGCGAGGGTTGCGCTTATTGACCAGTTTAAGATTCTTGATGATTTGACTTTCTTAATGATTGCAATTTTTTTTCAAAGGGTTTGTATTCCTTGTTATTTATTCACACAAGATAGACGCCCCCCTTGGTTATCTAATATAAACATAGACAAAGAAAATAGTGTTTGGCCTTAAAATAATCTTAAATCGAATTAAAAATTCTATAATAATACTTTAAATTCATATATTAATTTTCAATATTTAAAGTTCAACATGTTATATCACGGTAAAACTTTCTATAAGATTCTTGATACTTGCGTCGACAAGAACAACTATATTGTAATGTATGCGGCATTAAAATGAGAAGATTTCAATTTCTACAACAATAAGATAGAAACATAAAAATTAAATATTTTTTCACAAGGTGAGTGTTCATACATTAAAATAATATTATGCTACTAATGTTTGTATAAGTAAAACAAAGAATTTATGAGGCGAAGTATTCGACATACACTGAAACCTTAATTTAACCATCATTCGTCACAACAATAAAGGACCTTTTTTTTAATGTATAATTACCTCTCTATAATAGTCTTACTCAAATATTAATTGGTAAAAGATAGATTACGTATAAATATAAAATATTAAAATATTTATAGTAATCCCTATTAGTGTCATTCACATACTAAATTTAAAGTATGAATATTTAAGTGACATAATATACTTAAATGTTGTCCATCATTTATGTTCATACACTCAATAGGAAAGACTATTTGTGACATTTTTTAAAAATTGTCCTGGTTATATTTGTTTACAAAATTGAGTGAACTAAATAATACTACTTCTAAAGAAATGTCACTTTTTCTCCAAATTTTAACTTTAAATCTATTTTGAAATGTTTAGTAATATTGATTATTTTGATCTCAAAATACAAGTAACTGTATGACAATCTTTATAAAGCATTTAAAAGCACTTGTCCTATATTCGTTAAATGTTTAATTATTTATACTAAATAATTTAATTTAGTAATATTAAGACTATTTTACAATATTGAATAATCTATATATACAATATAGCATGTCACGCACGTAACCTAAACCAGTAGGATAAAAAGAAATAAAAGAAATATTGTCTTAGGCCAATTTAAGTGTCTTTCAAAGTTTTTGGGTTTATTAATTTTATTTTTGGGTGTTTTTTTTTCATACAACTTTGAAATATATTAATTGTCAATTCATTGACTTATATAATTTTTTCATAATTGTTTGGAAATTAATTTAATTTGAGAACCTTGATAGGATTTAAACCTGAATATACCATCACATTAAAAAATTGACTTCCGAAGTCTTAAATATCCCATATAAATTGAAATAGAGACCTATCAAAGAACATATTTCCCAAATAAACATGTTCCGTTCTCAAGAATGAGCATGCATAAATGAAAGTTGTACTAAATTTCGTTGGAAGGAAAATGAGTTATCTTGCCTTTACATTGTTTTTTTTGTAAAAAAAGGATTTCTTTTCAAATCCTGCTAGTTAAAAAATTAAAATTTCACAATGTATTAATTTAACAGTAATTTAGGGTTAAGGGTAGAAAATAAGTTCAGCCGTTGTATCACTTTCACGAATGAGAACTTAATCATATAAATGAAATAAGATTCCCTTGGCCTTTTACAATTTAATACAGAAAATGATATTTTCAAATTTTTCAAATGTATAAAATGAAGATTGTTAAACTAAAAACTCTTACTTTATAAAAATGCTATAAACTAAAGAATTTTGGAAGGAACTAGAAAATTATAATCCCTCAAACTCAGTTAAACCACCATGATACTCATCATTAAACCTTCTAAACATAAAGCTAGAGAATGAATTTGGTAATATCCTTCTCCCCACCAAACCTCCACAACTAGCAAAACGGTATCCAACATCGCAATCTAATCTTCACAACGTATATAGCACCCAACTCAACAACAAATGTAAACAATTAAATATCCCTCAACAACAAGCTAATAACTCATAATCACCATATAACCTGCATAAAATTTATCCCAACCTAACATTCAGATCGTTTCAAAACCAAACCACCTCAGAACGAGCCACTTTAAAAAACAATTATTATATACTAAATATTAAACTCCTAACTCATCAATCATAACTTTCACAAAAAGTCAACTCACCGAATCTGTTCATTCAATGATACAGATTTGCAAGGCAATGATTTGCAAATGTTAATATAATAATTCTCTATTGAATTAATTAAGTAACAAACAATCATGATAACAACCTGCAACAAGTGATCATAAGAAGCCTTTCAAACTATTCTCACACATTACACACACACCAATTAATCATAGTGTTTTTACTACCCTTTTCAATCGTTATGAATTATTCAAACAGGACAAGTCAACCCATTACTTATTCCTATTACTCTCCAACACATACCACAAGGAAAATACACGATTTTTAGCACTTAACAAGGGTTTCGAACTCCACTTGCCTCAAATAACTGAATAATCACTCAGATTTATCTTTCCCTTTTTCGTTAGCTTTTCACAACAATGTCAATCTGTACAATAAATTTCCAATAAGATCTCAAAAACTAAACAAGACCACATTACTATATCTTTGTGTGGCTTGATAAAAAAATCACTAAAAAGTTATGACCAAGTTTTCGTAAATTTTGATGCTAGTTAACATTTTCAACTATTATATTTTTCCAGGTTTTCAAGTCTGAAACTTACGTTTGAATTCTTCCAATATTATAATCTTAGGTATAGACATAATACCATGTAAAGTAAATAGGCTGGAAAACATCAAGGAGAACAATTGGTTGAGGTTAAGAGAATTGTAACTAAGTCTTTTCTTCTATTTTTTCCAGAATGAAATCATAGAAATACCACTTGTATAAAAACTAAAATACACAACTAAGTCTTGAATGACCACTAATTCAAAATTGATTAAGCAACTACTTCTAACCAAAACACAAATATAAAGTACTGCACCATATCTACATGTTATTAATCTAGCTCATGAATATAGGACTCTATTAATCAAAAATAATTGACAGGTCTTATACTTTGATTAGTTTCAATAATTCCCCTTGATTTAAGTTACGAAACAAATTGAAGCCTCAAATAAATAAACTGTATGCGGTGCCAATGACTTCATAATATGTGGCTTTTTCTTATGATGTTTCCAATGCTTCAATACAATATCTCCTTTTCAACCATCATGAATTAAATGGAAACGAACATCGATGTTCTTGTCTACGATAAAATTTAAGATTCTTTGTCATGTAGATTGATGCCTTATTTTTGCAATACATGTTTGTTGCACTTTTGTGCTTATGCTGAAGTTCTGCTAACATGCTTCTTAGCCAGATAGCTAGGGCATCGGGGGAAGTAGCTGCAAACGCTCAGCTTCAGATGTAAATAACGTTGTTGTAGCTTACTTCTTTGAGCTCCAATATATTACTCCTGACCAAACAGTAAAAATATGTTCTGAAATGCTTCGTGTATAATACAATGAATCAACATAGTCATTATCGTTAAACCACATAATCTGAAGTTAGACACTTGTGAACACCAAATCCCATATTCCATAGTTCCAGCGACAAAATACAGAACTCTTTTTGTTGCTCCAAAACTAACCTTTGAAGGTTGTTGCATAAACTTGGATATAACACCACCTAAAAATGCAATATAGGGGTGAGTAGATGGGGGTTAAATAAATGTGTTCAATCATGCTTCTAAAACTCTCTAGAATCATCCATCTCTGCTCAATCTTTAGTTGCACATTTTCACCCAACAGATTAGGTGTAGTCAGAAGGCTTTCAATTAGAAATTAACTTACTGAGAAGATTTTGGCATATTTCCTTGTGAATGAAATATGCACTCTTCAGATTGAATGGGGCTGCAATGCCAAGAACAATAATGTAATAAAAACCCCAATATCTGCATCCAAACTCCATCCACCATTGAGACTTAATTCATCCACCAGAGAAATAGAAGATCTGAATAAATGATATTATCACATAAAGCAAAATAATAATGAAAGCATAAACCTTTCTTATTTACATACAACATGGTTTCATAATCACTTCTTGCATATCCCTTTATGTGAAAATCAACCCATCGATTTTCCCTGGGCATCACGCGCGAGTGGGCTACCGTCAAACTAAATCCCTTTAAGTTTATAGACTTTATTTTATCACCGTTCTTTGTAAAACTGTCAAAACCCTTCTGTTGTGCATGTAGGTCTTTTTTGAAAAAATGCGACTGGAGGTCAGATTAATAAACTAGTTATTTTGGCTATGCACCACCGGCTAGAACTCAAAATCCAGCAAGGCGGATCAAATTGTTCTTCAATATCCAATATTATATTGTTGTGGCATATCATTTGCCAAGAACGAGCTTATGCTTTGCACAGTTCCCATTCTGTCGATAGCATTTCATATACGTAACATCATTCTCCCTACTTCCATTTTAGGGCTTCTCCATAAATTGGATAGGGATCTGACGTTTTTCAAGAGAGACTTTGACAGGTGTTATTACATGTAAAGTTGGCGTACTGGTGTTTCAAATTAAGCCTTGTAGATATTCTTAAAGGATGGCTCATCGCTGAAGACTTTTCAAGTGTAGACATAGATGAAGAGTTTTACTCCCTCATTAGAAAATAAATCTGGAGCAAGTGGAATTAGCTTCGGGCTGTTGTAGCTGTAGGAGTTCATGCTGAATTGCCATCAAAATGTTATTCCAGTAGGGGATAGAAATTTGTTTCTTGCCTCTTTATCGTTTGGTCCACTCAATTCTAACTTTTCATTTCTATAAAATATGACATCACCTTCTAAATCAAAATTTTCTACTAGACGGTGATATGTCTATATGCATTAGATTACGTGCCGTAATCAATAAAAGAAGATTTTTGTATTTTTATCCATATGACGAATTTTGTATGTATTGACCAAATCATAAGCAAGTACAACAGAAATTCTTAAATATCGACAAATGGTTTTCTACCCTTCACAGATGAAAATGGAGTTTTGATACATAACAAAATGTAGTGGTACAAATTCAATAAATGGACTGATGTCATTAAAGCTTAAGCCAAATTTGATTTGGAAGTCCCTTCCCTCTGTAACATGATTTCTTGCCATCTCCACCCAATGTGTACTTTTTTTTCCTCAGTAACACCAATTTTCTCAAAGGTATTAAGGTGTTCTTAGCGTCCAGGGGATGATGAATGTTCATTTTCCTCATATAAAATATTACTCCTGTACAAGGAATTACGGGTAGATATGTGCGGACAATATTTTATGCACAAAACCACTTTTCTTCTTAATATGGGCCTTTGAAATAGTGAATGTAAAGTTTCGATTTGGGTCTAAAAATAGACCCACTAATGCGACTAAATTCCATATGTGAATAGGAGATAATAACAAAACCCGAATAAAGTTGTAGTATGCATAAGTCCACATAAATCAACATCTATTAAATCAAAGACCCAACTGGAAGCGCCCCCAAGCTTTTAACAGGAAAAGACTTAAAGTTTGTTTCCATAAAATGAACCCTTCACAAAATATTCAATGGAATCAATTTTGGTAGTCCAGAACCTACCTTTGTCAACAAAAAATTTTAGCCCCTTAAAATTGAAGTTACCATACCTCAAATGCCACAACTTCAACTCATCATTTACACTTGCAATAAGAATAAAACTTTTCATGTTGGAATGATCGAGCAGAAACATTTGTGTATCATCATAGTGATGCGAACCTTTTTGCCTGAATTATTGTTTGTATTGACACAAGCATTGTCATCAAACCAAAACCAAAGAGAATGCTCATTGGACATCGGTTGTCAAAAACTAAAGAAATTCTATCCTAAATTAGGTACGAAATGAACGATGTTCAATATTTTTACTATGTTGTGGCTAGAGTCAATACCCACAGTGTCTTTTGCTTCAACCTGCAACTCTTTTGCATTGACAAGCTGCGGCGCCCTATTTAGTTTGCTTCGTATTACACTGGAACAAAGATTTTGCTTTTCAGTATTATTTGGAATAACCACTATTACAAACCAACATCAATCGCTTGTGGATCTGTATCAATGCCAATCTAAGGAGATAATTTTGTTTCTCCTTTCTATTGCTGCAAAATTTATTTTGTTAATCTTTATACCAACAATAGCCTTTGATATGCTAGCTTTAGCAATGATAATGATGACATTAAAATGCAAATTTTGTGTGTAATTTTGGTCTTTACGAACGGCCTATGCCCATCATGGCCGTCCTCGGCAATCCATAGGCCACGAACACGGACAACTATGGAAATCCTCCTCTTCCTGGGACCTTTGCTTATGGGACCATTGTTTCCCCCCATATTTGGTTGTTTCTTCCTTCACAGGTAAATGGTTTATCTTAATTATTTTCCAGTAGCCGACTGAAGTCTCAACCATGGACTGAAGATATCCCATCAAATAACAAAGGGAAAATAATTGATAGATCCTTAGACTCTTTGTATAGAAAAAAATACATGGTAAATAGTGAATTCATGCTTCGTATGATCTTTTCCACAATCGTTTGATGTAATTTCCGTCCATGATTGAAGTTTGCTGAAAAATTGCCACTGTTCGGACAGAGAATTAGGCAATTGATCTCCATTTTTTCCTCATTAAGAATAAAGTCACACTGAAGTGATTGCAATTCACCACATACCAATGACTTTTCAATCATCTTGAAAGTCGTTCATGGCAGATGCACCACACTTACTTTAATATGGCGATGCTGACGATCCTATTAAAAAAAGTTGGCTATCTGAAAAACTGCCTGGTGGATAAAAAAACATGGTGTTTTGGCATTTCTTCCTGTACTTTAAGTTGTCATGTATGTGCAAATCTCCTTCTACAACGTCAAAAGATTTTGATATGTGGAGTAATTTTCATACGAATACTCCAGAATTTCATTTAGTTTTCTCCCTTGAAGATGGGGAATGAGCGGTGTCTGTTTCACACTAAAATGCATTTCCTTGAGTGACTGACCCTAGTACCAATGGCGTGGCGTAAACAAGCAGGACAAAACTCTAGGAAGAAAACAATGGTTCAAAGATTATAAAATTGTATGTTGAAGTCTTTTCTATATTTCAGCATATGAAATCACATGAAAGTACAACTCTATATAGAATTAAAATAACAAACTATTAAGTCACCAAATGACAACTACTTCAATTAATTAATCAAGTAATTACTAACAAAAACACAACTAGAAAGTACTGCACCATGATAGCGTATTTGCTAACTAGACCCAGAATATAGGACAATACTAACAGACTTTACTAAAATGGTCATACTTTGAATCAAGATTAAATATAACCATAAACTAAGCACTTAATTACGGTTACCAAGATATTCAAAACTTGAAATTTTTATATGAGTAAGCAATAATTATCAAAGGAAAATAAAATTAGCAAGAGAAAGTACGAAACAAAATAACGAGAACACTAGTTTTCAAAACTATTAGATTTGAGGCACCATACAATTTATTAATTAATAGTATCATTTGATTATTCATAACCTTAATCAGACATAAAATCATTTGGTCATTAACACCATGTTCTCAATTGTTTAAAAAAGGACATACAGATAAAGTTATCATTCTTCTAAATCAAAACCCACTTAATTTTTCCTAGTTTCTACTAAAAAGTTACCTATAAAAAATAAAGTAATTAGTTATACAATCCAATAGTGAAAGTAATCCAATTCTATAATAAGAGTAATCTTAAAAACTGTGTGACTAGTCAGTTTAAGATATACCCTCAATACGTTATTAATGACTAGTATTCAGGACATCAAAGTTAAATTCTAGAGTTAGCATAATTGTGACCTTACCCAATGATGAAAAACGGTTAACAGTGGCTGATAGTCAGTACATTGGCGTAATCGGATAGGGAACCTTAACAAAATGGAGACAATTAATTTGTTAGAAAATAAGGACCTAATAACGATGCTCCCAAAAGGGAGGGTTCTTAACGTAAGCATGTTTTCAAACTGAGTCATTCATTATTCAACTCAATTAAGTATCTAACATTACCCATCAATTAATAGAGTAGATTGAATAGGATCCAAAATATTCAACTATAACTTCACCATTCAATCATTCATGACTTGGAAAAACTATTGGGAGGGATAAAATGGTAAGTTTATAAAGTTTTCAAATGACATTGCGGATCATGAAAAAAAAATGGTGTGGTACCTACATTCCCATCTATGAATTTTCATATAGTTCAAAAGATATAACGCTCAGAGAAAAAAACAGACTAAAGTAAGTTACAATCTAGGACCTATATAAAAATTTTATAATTGTTTGTCGAAAAACACATGGAAAACTTAGAAAATGAGAGCTCTTGTCTTCTTACTATTCAATGAAAGAATTTTTTTTTCCAGATCTCTTAGGTTTAGAGGAAAAGGGGAAAAAATAATCCTGAATAAAAGGACATAAAACTATATTTTTCATAAAAGACTAAAAATACAAAAATGTATGATCACCATTTAAAAAATCCAAGTTCGAAGTTCAAACTAGTCCCATTATAGATCATTATTAAAGGAATGAATGTTGAGGTGATTTCAAAAAAAGGACTGCTTTCGTCTATTAACGTCGAACTATGTTTCTAATGCCAACGCCACAATCAAGTTTAAAAATGTGTACCATGTGACTTTAGGTATATATTTGGTCGTTCTTTAGGAGTCTCATGTACGAGATCAGTTTGAACCAAAATCATGATTATTATTACATTGATAAGAAAAATGGGCTCGATCCAATACCAATTTCAGAATGAACGACCTTTATTGAGAAGTGTACAAAATCTACCTGATGCAACTAATCAAATTAATGAAAAAATAGAGTATCAATTTATGTTTGATATAAGAAAAAATGTAATGAGTAACTCTAGTGAAATATCTATGTCAAGCTCCTCATAATATGTTAAGGGAGCAAGAAGTAATAGTTTCATGTAAATAATTTAGCTTTCCAGAAAAATTTTAAATGAACTATTTAACCGAATCTTTCAATTACTTATTTTACGATTTATGTCGAACTATATTGAAAATTTTTGTTGCATTAGACATATATTATCTAAATATTTTTTTTATAACCCAAAGTTTTTTATCTAGCAAAAATATCATTTTTAGACATTTTTTTTTGAACATTTCTCTCAAAAGAATACAACAAAAACAACTCCACGTCATCAATACACACATCATACTTATTCCAATCTGCCTTAAATTGAGTAGTTCAAAAACAACAAGAACAATGATGGTGTCTGTAATTTCACCAAAAAGAGTTGGAGACGAAGATAACCATGGAAACTTGAACAAATTAAAGTCACTGAACATATTTGGAGTTGCATGCCTTTTGTCTCCTAATGTGGATGGGTCGCTGTTGGCCTTCGGGTGAGCGGCTTAAGAAAATATGTCAAAGCATCCTTGGACCTTGTTATTTCAGATGGCTCTGCCTGTCATAGCCAAAGCCTAGATTCATAAGCAGTAGCAAAACTTTCCCCAACCAACGTGTTTATTCATTTCTTATATCTGAATCTCTGCAACCCCAGCTTCCCCATTTTTTTGTCTAACTCCCCGGTACTTCTTTAAATTTCTGGTGAGGTTGTATCATTTTTACGTTGGGAGGATACCATTTTGAAGTTGGACATGGTTTTCCATGTTTTTATGATAATTTCTTTGCAAATCCGTTTTTGTCGTTTGGCATTTCTCTCCTTGAGGATTTCCCCTATAACTAGATGAGCTGTGGCCGTTCATGGTCCCTTATGTATGTAATGCGTTTACAATCGGTGGCAAGACTACGAACAAATCTTCCCATGAGGATTGTTTTTTTTCCTTCTGGCAAAAAACTTTTAAAGTGGTTTTTTACTACCTTCCATTTTCGTGATTGGAAGCTATCTTTGGAAGCCAGGTGCTTCAGGAAAGAAAACAAACAAAAAAAAAGCAAAATAGTCCAGTACATCAGGCATGTATTTTATTATGAATAATGGAATGCAATTTTTTTTATTTACCTACTCTATATGTCCAACTGATTTATTTAATTTTTGACTAAATATTAAAGCTTCAGACTTTGCTCATTTGTTATCAAACTCAATTAATAAACTGTATATTAACCGCCAAAAATTAATTAAATGATAGTTATCCAATAGTTCAAAGTTTTCAACCAACTCCCCCAACTAATCATAAATGATCATGGTGTCATGAATAGGATTGTCTTGAAAATTTAAATTCATGTTCAAGTTACTTCTAGCACTTTTTTAATTCTTAGAACTTATATGGTCGGGTTAGGTGGTAAAATCTTCGCCACAAATTATACTATTAGAATTCGATCACCTTTACTTTACCCTCGGATACTTTCAAGCCTATAATAATCAAGTACCCTTAGATTCTGAGGCATTCTAATCACATTCATTATTACAGTGTGAATCCAGTCATAATTTAGCAAAAAGTTCAAATTCGATTCTTTACAAGTCAAGATCCATCATACATAATAAATTCTAGTTTAATTAATGTCTAGATGTTCCCCAAACTTGACCCAATACTACACATGACATTAATTTTAGATGATCAATTCTAATTCTTCAATTTCACCTTTTCTGAGATAAACTCCCAAAATATAAAATTTATCAAATAGGTTAGTGTTTACAATTCAAATCACATAAATTCATCATAATAGTTATAATGTAACAACTGTATCAATTCAATCTTAAAACTAAGATCCTCAACTTTTTGGAATCCAAAGTTTAACACTACCAAAATGAATGAAGAAAACCCTAGCAGGAATTGGTTTTGACTTTCAAATTGGGGAAAAAGATTGGGGATCTATTGGTTGGAAAAACCATAGATGCATAAGATAACCTTACCTTAATTCAGATTACTTAACACAAGATTGAGCAATGGAGGAAATAAGGAATTATGCCCGTTCTTAGTTCTCTTCTTCTTCCAAATTCTAGGAAAGAGTGAATATTTGGTAGGAATTTGGGTCGTTTTTGAGGTTTTCGGGGAAGAAGTTATTATTCACTTAGTTTAGGGGTAGGTTGCCCCCTTTTAGTATATATAAGTGGTTAAAAAAGAACCAACCGACCTCCCTTAACCCCAAAATAATTGCAAATTAACCCCTAAGTCCTCAAATTAAAAACTAAACTATAAATTTGACCCCACTCCGAAAACCCCCATCCACGGACCGTGAGTGGGTCTATTGATTGTGCTTCACCCTAATGGGTGGTGAAATGAGCCTAAAAATTGCAGAAAAGTGCAGGACTATGACTTCAATCCACGGGGCGTGGGTCCATATGTCTTCAATCCACGGGGCGTGTGTCCATATACTAGTCAAACGTGGCTGCTTTTTGACATGTTTTGGGGCTGTTCTAAAGGTCCTCCTCAAGGACCCCTTGGGTTTTCCTTGGTGGACATACCTAGGCAGCTCCTAACCCGTTAAACATCATTGTATGCATTGGGGGAGCATTTTTTACAATTTTAACAATCATACCAAACACTAAAACTCTAGAACAAGTCTCTAGAACTTTCTAGTTTAGTTCGCTGTTTTTGACGCATAAAACAAATATCCCCCTTGAGGATCATTCATATCGAATGATAATTCATATACACTTATTGAGGTAAAGTCTCTAAACTTGCAAGCCATCATGCATGCAATACACTAATGCACAGAATCAAGGAAGGAAAATTTTATTTCAAGATAAACATTATAAATGCAACACGAGGTAGTAAGGAACTACTTGCTAAACAACGAAAAAAATGCGTGAACTTTCTTATTACCAGTTAAGGAGGAACTACATTCTTCCTAACCTAGATATGATCAACACACACTCATTGGATCATAAATGCAAATTTACTCTCAAAAACCCTTTATTGAAAGGAGTAATCTTTTCAACTCTCTAAACTAAAAGTATGTTTAATTTAGTCATATCATTAAAGTTTTATACGCATTTCCACACAAATATTACACCACAATATGAGGCCAAACAATGTATAGTAATTCTTTTTCTATCAAGGACCTAAGATTTTTTTTCATGAAATGGAACATGCACATAAGGGAATCATGGACAATAAATTAAACAAAAAGAAACTTTAATTTTTTGGAACATTATCTTCCCACTTGGGATAAGCCTATACAATCACTTCTATAATCTTTCATGCTAAAAAAAAATTTCAAGGACCCAACAAACGAAGTCACAAAAGACAAGAAATCGAGAAATTAAATAAAGCATTAAAAAAGTAACATACCCCGGAGGACAAAACATGAGGAGATTACTCTTTGATTCTTCTCAAGAGTGGAGAGCTAAAACATATTCACCTTAAGGAAGAAACCTTCATCGAAACAACTAGAGGAACTATTATTATCATTCCTTCATTGCCCTTAGATTCGGGCAACTCTAATTGTTACCCATAATTTCCAGATTCCATGACAAGTGAGGCACTTTGGGAGTCCAAAATTTGATCATTAGGGATTTTTTTTTTTAATAGATTTTAGTGCCTGACAAGACATTGTATCAATGTAAATTCTTGAATTTCAGGTATTGGGATTGAGGAACAAAGCACGAGTATTAATGAGCACAAACAAATAAGGAAGCCGAAAGAATGAAGAAAAGAAGGTCTGATGATCACCTATCTCATTGGGCAAGTCTTCGAATGGACATGGTCTCGCCTAAAGTTTTATTGGGCAAATCCCTCAAGAATAAAATCAATTCGGCGAGAGAAAAGAGTAGTGGGCGAGTCACCGAATGGTTCCATGATATATTCTCCCAAAGTTTCAAATTTGAATATACTCAAGGTCAAAGCAAAAAGGCAATGGAATTGATCAAAGGGCTGATCAACGAGTGGATCAGCGATCCTAATATATTGCACTGAATGATCTTTCACAGTATATTGTTGGCGACCATAAATTCATTTTTTAGTATTTAGTTTAGTATAGGTTGATCTATCGTTCTCTCTAGGTTACAATATAGAATAAGAATTATCAGCGTGGAAGTCCAAAAAGGAGTTTAGAGACAATATATTCCTTAGATTTAAAGATTTAAAGAATGCCATTTTTGAGAAATTGGAAATGGGTGTTGAAGATTCGTCAAATTAGACCTTTGTAAAGATGAAATAAATCATACCCACTCTATAGAAATACAATTTGGTAGAAAATTCTATCTTTTAATATGATAATCTACGCTAAACCTCCCACTTATTGGGGTTTGATATGTTATTATGGATTGATTTAGGTGGGTCGTGTTGATTGGGACTAGTGTGATTGATCTTTTATGGGCTTTACAGAAAATTTTTGTCCTTACGCGAATAAGAGATCTTCCATTTTAAAATAAGACGGGATTAAGAATATTATTTTTCTTCATTCAAATGTCTGTAATAGGTGAGAGATTCTTAGTTTCAAGTTTTTTTTACACTCCTGGCTTGAATATATATCCTATAAAGGAACTAGAACACACTGCTTCAAAATTTACATAAAATCCTAGTTTTTCTCTTGTTTATGTTGTTCTTCTAGGAGTTTCAAAAGAAAAACTTTTCACGTGATAAAGGATGTCATAAATCAATCAATGAGTTTCTTATAGTTCAATAGATAAATCTTCAAAAAATAAAAATCAAACCTATAGTAGTTGAATCTACACATGTATGTTTTGAAATGTGTTTGTAGAGTAGACAAAGAAACAAGAAAATGAGATCTCTTTGTCTACTTACATTTGAATTTTAAACAATGTCATTTTCAAATCTCTTATGTGTAAAAGTGCAAATTATATATCCACCAAAAAATTCATATGTCACACATAGGTAACTCCGAAAATGTAATTTATGTTCAAGAAAATTTAAAAAAGACTCATATCTGAGCATAGTTTGAAAATAAAATTAAAAACTCTCAAAACAAATCAGTAATTCGAATCTTTTGTATTTTCTTTAAATTTTATGCATTTTATGGTCATTTATATAATTTAAAATTTAGTGGTCATTGCTATAGAAATAGTAAGGAATTAAAATGCAAATAATTATACTTTTTATACTGCGATTTTTTTCATTTTATAATTCTTATTCCAATTATCATTATATGTGGACTTAAAAAAAAATCAACATTAATAATTCATGTTAATAGGTTCATAAATGTTTGTCATTGAACTTTTAATTAAAAAACTCATCTATGTTATCCCTTAGAAAATATGAATTAAAATTATAGAAGTTTTTCATTTGAGAAGGGCTTATGTCTATATATGTTATACTAAAAAACGTTTCGATATGCAAAACAATTTTTTACACTAGGGTTCAATTATGATTTAGCCATATCATTGATTTTAAATATTCTTTTTTTAAGAACAAAGAATTAAATATGTCCCTCAAAACATTGAGAAAAGGTTCATATATGTCATTCGTTAGTTTGGATCATCTAGTTCATTTAAGTTAACAATAATGACCTTGATGAACCTGTTCTCAAAATAGATAATAACATAGATGACCTTGAACTTAGAAGGAGTACATTAACATTAAGTCTTCTCTGAAAAAGTAGATAAGACAAAGGCAAAAATTCTAAAGACCGTGTCAAAAGTTCCATATGCAAAGGCCAAAAGTTCTCGTTATTGTATCTGGAATCTTTGTTTACAACTTGCATCATTTTAACCGTCTAACCCCTCCCTGTACTGATTCAACTCTGCTGAATTCAAATTTTAAATGGTATAAATACAGATTATTTAGACCCTAACTTGAATTTCAAATTTTAACTTTGATCCTCCAACCGTTCAGATAATGCTACATACATGCAACTTAATTATAAGAATTTTAAATAAAATAAACACATGAGTCCACATTGGCCAATACACGTATAGGACCACCAAGTTAGAACCCACAACATTACAGTTGATGTACCATGTAGGAATGTGTGTTCATGTTTTCAACTTTATACAAGGGGAAGGGGTTATTTGTGCACACCGCATGTGTTAAAGATCATTAAATGTGATTCGAAGCCAGTTTAAAGAGCCATATTTATGTATTATGACAATTTAAATCTTCTTATCTTTGTAGCTCATTTAATTCGTGGTCCAGTCCATTCTCAATGACAAAGTACGTAACACGGTCCTTAATGGCCCCTAGAGTTATCGTGCACTAGGAGAGTTCTATTCTATCTTATCGTCAACTAGGGCGAGTCTGTGGAGTCATGGTCCAGGCACTGGCGAATATAACAAGACGCGAAAGAGTTGGGAATTTTTTCCGACTTGCCTGGTTGGATTTTGACTACGTGATTGCTGCGGTTTTAATGCCACCATTCTTAGCTTGAAGCTCTTCCTTGGAGGCCATTGCTTCATAAAATGGGAAAAAAGGAAAGCATCTGACCGGAACATTCACACGTCTTCATATAGGCATAATAACATATATTAGAACCTTAAACTTGACGTCAAAAAATTTAAACTTGGACTCCAACTGTCATAATGCACAAACACATACAAGTAACTATTCAACTTTTAAATGAATAAAACACATCGAGTCCTACATGGCAAAATAATGTAGGGACAACCATGTGGACAAAAAAATATTTCATGTGATGACATGTTAGACATGTGTGTATATTTTCCTCATTTTATTAACAAAGTTTTAAGTGTCTAAAAAAACTTGTGCACACCAAAGATCAGGAAGGAAAAACTTGTATACAATGTTAACAAGTATTCAGTCACTTATTTACGAATATGTGAAATATAAAGAAAATTTCTATTACCATTAGAAATTTATATTGAACATAACAGGAAAAAAACAATTTCCGCGTCATTCAATACATAAATCATAGATATTTCATGTTAAAGTAATATGTACGGTAGAATCCACCCAAATAGAGTTGGAGAGGTTAAGACAATATGCATGAACCTTCGTTGTCAGTGTTGGAAGAAAGGATTTGTTCCAGTGACACATGGCTCAAAATAAAAGTTTATACGAAAAAAGAAATTTACATAAGAAAAAGAAATGGCTTTAAAATGGCAGTCTAAAAGTTATGATTCAGAGAAAAATAATAGCAACAATTAATAAAAATGTTACGTGATTACTAAAATACTTTGTTCAAATTTAAGGGAGGAAGATATGGGGCTAGCCCCCGGTCTCTCCCCCCAAAAGAAACTTTTTTACTTTTATTCATGTCTTTTAACTACTAGTGTTAATCTTTTGAACTCATGATATCAAAGATGATATGGATAAATCTATTGAAAATTGAACCAATAAAGTAACTAAACATATATGGAGCTTCGTGCCTATTGTTTTCTTAGTAGTGGATATGGTTTCTTTCCTTCGATTGTAGCTCGAGAATATTTATCAAAGCAATAACACCTTTTATGTTAATGGCTGTCTTGTTATAAACTAAAGCAGCTTCATCCACAGTATCCAAACTTCCCCAACACATCGTTTTTCGTTTGTCTCTTAAACATTTCTCGAATCTCTTGCCCCCTCCCCAGTTCGGAGTCTAACTTCACCTGTAGTATTTAACATGATTTAGGTCAGTTAGTTTGTATTTTTTTCCTGCTTTGGGACGATATCGCTTTTAAGGAAATTGGCATTCCCATTTTGGAAGGATAAAGTTCTTTAAAACTTTCTTTTATGGCGTTTGGGACTTTCTACCTTGAAGAGTTTTCTCATCTCATTAACGAGTTTGTTGGGTGCCGTGTCGTATTAAAATACATTATGAACACGTGGCAAGAAAAGTTACGACCAAAATGTTCCTACTACATTAAGTGTTTTTGTTTTTTTAGCTGTGGAGCCTGAAGTGTTGAGGTTCGTGACCAACCTATTGTAGTGAGGTCTATATGTAAAAAGGCTTGCTAATAATTAGTGAAACAAACAAAAAAAATCAACGGAAAAGGGACATTTAAATATGCATGTTATATAATAATTTTTCCCCCCAAATTAATGTTATTGGTGTTACTTCTTGTAAACTTTATTATTCTTGTTTGAACCTAGCACAAAGTCTTAAGACCAATAAACAAACCGTAAAATTAAACTATCAAACTTCAAATTCCATATTATATGGATTATCTATCGATCTATAACAGTATTCTAAATCCTCTATTTACTTACCTTTAAAAGCAATTAAATACCTAAATTGAATATTAAATGACATTAATACCCCCTATTGAAAAGTACTCAATATTTTTTATTTATAATTTATTAATTGTATTAGGGTAAACTAGATACCGTAATATTATAGAGGTTTTTGATGTTCTCAAAGAGAGTGGGGGCTTATCTAAAGGTTGCGCCTTTGTGACCGGTTTTTAGTTAGTGAGGAGTGTTGAATTTTCGACATGGTTGTTATTTGTTTCAAAGGGTTTTGTTCTCCTTGTATTTATTGAGGAAGATGACTCCCTTTGGATCTCTATCTAAAAATGAATACAAATAAGTGTGTTGGCCTTAAAATCATCTTAATCAACTTAAAAATTCATATATACTGAAAAAAAGGCAAAAATGAACTTTTTAATATTGAAAAGTTTAAACAGCGTATATCACGGTACACAATTCTATTAAATTCTTTACACTTTCCACTAAAGAACAACTATCTCAGATGTATGCGGAGTAAGAGTAAAATGAGAGGGAATTTTACTTCTACAAAAATTAAGGTAGAAAAACATATAAAAAAAGTAATGTTTTGCCAAGGTAAAGGTTTTTTCATATTTTAAAATAAAAAGTATTATGCTTACTAATATTGTATATTTTAAAATTAATATTAATTATGAAGCGCAATATTGGGGACAACATTTACCACATGAAACCTCAATTTAACCATCATTCGTTCATAACAATAAAGGCCTTCTTTAACTTAGACATACTGTCTTATGAAGTCTTAATCAATATTTTATATTGGTAATATTAAAAGATTAGATTACGTATAAACAATAAAATAAAAATGTTGATGTAATCCTTATAAGTGTTCATGAAAAATCTAAAAAAAACTATGAACATTCAAAAGAAAAATATTACTTACAATGTTTTTGTCATCATTTATGTTCATAGCACTCAATAGAAAAAACTACCGTTGAACCATTTTTTTAAAAAAAATGTCCTAGTTAGATTTGTTTACAAACAATTGAGTGAAACTAAAACTTATTACTAACTTCTAAAGAAATGTCACTTTCCTCCAATTTACTTGTTAATCTATTTTGAAATGTTGTAATAATTTGGTCATTTTGATCGTCAATACAGGTTAACTGCATGACAATCTTATAAATCGTTAAAACAACTGTTCCTATGTTCTGAAAAAGTGATTTATTTACTTAGAAATATAGAATTGTTAGTGAATTAATTCTATTTTACAAATCGTTACATATTACAATATGCACGTGCACACACAAAATAATGTAAAAACTAGTAAGGATAAAAAGAAAATAAAAAGAAAATATGTCTTAGTTCAAGTTAAGTGGTCCTTCAATGTTTTTGAGTGTAAAAAACATATTTGACAGTGGTTTTTCCATTACCACTTTTCAAATATTTTTAATTGTAAATACTTGAATAATAAGTAATTGTTAAATACTTGTGGGATAACAATTTTATTTTGAACAAAAAACTTATAATTTAATACACGAATATCAATCACATTTACAAAAAAAAGTGACTCCGAAGTCTTAAACATCCCCACATAAATTGTTAGACCTATTAAAGAGCATATTACCCAAATAAACATGTTCCGTCTCAAGAATGATCATACATAATAAAAAGGCATTAAGGCATATGGGACATTTAACTTGTTATCAAATCACAGTTAAGCACAAATAGACCACATCACACTGTATAAAGTTGACAAAAAGGACAGAATGTCCTATGTCATCTTAAATGTCATTTCCGTCCAAGGTGGGGGTCCTACGTGTATTGAGCAAGGTAAGGGACCCATTGTCTTTAATTATTTACAAGGGCTAGTGTGAAAGCGCCGGGTGGGTGTAGTATAATAGTGAGGGTCAAAGGTAAAAATGTGAAGCGACGGATAGGGTCAATATACATAGACATCACATATAGAAGAGATAGATATAGAGAGATATTGTAGGGAGATATTAGAGATATTCTATATAGGTATTATATGTATAGATAATATCATGATATATATATATATATATAGATATTAGATATAGTATATATATATATTATATTATGCCTAAATGATATTGGTACCAAATTTCTTTGGAAGGAAAGGACGTTATACTTGACCCTATTTACCAATTTTGTTTTTGTTTTAAAAAGGATCGTCTTTCACATCACTTAGGTGTAAAATATTAAAATTTTCCAAAGGTTATTAAATTAAAAGGCAATTTGTATAGGGTAGAAAATAATTTCGTCGGTTTATATCCACTTTAATGAATGAAGACTCCCAGAATTTAAGAAAAAAGATCTCTTGCCCTTTTAACAATTTTAAATACAAGAAAAAGAAATTTCTCAAATTTCTAATGTATGAAGATATTTTAAAACTAAAAAATCTCTTACTTACGAAAAATTCTATAAACAAAAAAGAACTTTTGAAAGGACTAGAAAAATTAATTTTTTTCCCCTCAACTTACTTAAAAAACATCATGGTACTCATCAAATAAACTTGTAAACACTAGTGAATGGAATAAAATAGTGGATTAGATCATTTACTCCCCAAACACAAAACTCCCCAAAACTAAACCTGTATCAAAACAAGACCAACCTAAGTATCTCACTAACCCTTATATATAGCAGACAAGGCAACACAACACGGTTGTAACAATTAAAAAGATCCTGAACAACCAAAAACTTTAAATTCATTCAGTCACAAAATAAATTTGCCTAAGTTTACCACAAACCTGAACAAGGCACAGTTTACAAAAACCACAACTCACCCCAGCACGTAAATCATTATTATATTCCTAAATATTAAGACTTCATTATTCTTCAATCATAACTCCACAAAAAGGCACTCGAAAGATTCATGTTCATCAATGATAAAGAGTGGAAATGCAATGTTTTATAATAAACACTATATAAGGGATTTAAGTAAAAGAACAATCATGATGCAACATTCAAACATGAATCATAATCCTTTTCGAAAAACCATTCTCAAACACATTTACACACAATCAAGTAAATAATAGGCTGTTTTACTACCCCTTTTTTCATCATTATTAAATATTCAACCAAGGAAAAGTCAACCCATCACTGAGTTCCATCATTCCCCTAACACATACCACAATGAAATATAACGATTCTATGCACTAACAAGGCTTGAAAGTCATTTGACTCAAAATAACCGAATTAATCACTACGGACTTGGGATGTTTTCCTTTCAGTTGAGCTTTCAATTACATGCCCACTCATTCAAGTTTTACATTATTCCCCCCAAACAATAATATTTCCCAAAACAGACAAGACCCACATTACTATGTCTTAGCATTGACCTAAAAATTTTACAAAAAAATTATGACCAAGGTCGTAAATCTTGATGCTAATTAGCATTTTCAACTATTATATTTCCATATTTCAAGTGTAGAATTAATTCTTAATACTCCAATATTATATTCGAATTGTTCTAGACGTAAATACCATGTCAGAGTTAAATAGGCCTGGAAAACTCAAGGAGAAACCGAGAGTTGAAGGGTAAGAGAATTGTATAATGAAGTCTTTTCTATTGTTCAGGATAATGAAATACAATAGGAAATCTAACATGTATACAAACATAAAAACAAAAAACTAGTAAGGATTGAATGACCACGTACTCAATTGATTTACACCCACTAATTAACTAACACAATACACCAATAGACAAGTAACTGCACCATGATTTTCTTTGTTTTTTTGACATATTACAAACGTAGCCAAAGAATATAGGACTCTACTAAAAAAATAATGACATGTTAATACTTTGAATCAATCTTTCAATATTCCGCCTTGATTGATAGTAGTTAAAGGCATCACTTAAGTGAAGCCCTAAATAATAATTAAACTTGTCGCTGCCAAAACTTCGTAAATATATGGGCTAATGATTATGAAGTGTTGCAAATGTTTCAATTACAAATCCTCCTTTGCGACCAAATCATTGAATGATAATGGAAAAACAAACATCATGTTCTTCTTTATATTATGAAAAATTGGATTCTTGTCCATGGACATTGATGTCTTATTGTTGCAATAATCTCTATTGAACTTTTTTGTCTTATTGCTGAAGTTTTGCTAAACATGATTCTTCTTAATTGATAGCGAGGCAGCAATCGGGGGGAAGTATTTGCAGTGTACTCATCTTCAGGATGATGGAAAGGTTGTTGGAGTTACTTCTTTGAGCTTCCAATATATTACTCCTGACCCAACCATAAAAAAATATAACTGAAATCCTTCGTGTATAAACAAATGAATCTATATGTAATATCGTGAACCAACATAATTTAAGTTAGACCCCAGGGTTCATAATCACTTACATAGATCCCTTTATGTTAAAATCCTATCATTTTGCTGAATCCACTCGCAATGTTTGCCGACCTTCAAAACCAACAATGCCCTTTTGCAGTGTATAGGACCTTTATTTAATCACCGTTCTTTATAAAAAACCTTTGGTTGTGCTATGTAAACCTCTTTTGTAGGTCTTCGTTGAAAAAAATACCTGACTTGACTCAAATTGAAAATTATTTATTGGGATTATGCAAACAACGCTAGAACAAGTCTAGCCGTTTCAAATCGAGCAAGCTCCCCGGATAAATTGTTTTGCTTCAAAATCCCAACAACTATATGTAGTGCATATCCTTTTTCCAAAAAAACGAGCTTTATGCGTCTACAGCGTCCATTCTGTTTTATAGATTCATCTCATCTAACATTGTTTCTCACGCCTACTCTGCATTTAGCCACTTCATCCAAACGGTAGGATATGACATTGCAAAGAGAATTGAAAGGTTTTAGAAATGTCGTTGGCCATTACTAGGGTTTTCGAGTTCAAGCCTTGTTGACATTTTAATGGAATGGGTGTCTCACTAAAGACTTTAATAAGAGTAGTAGCTCAAGAGTTTCTTCCTCCATGAGTTGAAGAAAAAAAAAAAAAAATCGGAGAATAGTGGATTACTAGATTTGGCTGTTGTATCTTAGGAGTCTGGGCAATAAATGGCATCACAAGTGTTCGAGTCCAATAGGCATAGGGAATCGTTCTTGATGTAATTGTTGCTTCCCACTCCAATTCCAACTTGGATGTCATCAATATACTACATTAGCTTTCTAATTAAAATATTTCTTCTACAAAATTTATATAGTCTATATGCTTTAGATTTTGTGCAGTAACCAATTAAAATAGAATTTTTAGATTTTTCATCCAACTTAAGGCGAAATTGGTAGTTACCAAAGCATAATAAATACATCAGAAAATTCTTAAATAACTTACAAATGTTTTTCTACCCTTCCAAGATTCAAATGGAGTTTGATAAATAAAAAACTTTAATGGAGACAAATTCAATAAATAGACAGATGTCGTTATAGCTTTAGCCCAAAATTGATTTGGAAGTCCCTTCGCTTATAACGATGGATTCATGCAATCTCAACAATTGTGCGGGATTTTTGGCCAAGGAAACACCATTTTTTGGAGAGTAAAGGTGTTTTTTAGGTACCATGAATTCCATTGTTCATCATAAATAAATGATATCCTTGACAAGAATTCCGGCCGTCTATCTGTGCGAAAAAATTTTTATGCAAGACAACTTTCCATTTCTTTAATTGTCTTTAAAATAGTTGAAAATTGAAAACGTTTCTTATTTGGTTTCTAACAAATATACCCTATCTCAGGCGGACTACAAATCATATGAAATAGGAGAAAATAACAACACCCCACTAAAAGATTGTTTAGGTATGCATAGAGTCCAACATTAACACATGTATTCGTTCAAGGACAGTAAGTTTGAAGAAGACCTCCAAACTTTTATAAGAAGAAAAGACTTGCCAAGTTTGTTTTCCATCACCCTTCACCCCACAAAATTAATAATAAAAATGTGGTAGTCCAAGAACAACCTTCCTGTAAACTAGAAATTACTGGCCCTTATATTGCAGTGACCATCGTTGACCATAGCCTTCAAATGCCACAACTTTGACTCATCATATGCCGCCAAATTTTCCATGTTGGAACCTCTGTGAACATAATAGTGAGCAAAAACCTTTTTTCTGTGATGAATTATTGTTTTGAACCAAAAACACGTCTTAACCTAAGGGAGAAGGCCCATTGGATATGGTTTTTGTAACACCCCATAGCCCAAAAATACACCAAAATAGTTTTTTCAGGAAAACTGTGTAGGTTGTAAACCCAATGTGGTGGCATCGTCGGTTCCAATAGGACAGACGGGCAGGGTCCATAGGGACGACGAAGGTCCATCCTGCAACAAAACCGTCGATGGGATCAAAAATCCCAAAAATTGAGGTCGGGAAAGGAAAAAATTGGTTAAAGTGCTTGATCAAGGACGGACCGACGGTACGATATAAAATGTGGACCGTCGATAGAGACCCCCATACAGCCACTCTTTTACAAGTATGAATGAACATCACAGTCCGTAGGTGGACCTACAGTTCGTAGGTCTGACCGTAGGTGGAAAATTTGCAGACAATTAAGGGAAAATGTAGTTGGGTTAACTTCAAATGGAGATAACTCTTAGAACAAAATGAATTAGGTGTCCCATGACCTACCCACAAATATATAATTGTATTAGCTTTTCATAGCAACCGACCTTGCTAAAGTTAGACCTCCGATTAAAAAGTTATGCCCGTTTTAGTAAAGGCATGTCGAACAGGTCTAGTTGACGAACCCCACGACGGGGCGTCGATCACACGACGAATCGTCAGTCCTGGCCTTTGTTTGGTAAGACAACATATTTCCCAGGGGTATTTTGGACCTTTACCACTTTATTTAAAACCTAAACTATAGATTTTTTACCCTAAATCATCATATTTTGGTCGTTTAAGGCCTATAAAACATAAACTTTAAAAACATATCTAAAGTAAAATCATTAATTTCAAAGTTAGTAGGAAATTAGAAGAAAGAAAGGATAAAAAGCTCAAGAACCCTAGTTCAAGAAACCAACAAGTTCCAGCAGTTCCAACCCTTAAACCTAATTATTTTTCCGTGGATTTCGTCACTAGGTATGTGGGATTTCACTAGTGGGTTCCTTTCACCCATTGGTTGCCTAGTTTTCGATCAGATCTTGATTCCCATATCATTATTAGATCTAGGGTTTCTAGAACCTGAACAATACTTTATGAATTTATTAGTTTTATGTTCCAATCAAAATCATGTTATAATATTAGGTGATTGCCTGAATTCAGTTACCCTATATTTGTATTCGTTGTTTCTGAATTACAATGCTTATTGCCAGATATTCAGATACTTTAGATAGATACAAATTGGCCTAAGGTTTAAGGCATCCCTTATAAGATATTTAATATTGCTTTATAGTTTGCATGTTAAAGATTTGAGTTATCCGAGATTATAAAAAAACTAGACATAAGATCTAATTACAGAATCATGGGAGAGTAACATAATACCGAGCTGGGGATAGGTTCAACGACCCAATTAGTCCCAAAAAGACTCAGCCAAGTAGGTTGTAAGTCCCTATGGGGGCAATAAGTTTTTAGTGATCCCACAGCCAGCATGCCTTCTACCCTTGGCAAGGTATATTGGATTCTTCTCGAGGAGGTGTATAAACGGATCCAAATTTTAAGCTCAATGTGGTTTTCTTATAAGTTCTGAGTAGCTCCCAAAGATCAGTAAGACTCCTCCTACATTGACAATTATCAGTACTTCAATATTCAAGTTTCAGCATGTTCCAAAAGTGGTTAGTGCATCTGTAGCTCAGAAAACTCAGATTTATCATGCTTAGATTATTATAATTAATTTATGTTGTTCAATATGTTTCTTTCAGCTTACTCTATCCTAAATGCTCAGTACCTTTGAATACTGACGCATACGTGCAGTACATATTTTTTGTGATAAGTTTCGGTTCTTCAGCACTAGATCACGATAGATCGATTCTTATCTCCAGTTGAAGAGATCAGTGGTGAGTTCTCATTATACGAGGCAACAGTCATGAGTGTCATTCATTTATTAGTCATTAGTTTCATCTTGTGCTAGATTTAGTGGGGCTTCTGTCCCAGTATGATTAAGATAGTTTAGAGGGCTTATTAATACATTAATTAGATTCGATTAGATTTGAATTTAAAATTTCCTTTGTATAAACTTATTGTTTTCAAATATCTCAGTTTATTAGAATAGTGGGCATTACCCATCTTTCACATTTAATACGATTTAGCTTCGGCCCATCAGTTTATATTCTTTAGTAGCTTATGATTATGCCAGCAGGGTAGCTGGGATCACTTGTGGTTCTATGTTCCGTATCCGCTCCGGTGGTAGCTTGGTGCGTGACAAAACTTGGTATCAAAGATGAGGTTTTAAAGTGTCCTAGGAGTCTGAAAAGCCGCACTCTTAAGAGATTCATTTTAATGCATGTGAAGTGCAACCACATTTAGGATGAGAGGAGGCATGAAGACATTTTAGGGAAAAACATCCCTTTCCTTGTTACTCTTATGGTGCGTAAGGTATTAATCCAAATTCCATTCTAACTCGACGTTATGGATTAAGATCATGCCTTCTCGTAGATCGTAGGCGTGGAATTGCTAATGCACGCAATGGGCTAACGCCAGTAGTTCCTCTGTAACAGATTATAAGGCAGTTCTAATAAGAGAGTTTTCATATAGCAATCATCTTTTGGCTTAGAGTATGGACCAACCAGAACTATTAGTAGGTCAATTCCTAAGAATAAAAATGATTAGAGTAGTGGCAGGCAGAGTTTTGATTTGTTAGTATCGCATTCACCTATGTTTTTAGGGCGAGACAAAGATTGTAAGGACCCATTTAAAATTTCATGATAAAGTCAAGAATATATTTGGCGTGATATAAGTAACTGGTTAGTTATAAGTGAGCTGGTATCCTTACCAAAACTCTAAGGATTGACTCACACACGGTCACTCATTGGAAAAGGACAACAGGGACATGGACTTTTTCATTTGTAATCAAATAGTAGTTCCAATTCAGTTGTTATTCCAGAACTTCCTCAAAAACCTCTCAGTCTTTACTGCCTAGATGGTGATCTAGTTATAGATAGACGGGATACAGGAAATTACTATCACAATATTAAGAAAGTCAAGTAAGCGATCCTGGTAGAGTTACAAAAGGGAGACTTGGATGTTATTAGAGGCATGGTTTGGTTACATTCATGTTAGCCTCGATTAGATTTTTGAACTAGGATTGTTCGTTTTATGTTCCGCAGAACCAATCTTAGAATGGGACGGGTAGTAGCCCTAGAGCCCTATAGGTTGATTTATATCTAACCTAAGCCTAGAGAGAGTGATATCTAAGGGTTACTCTTATCATCTAGTTCTGGTTAAGGATTCTATCCTTGGAAAAAAACTCTTGGGGGGGGGGGGGGTGCGAGGGGGGGTGGGGGAACAAAAAAAAAAAAAAAAACACAAAATAAAAAAAAAAAAAGTTAGTTCTAGAGTAGGTGAATTTCGAAGCAGGTATTCAAAGAATAATCTTCCCAGAGTCCCAAGTCTGAAAGGTTAAATCGACTTTGGAAATGATCTCCTTCAAGATACCCAACCTATTTTTTCCTCCTTACAAAAATGGTTCATTGCAGAGCTTAAGGAAATGAAAGGCAGTTGAAAAGACCTTCTAGATAGGGGCTTCATCAGACCAGTTATTTTCACCATGGGGTGCACCATGTTATTGTAAAGAAGAAAATATGGTTATATCAGTATGTGCAGGTGATATAACAGTTGAAACCCCCAAGGTCACAATCAATAACAAGTATCCTATCCCTAGGATTGATGAGTTGTTTGACCAACTTTAGGGTACTAGCCATTTCTCAAATATAGACCTCAGATCAGGTTATCATAAGCTTAGAGTCAGAGATAGTGACATTCAAAAAACAACCTTAAGAACACGGTATGGTCATTATAAACTTGTAGTTATGTCATTTTTTCTAACTAATTCTCCTCTATCTTTCATGGATTTGATGAACGAAGTTTTCAAATAGTACTTGGACTGTTCGCTATAGGTCTTATTGAATGATATCATCATTTACTCTAGGCCCGAGTGAGGAGAACATGAAAGTCATTGTTGAGCAGTTGGTCTACAGGACTATCAAGGATGGCCAGTATTCTCTAAGTGTAGTAAATGTGAGTTCTGTTGGCGATCCGGCTTTCTGGTCACATCGTATGATAGCGAAGGGATTATCGAGTGTATTCACAAGATTGGTGAAAGCAGTGTGAAATGAAACCGTCGGGCTCATACCTACCTCTGCTAAAGATATAAGGAGTTTCTTAGGATAGCAGGTTATTATAGAAAGGTTTGTGAAGGAATTTTCATCCTATCCTTATTATGACTATGGTTGACTCAGAAAGATGGTGCCATGTCCAATGGTTAGAAGATGATTGCGAGAAAAGCTTCGGTTTGAATTAGATTAAAAACTAGATTTACTAGAGCTCATTCTTGAATCTACTGAGAGGGGTATATGGTTTGTAATTCTATGGATGAGAATCCAGGTTGGTCTAGGTTGGGTGTTGATGGCATGCGAGGGGGAGGTAAGGTATATCTATTGCCCTGGCAGCTTAAGGCGCATTAGAAAAACTAACAAACTCACGACCTCGAAAGCATACCAGCAGAGGGTGGTTTGACACTCTACATATGGAGTACACTTACTTGGTATGTGTTCATGTAGATGTTGTATTCACCGATCATATAGCATTCAGTAGGTGTTACACCAGAAAGAGTTGAATCTCGTCACAGGAGATCGATTGAGTTCCTTAAGGATTATGATCTGGTGTTCATTACATACTAGTAAGGAGAATATAGTAGCATATGTCTTAGTAGGATTATTCAGGGTAGTGTAGCCTATGTTGAGAAACAAAGGGAAGGCGCTATACGAAGAGTTCACAAGCTTGATCGTTTGGGATTTCTCCTTAGAGCATATCAGACAGTGTTGTAAAGTTTAAAATGGGGGCAGAATCATATTTGGTAGTGCGAGGTTATGAAAGAAAAACAGTGATCCAATCTTGTTGAACTAAGGTTGCTAGTTCCACATAAACAGAGTGTAGAGAGTTTCTCAAGGGGGAGATGGGGGGAGATGGGGTACTCGCTACTGGGTAGGAGATTGTGTGGTTCCTGGATGTGGGGAGTTGAGAAACATATCTTACACAGCCCATTAAACTAGGTATTTTATTCATCCAGGTTCCCTATGATGTACTGCAACTTGAAGGAAGTATATTGGTGAATGACATTGAAGGGAAGATAACAAACTTTGTGAGTAAGTTCCCCAATTGCCAGGCAAGGAAAGGTAGTAGAAACATCGGAAACCAGGGGGTATAACTCTTAGATCTATACTTTTATACTTGGAAGTTTGGGACGTTGACAATATGGACTATCACAAGATTACCGGTTAACGCGTAGAAAGCAGGATTCCATTCAGGATAAAGTGGATATGATGGGGACTGAAAATATTCTCTTTTTTAGCGGTCAAGACTACATGTTCAAAAGAATTACTAGGCAAGGGCTTACATTTAATGAGGATGTGAGGGTTTCATGGAGCCCTTTGTCTATCAACTCAGCTAGAGGTCCTAATTTACCTCTCATTTCTGGAAAGTTCCTTTAAGAAAGGTCTTGAGTACGCAAGTTAACCTTTAGTACAGAATTTCATCCACAGAACGGCTGTTTTGTACTCGCGGGTCAGGGGATGTACCATTCAGACCTTAGAGGATATGTTAACAGGCTTGTGTGATGAGTGTAAAGGAGGTGGGATCGATCACCTTCCTCTTATTAAGTTTGCCACGATAATAGCTACCATTCCAGCATTAAGATGGGTACCTTATTAGGCTTATATGGGCATAGAGGTAGACTTCATGTGGCTGGTTTGAAGTAGGTGACGTAGCTTTGATAGGGCTAGATTCATTTCCTTTGGTTGCTATGGAGAAAGTGCAAACTATTAGAGATTAGACGTAATACATCCAAAGAATTAGAAATCTATGCAGATGTAAGGAGAACGGGAATAGACGTTCCATGTTGACTTATGGGTTCTGAAAGTCCCTCATTATGAAAGGGGTGATGAGATTTGGAACGAAAGGGAAGATAAGTCCTAGAATATATAGGCCATTTTCAAGATCTTTAAAAAGGTTGTCAAGGTGGGCATATGAGTTTAGAGAGAGTGGCCAGCAGAATGAGCAGCAGGCATCCGGTTTTCATATCTCACTCTTGAAGAAATTGGGTGATCCAGGTTATAGTGTCATTGGAGAGTGGTGGCGGTGATTGATGAATTGAATGAATTTTGAAAGGATAGCCTTCTTTATGAGGATGTACACTGTTGAGATTCTTTACCGTCAGTAGAAGGTTGAGAAACTAAAAAAAAAAAAGGTTAGCTTTAGTAAAGGTTTTGTGGAGAAGTCAGTCCGTAGAGGGAGATACTTGGGAAGCAAAAGCAGCCATGAAAGACAAGTATCCTCACCTCTTTGATTACAATTCCACTCCAGCTTGAGGTAATAGTTCCTCTTCAGTTTTCCATCCATTCATGCATAAATTCAGTCTTAGAATCATGTCCCTCAGTTGTACTTGCATTTTAAGCGTATTTGCATGTACTCGGAACTAAATTCAATAAAAAAAACTAATTCTCATGCCTTAGTAGTGGTGCTAACATCTATTGTCTACTCTCTATTAAGTAGTTTATTCTTCATCGAGTGGACTAGAATGTTCCCACAAGCGGGAGATGATAACAGTAACACCCCATAGCCCAAAACGACCAAAATACGTTTTTTTCAGAAAAAATGCTGTAGGTGCAATTCAATTGTGGCATCACGTCTGTAGGACAGGACGACGGCCAACCCTGACAAACCGTCGCTGGATCAAAAACTCCCTACAACCAGCCTGAAAAATGCCTACGTCTTGGTGACGCGAAGGACCGGAAGTCATAGGTTAGACGAAGGTCCAGTAGTCCTGGACCGTCGATCGAGACCCTATCACCCACTCTCGAACAAGTAGCTAGAAGATTCAACACGATAGTCCGTAGGTCTGACGGGTAGGTGGAAAATTTGGAGAAAAAAAAAACAGTAAGGGAAAATGCAGTTGGGTCAACTTCAAATGGTCATAACTCATAGCACAAAATGATTTAGGTGTCACATGACCTACTCACAAATAAATAATTGAATTAGTTTTCCATAGCCACCAACCTTTGTAAAATCAGACCTCCGAGTAAAAAGTTATACTCATTTTAGTAAAGGCCTGTCGAACAAGCCCAGTCAACGGACCCAACGACAGGGTATTGGTCAGACGACGGACCGTTAGTCTTGGCCGTCTTTTGGTCTAACCGCAACTTTCCTAGGGTATTTTGGGACCCTTTCCCACTTTCGTTTTAAAAAATAAGTTACCTCATTTTGAGCCCTTAAGTCATCCATTATTTTGCAGTTTTTAAGCCCTTAATATAACTAAACATATCTAAGTCAAAATCATTAATCAAAAGTAAGAAAAATTAGAAGCAAGAGAAAGGAGGAAAAAGCTCAATATGCTAGTTCAAGAAACAAAAAAAAGTCTATTACTGATTCCCCGTTATGATTAGATCATAGGGTTCAAGAAGATAATTCAACCGAACTTTATGAATTATTAGTTTTATTGTTTCCATAATCACTTTATCCATGTATTATTCAATTGATTGCAGAAATTCAGAACTCTAGCGTTTGTATGTCTTAGTCACATGAATTTACACATACTAACCTGACGGCCAGATAATTCAGATACTTGCAGAATTAAACGCTCAGTTTAATGAATCATTATCAGACTCTTGCACCATTTATAAATATATTCAGTTTAGTTTCAGCATTTTATAATTTGTCAATGCAATCAAGTTAGAGAGGACCATGAAGTGTTATATGGCAGATTATATACTGCTTTAATGCATTGTTCAGTTGTTTTATTTCAAGCGTTCTATATCCTTACATGCTCAGATCACATTCAAGTACGAAGAAGCCCTTGGCGATGACAATATTCTTGTTGATATAGGTTAGGTTCGCGAATACAGTGATAAAGTCGATACCAATCGATTATGCCCCCAGTTTGATAAGTTCAGCATTTTAGCACGGGTGAGGTCCATAATCTACGACGAGGGGAGGGACAGAATTCATGAGGTCATTTTGTTCATTATCATATTAGTTTCTCTTTTTGCTAGATTTAGCTGTGGCTTGTCCTAGTATTCTAGTCCAGGTTGAGAGGCTTATTCCCAGGACCAAATAGATTCAGCTTAGATTGAGTTAATTTTTTGTAGTATTAAACTCAATTGTTTTCAAAATCCTCAGGTATAGAATATGGCTACAGCCATACCATCTTCGGATTATATATACTCGATATAAGGAACGGAGGCTACACCCCACGGATACGGTGAGACAGGTAAATTTAGGTATGGAATCTTTGAGGATAAGGCGGGAGAAGAAGCAGTGAGAAGATTTTTTCGAAGCAAGAAGAAGTGTGACAGGAATGATTATCCACATGGTTAGCTTGGGGAATCATTGTGTTTTCGGAAGGTTCCGTTGTTTTGTTGCTCGCGTAGTGTTGGGTAGCCTCGGGTTTTGGTTTTGGTGAAGTGTCAAAACACTTGAAGAAATTCTTTTTTACCGCGTTTGCGATTCCTGAACGTTTTACATTTAGGATTTTCACTGAACTGTTGTCTTATACAGTGTACTCTATGCTGGTGGCTAGAGGCAATACCCACAGGCGTCCTTAAGTCAACCTGCATCCTCTTTTGCGTGAAAAGCTTGCACCTATTTCTTGTGCTTTCTCATTAGCACCTTGGACAGCTAGTTCTTATTTTTGCGTGTTGCCTTTTTATATACGCACCTTAACTCTTTCACCCTCCCCTGAACAACCATTATCTACATATCATACCTCAATTCGCTTCTATTTGTCCTGCATCAACTGCAAGTCATAAAAAGATAATTATTTTCCCTCATTTACTGTTGGCCTGCCAACATAGATTGTTTGAATACTTTATATCACACACAATTAGCTTATATGACTTGTCTAGCGCTGATAAGATGACATCGAAGTTGCAATTGTTTGGGTTCACTTGCTCATTAGGATGAACTAGCCATAATTCCTTCCTCAGTCCTCTTCATAGCCACGACATCGACCACTACAAAAATCCTCCTCTTGCTAGACCGTGATTGCAAGACCATCTGTTTCACCATATTGTGTTGTTGCTTTCTTCATTCTTTAATGCTTATCTTAAATATTTTCAATGATCGAGGAAATCTCAGCTCATCGCCTTGAGATAATTCATTTTCAAATCAGCAAAGGAAGGAAAAATTCCGTAGTAGATCCTTGAAACTTCCATATTTTGATGGAAGTAACTACAAGATCAAATTATGGAAGTAAAGCCTTAGCAGAATCTGTCCACATCCACCTTCTTTTTGGCACACGTGAATTTCCCCCCCCCTGTGTCGAATAACATGATTTATATTACATTTTTGTTTTTGTCTTTTGTACCCAATTCCTTCTTATTGCCCCCATTCATCGACTCTATATGCCACATGAAATCTTTTGTTTCCAATTATTCTTCTCTTCCAATATTTTTGCATTTTTCCCCATTCCATTCATTAATTGATTTTTCGTACTATTGTCAACGATCTGACACCCCGTCGCTTGCATTCTATAACTCCACATTGACCCTTCTTTGTTAACTTTTACCTTGAAGTTGCATTTCTTATTGACATGTATCATTCTACAACCCAAGCCCTTGATCTTCGCCCTGTGGCTGCCACCATTATTATCCAATTTACCATCAAAATTGGCTGTCCTCTGTCTTTGATTATTCTTTTAATTCCTTCTCAGTATTTGCCCTGCAAATTTTTTACTCGTTGCTAACATAGTCTTCCAAATTTTTTGATAGTGCTTTGATCCCTCTGCAGTATTACCTTTCACCTCCTTACCCTTTGACATACTTCCAAGAACCTCCCCATTCCGCCCGCAGTCTTCTTGCTCACCTCCCGTCGCGAATTTCGATTCGCGGTTCCCCCGTATACTTTCGGAAAGTAGTGGGTTGGGAACCTCACAGTCCGTCCGACCCATTTTCCAGTCAAAGAGCCCGAAGCGCGCATACCCCCAATTTCATGATTTTCGTGTGTTATTGCAAACCATATTTTGGATGATCCGAATTCCATATGTCAAAAATGCTGAACTTTTTTTTTGTGCGATCCGTCAAGACTTTGGATATGTATCCGATTAGCCTTCAAGGCCAGTACGACCCCATTTTGAAGTCAACAATCCGCGAAGCGCAGGTACCCCCTATTTCGAACAATTTCCTTTGCTAAGCAACCCATTTTTTAGGTGATGCGGATTTCATGTAAATAATGAAAAAGTTATTAATGGACGTCCATCAATTCTTGGCTATGCACTCGATTATCCCTCACCACGGCCACTCTCCCCAATTTTAAGGTCAAAATACCGCGAAGCGCACATCCCACCCCCCATTTCGAACGATTTTTGTGTGCTATATCAAACAATTTATATTGGATGATCTATATTGTGACGTCAAAATTAGCCAAATGTTTTTGTGGATGTCTTTCACGAACCTTGTATATCATTCCTGGCTGCTCGAACGGCCAGTCCGACCCATTTTCAGGTCAACAAGCTGGAAGCGCGCATACCCCCCATTTCGATCGAAACGAAGTTTCTTGTGCTATAGCATACCATTTTTTGTGGTGATCCAAATTCCAAACGTGAAAATGGAAAAAAAATTGTGGGCGCTTCAGACACTTTGCTATTGCATACCGATTGTCACTCAAGGCCAGTTCCGACCCATTTTCATGGTAAAAACAAGCCCAAGCGCGCATAACCTTAATTTGGCGATTTGCGTGTGCTATAACCAACAGTTTTTGGTGTCTGGATTCGATGTCCAAAAAGCCAAATTTTGTGGACGTCCACATGACCTTGGTTATGCATCTGGTTGTCCCTCAAGCTAGTATGATCCATTTAAAGGTCAAACGAGTCCCTGACCGCCATACACAACCCCCCATTNAACTGTATTGCCAAGGTATTGAAGGATTGTCCATAAATATTGGCATTTTTGACATCGAAATCTTGATCACCCATAAAATGGTTTGATAAAGAACACGAAAATCATCGAAATGGGGGAGGGGGGGGGTATGCGCGCATTGGATCTTTTTTGACCTTGAAAATGGGTTAGACTTCCCATGATGGACAACCCAATGCATAGCCAAGGTCTTTACAGACATCCACAAAAAATTTAGCCATTTTGACGTCGAAAGTAAGATTCACCTAAAAATGATGGCTATAGCCCCCCCCCAACCGAAATCGTCGAATGGAGCGGTACACGCACTTCGCGGCTCGTTTCACCTTGAAAATGGGTCAGACTGTCCATGATGGCCAACCGGATGCATAGCCAATGTCTTTATGGATGTCCACAAAATATTTTGGCATTTTTGACATTGGAATACGGATCACCCAAAATATGGTTTGCATTAGCACACGAAAATCATCGAATTGGGGGGTATGCGTGCTTCGAGTCTCTTTTGACCTCGAAAATGGGTCGGACTGGCCGTTAGGTCCAACCGACTTTAGAGACAAGGTATTGAAGGATGTCCAAAAAAATATTTGGCATTTTTAGCATCGAAATTCGGATCATCCAGAAAATAGTTTTCTATAATAGCACACAAATAACATCGAAATGGGGGGTATGCGCACTTCGTAGCTTGTTTGACCTTGAAAATGGGTCAGACTGACCATGATGGACAATCCGATGCATAGAAAAGGTCTTGACAAACATCCATAATTTTTTTTTGGCATTTTTGACGTTGGAATCTGGATCACCCAAAAAATGGTTTTCTATAGCACATGAAAATCGTCAAAATGGGGGGTATGTCCACTTCGCGACTCATTTGACCTTGAAAATGGGTCAGACTATCCGTGAGGGCCAACCGGATGCATAAACAAGGTCTTGAAGGTCGTCCACAAAAATATTTGGCATTTTTAACGTGGGAATACGGATTACCCAAAAAATTATTTTCTATGGAACACGGAAATCATTGAAATTGGGGTTACGCGCGCTACGCGGCTCGTTTTACCTTGAAAATGGGTCAGAGTTGCCATGATGGCTAACCGGATGCATTGCCAAGGACTTTAGGGATGTCCACAAAATATTTTGGCATTTTTTACATTTGAATATGGATCACCCAAAATATGGTTTGCAATAGCACACGAAAATCATCGAATTGGGGGGTATGTGTGCTTTGATTCTCTTTTGACCTCGAAAATTGGTCGGACTGACCGTTAGGTCCGATCGACTTTATAGACAAGGTATTGACGGATGTCCAAAGAAACATATGGCATTTTTAGCGTCGGAATTCGGATCACCCAGAAAATAGTTTTCTATAATAGCACACAAAAATCGTCAAAATGGGGGTATGCGCACTTCGGAGCTTGTTTGACCTTGAAAATGGGTCAAAATGACCGTGATGGAAAATCCGATGCATAGACAAGGTCTTGAAAAACATCCATAATTTTTTTTTGCATTTTTTACGTTGGAATCCGGATCACCCAAAAAATGGTTTTCTATAGCACATGAAAATCGTCAAAATGGGGAGTATGTGCACTTCGCGGCTCGTTTGACCTTGAAAATGGGTCAGACTGTCCGTGAGGGCCAATCGGATGCATAAACAAGGTATTGACGGACGTTCACAAAAACATTTGGCATTTTTAACGTGGGAATATGGATTACCCAAAAAATGATTTTCTATGGAACACGGAAATCATTGAAATGGGGGTTATGCGCGCTACGCGGCTCGTTAGACCTTGAAAATAGATTGTACTGGCCGTGAGGTCCAACCTGATGGATAGGAAAGTTCTTGACGGACGTTCATAAAAAAAATTAGAATTTTTAACATCTGAATACGGATCACCCAAAAATAATTTGCTATAGCACACGAAAATCATCGAAATGGAGGGTATGCGCGCTTCAGGACCCATTTGACCTTGAAAATGGGTCGCACTAGCCGTGAGGGTTAACCCTCTGCATAACAAAGGTCTTGACGGACGTCCACAATGTTTTTAAGTATTTTTGACGTTGGAATCCGGATCACTCAAAAAATGGTTTGCTATAGAATGCGAAAATCATCAAAATGGGGGGTATGCGCGCTTCAAGGCTTGTTTGACCTTGAAAATGGGTCGAACTGGCCGTGAGGACCTACCGTCTACATAGATAAGGTCATGACGGGCCACGACAAAAAAATTTGGAATTTTTGACGTCGAAATCTGGATCACCCGTAAAATGGTTTGGTATACCACGCAAAAATTGTCAAAATGGGGGGTATGCCCGCTTCGAGGCTTGTTTGACCATGAAAATGGGTCGGACTGGCCATGAGGTCCAACCGTATGAATAGACAAGTTTTTCAAAGACGTCCACAAAGAAATTTTGCATTTTTGACATCGCAATCCGGATCACCCTGAAAATGATTTGCTATAGCACACGAAAATCGTCGAAATGGAGGGAATGCGCGCTTCAGGCTCGTTTGACCTTTAAAGTGTGTCGGACTGGCCGTGAGGGCCAACAACCTACATAGCCAAGGTCTTGAATGAAGTCCACAATTTTTTTTGCATTTTTGACGTCAGAATCCGGACCACTGAAACAATGGTTTGCTATAGCACACAAAAATTGTCGAAATAGGGGGGTATGCGCGGTTCGGGACTCGTTTGAAACTTAAAATTGATCGTACTAGCCTTGAGGGACAACCAGATGCATACCCAAGGTCATGATGGAAGTCCACAAAAATTTTGGCTTTTTTAACGTCGGAATCCAGATGAACCAAAAATGGTTTGGTATAGCACACGCAAATCGCCGAAATACAGGTTATGCGCGATTGGGACTTGTTTTACCATGAAAATGGGTCGAACTAGCCTTGAGTGACAATCGGATGCACAGCCAAGGTCTTGAATCGCCCACAATTTTTTTTCATTTTTCACGTCGAAAGCTGGATAACCAAAAAATGGTTTGCTAAAGTTCACGAAAAACATCAAAATGAGGGGTATGCGCGCTTCGGGGCTCATTTGAGCATGAAAATGGGTTGTGCTGGACGTGAGGTCCAACCGGATGAATAGGAATGTTCTTGATGGACGTTCACAAAAAAATTGGCATTTTAAACGTCTCAATACGGATCACCCAAAAAAACATTTGCTATATCACACTAAAATCATCGAAATGAGGGGTATGCGCGCTTCAGGGCTCATTTGACCTGGAAAATGGGTAAGACTGGCCGTGCTAGCCAATTGTATACATAGCCAAGTTTTGGACAGACGTCCACAAATTTTTTGGTCTAATTTGACGTACGATACGGATACCCAAAAAAGGTTGCTATAGCAACGAAAATCATCGAAATGGGGGGGAAAATGCGTCTACGCAGTCGTTTGACCTTGAAAATGGGTCACACTGGACAGTTGAGGGACACTCGGATGGATATGGCAAGGTCTTGACGGATGTACACTAAAAAATTGACATTTTTAATTCGGAATACGGATCACCCAAAAAATAATTTCTGTAGCAACACAAAAATCGTTCGAAAAGGGGGGGTGATGGCGCTACGCGAACTCGTTTGACCGTGAAAATGAGTTGCACTGGGGCCGTTGAGGGTCAACCGGATGATAACCAAGTCTGAATGACGTTCCACAAAAAGTTCTAGTTTTGATGTGGAATTGGATTACCCAAAAATGGTTGCTATAAGCACGCGAAAAATCATAGAAAAGGGGTTGGGGCTTGGGTCGTGTGACCTTGAAAATTGGTTCGTCGAACTGGCCGTTGATGGCAAACCGTGCTGCATTAGCTAAGGTCACTAGGAGGTCCAAAAATAATTTTGCGAAATTGTTTGACGTTGGAATCGATCACCCAAAAAATGGGTTGCTATATAGCACAACAAAAATTGTCACCATAATGAGACGGAAGCGCGCTTCGGGGTGCATTTGGACTTTAAAAATGGCTCGGAGGGCCTTGAGGTCCAATAGTTTAATAGACAAGTTATTGAAGGACTTCCACAAACAAACTTTGGCATTTTTTTACATCGGAATCCGGATCACCAGAAAAAGTTGCTATAGCACATTGAAAATCGTCGAAAAGGAGGGTGATGCGCGCTTCAGGCTAGTTTGACCTTGAAAAGTGGGTCGGACTAGCTGTGAGGGACAAGCAACTGAATAGCCAAGGTCCTGAATGACGTCAACAAATTTTTTTTGATATTTTTGACATCGGAATCCGGATAACCGAAAAAATGGTTTGTCATAGCACACAAAATTCGTCAAAATGGGGGATATGCACGGTTCGGGGCTCGTTTGACCTTTAAAATGGGTCGTACTAGCCTTGACGGTCAATAAGATGCATTCTAAGGTCATGATGGATGTCCACAAAAATTTTGGCTTTTTCAATGTCGGAATTAGGATCAACTAAAAAATGGTTATCTATAGCACACACAAATTGCCAAAATGGAGGGTATGCGAGCTTCGTCGCTCGTTTTACCATGAAAATGGGTCGTACTGTCCATGAGTGCCAACCGGAATCATATCCGTGGTCTTGAAGTGTCCACAAATTTTTTTTCCATTTTTTACGTCGGAATCCGGATAACCAGAAAAATTGTTTGCTAAAGTACACAAAAATCGTCGAAATGGGGGATATGCGCGCTTTGGGGCTCGTTTGACCTTTAAAATGGGTTGGACTAGCCGTGAAACCCAACCGGATGTATACCGAAGGTCTTTATGGACGTCCACAAAAAAAATTTGGTATTTTTGACATTGGATTACGAATAATCCAAAATATGGGTGCAAAAATAGCACACGAAAATTATCGCAGTGGGGGAATACGCGATTCAGGGTCTTTTTTACTGGAAAATAGGTCGACTAGGTGAGGTCCAACCGGGGGGGGGGGGATATTATACTAAGGTATTGAGGAGTAAACAAATAAATTTGGGCATTTTTGACGTCGGAGGTAATATGGATCACCCAGAAAATGATTGCTATAGCACACAAAAACTGTCGGAAATGGAGGGGATATGCGCACTTCAGGCTGTTTGACCTGAAAAGGGTTAGATGGTGGTGATGGACAAACTAATCATAACAGGTCTTGACGGACATTCCACAAATGTTTTTGGCATTTGACATTGGAATCCAGATCACCCAAAAAATGGTTTTTTATAGCACATGAAAATCGTCGAAATAGGGGGGTATGTGCGCTTCGCGGGTTGTTTAACCTTTAAAATGGGTCGGACTAGACGTGAGGGCCAACCGTCTATATAGAAAAGGTCTATATGAACGTCCACAAAAAATTTAGGCATTTTTGACATCGGAATCTGGATCACAAAAAAATTATATAGCACACAAAAATCATCAAAATGAAGTATGGGCACTTCGTGGCTCGTTTGACCTTGAAAATTGGTCGCACTGCCCGTTAGGGTAAACCATCTGCATAACCAAGGTCTTTACGGACGTCCACAAAATTTTTTAGTATTTTTTACATTGGAATCTTGATCACCCAAAAAATGGTTTGCTATAACATGCAAAAATCGTTGAAATGGGTGATATACGCGCTTCAGGGCTTGTTTGAGCTTTAAAATGAGTCGAAATGGCCGTGAGGACCAACCGTCTGCATAGCTAAGGTCTTGACGGGCGTCCACAAAAAAATTTGGAATATTTAACATCGGAATCTGGATCACCCAAAAAATGTTTTGCTATAGCACACAAAAATTATCGTAATGGGGGGGGGGGTATGCGCATTTCGGAGCTCGTTTGACCTTTAAAATGGGTTGGACTGTACATGAGGCCCAACCGACTGAATAGAGAAGTTCTTGAAGGACGTCCACAAATAAATTTTGCATTTTTGACATCGCAATCCGGATCACCCGGAATGTGGTTTGCTATAGCACACGAAAATCGTTGAAATGGAGGGTATGAGCGCTTCAGGCACGTTTGACATTGAGGGTGTTCGGACTGTCAATGAGGGCCAACAAGGCATAGCCAAGGTCCTAATTGAAGTCCACAAGTTTTTTTTTTTTGGATTTTTTGACTTGACATTGTAATCCGGATCACCGAAAAAATGATTTGCTATAGCACAAAAAAATTGTCCAAATGGGGGTATGCACGGTTTGGGGCTCGTTTGACCTTTAAAATGGGTTGTACTAGACTTCAGGGCCAAACAGATGCATAACCAAGGTCATGATGGAAGTCCACAAAAATGTTTGCTTTTTTGACGTCGAAATGTGGATCAACCAAAAAATGGTTTTCTATAGGACACGCAAATAGCCTAAATGGAGGGTATGCGTGATTTGGGGATCGTTTTACCATGAAAATGGGTAGAACATGCCATGAGTGCCAATCTGATGCATAGCAAAGGTATTGAAGCATCCACAATTTTTTTTAATTTTTCATGTAGGAATCTGGATCGCCTAAAAAATGGTTTGCTAAAGTTCACAAGAATTGTCAAAATGGGGGGTATGCGCGCTTCGGGACTCGTTTGATGTTGAAAATGGGTCAGACTAGCCGTGAGGTCCCACTGGATGTATAGACAAGGTCTTTATGGACGTCCACAAAAAATTTAGGCATTTTTGACATCAAAATCCGAATCACCCAAAAAATGGTTTGCTAAATTGTTGAAATGGGGTGTATGCGCTTCGGTGCTTGTTTGACCTTGAATATGGGTCGGATAGTTTGTGTGAGGGCCAAAGGCGGTGTTAGCAAGGTTTTATTTATGGACATCCACAAAAAAAATTAGGAAGGAATTTTTACATAGGAATCCGGAGCACCCAAAAACTAGTGGCTAAGCACACGAGAACGTAAAAGGGTTGTATGCGCTCTTCGCGCTGTATGAGCTTTAAAATGGTTCGGACTAGCATTGAGGGACAACTTTTTAGATGGAATAGAAAGGTTGACGGGACGTCGTCAAATCCGGGATATCACCTAAAAATATTGTCTATAGAACACAAAAAGTCAGTGACAGGGAGGGGGGGTATGCGTGCCTTCAGGGATCGTTTTAACCTTGAAAAATGGATAGGCAGTGCGTGAGGGTCACCTGATGTATAAAAATTCTAATGTATGATGGACCTCCACAAGAAACTTTTGGCATTTTGACGTTGGTGGCAATCTGGATCACCCAAAAAATGGGTTCTATATACACATGTATGAAAAATGCAACGAAATTAGGGGGGGTAGTGCGCTCACGAGCTTGTGGACCTATGAAAATGGCGTGATATGGCCGTGAAGGGACAAAACCGGAGCATAGCCACGTTTAAAGGAAAGTACACAAAATATTTGGCATTTTTTGTTGTCGGAATACGTATCATCCAAAAAATGGAATTTTGCGATAGCACACGCGCAAATTCGTCTGAAAATGAGGGCGAGGTATTGATAGACTTACTCGGCTGCTTTGACCGTTTTACACAATGAGGTATGCAAACTGGGCTGAGAGGCCAGCACCGATATAGCCATGGTCCAAGTGTAAAGGACCTGAGTGCGCCGACAACAAACAGTAGCTTTGAGTATTTGAAGTTTTATGACATTGTGCCAAACCCTAGCTACACCCTAAAAAAAGGATTGTGCTCTACCCTGACCAACGAAGGAATCAGGTTTTGTTTAAGATGGGGTCGAGTATAAGTGCACGACTTCCGGAGTCGGTTGCCGCGGCTGCATTAGCCTCAGTAGATAGGAGTGTTGTGATGCAAGATCAATAGCAGTCAAGGCGGGGGAGCGGTATGTTGCAGCGTTTGCGGCTCGGCGTTGTGCCCTTGAAAGAGATGAACGTATGGACTGTCAGGTGACAGGACAAAATATGCGGGGAGGAAAATACGAGGCAAAGGCTAGGTGACGGGAGCGTCACGATTGACCAGAGCACATTTAGGCACTTGTTAAAGGTGGACGGGGAAGAGTGACTGAGGTTACCCAAAAAAATGATTCTTCTAGGGCAACACGGGAAAATCATTGCAATGGGGTCTTCTAGCGCGCACTACCGCGGCTCGTGTTGCCAGCTTGAAAATGGTGTGCTACGGGGCGATGAGGGTCACAAATCCGACTAGGAATTGGCAAAGTGCTGAACGGACGTGTCCAACCACAAAGAAAGTTTGGAGGTATGGTGTAAAATCTTAAACTGACTACGGAATTTCACATGAAAATAAGTGTATAAGTTATGCTGATTCTTAAATAGAGCACAGCGGAAAATAATCGAAAGGGGGGGTGCATAGGGCCGCGCTTACCTAGGGCTCGTTGAGCCTTTGAAAACATGGCGGTCGGCTAACTGGCAAAGTGAGGGTGAGGTACGCGTATGCTAATTGAAAGTCTGGCCGGGATGTTCACAGAAAAGTTGTAAAGGCTCTGCATATGGGAGGACAATTGAGTTGAGCGGGCCCATCGGCTGGGTAAGCGCAACCGCCATGGAAAAAATGGTTTGTATAGCATTGCGACCCTCATCGAACTGGAGGGTATGCGCGTTTCAAGGCTCGTTTGACCTTTAAAATGGGTCGAACTGTCCTTGAGGACAACCTGTCTACATATATAAGGTCTTGACGGGCCTCGATAAATTTTTTTTGTAATTTTTGACGTCGAAATCTGGATCACCCTTAAAATGGTTTTCTATAGAACACAAAAGTTGTCGAAATGGGGGGTATGCCAGCTTCGACACTCGTTTGACCTTGAAAATGGGTCGGACTGGATATGAGGTCCAACCGTCTGAAAATATATGTTTTTCAAAGACGTCCACAAAGAAAATTTTCATTTTTGACATCGGAATCCGGATCACCCTGAAACTGATTTTGCTATAGCACACGAAAATCATCGAAATGGAGGGAATGCGCGCTTCAGGCTCGTTTGACCTTAAAAGTGTGTCATACTGGACGTGAGGGCCAACCAACTACATAGCCAAGGTCCTGAATAATGTACACAATTTATTTTTGGCATTTTTGACGTAAGAATCCAGACCACCGAAAAAATGATTTGCTATAGCTCACAAAAATTGTCGAAATGGGAGGTATGCACTGTTCGGGACTCTTTTGACCCTTAAAATGTAATCGGTACTAGCCTTTAGTACCACCATTGCATAACAAAGGTCAATGAGAGCACAAAATTTTTGTTTTTTTGACGTCAAAATCCAGATCAACCAAAAACTGTTTGGTATAGCACCAGCAATCGCTGACATAAAGGTTAATGCTCGCTTTGGGGCTTCGTTTTAAAAACCATGATAATGGGTCCGACTTGCCTTAGTGCAATCTTATGCAAGGCAAAGGTATTGAAGGGCCCACATTTTTTTTCCAATTTTTTCAGCGTCGGAATCTGGATACCCAAAATGTAGCTATACACACGAAAATCGTCCAATGGGGGGGTTAATGGGCGCGCTTCCCCCACTTGTTTTGACTTGAAAATGGGTCGGACTGCCGTGTCGAGGCCACCGATGCATAATACAAGTTCGTGAAAGACGTCCACAAAAACATTTGGCTTATTTTACGTCACAATATAGATCATCCAAAAAATTATTTGCTATAGCATACAAAAATCGTCGAAATGGGGGGTATGTGTGCTTCACGATTATTTTGACCTTAAAATTGGGTGAGAGTGGTCGTGAGGGCAAATCGGATGCATAGCCAATGTATTAATGGACGTCCATTAAAATTGTTGTCATTATTTACATCGGAATCCGCATCACCCTAAAAATAGTTTGTGCTTATAGCCACTTCGAAAATCGTACGTAAATAGGGGGTCGCCACCACCCCGCGCGTTCGCCGGATTGTTTGACTTTCAAATGGGTCGTACAGGCCTTGAAGGCTACTCTTATGCATAGCAAAAGTCCTTGACGGCACGTCCCCAAGCACCAAAACATTTTTAACCTTTTTTGACATTGGAATTCGATCACCCCAAAATATGGGTTGCAATACACCGAAATCAGAATTGGTATGCGCGTCGGGGCTCTTTTGCCCTGAAAGGGGCCGGACAGGCTGTGAGTGTCCAACCAATTTTATTTCCATTGCATTTAACAGGATGTCCATAAATAAAAAATTTGCTTTTTTGGACATCAGAAATCCGGATCACCCCATAAAATGGTTTTTAAGCACACGAAATCATCGCATACGGGGGTATTGCCCTGCGCGCATTAAAAGAAGCCTTTTTTTTATTACTGACAATTGGTCCGACTTCCCCGTTATGGCAACCCAAATGATATCCAAGTCTTTAACAACATCCACAAAAAAATTTAGATGTTTTGACATCGTGAATTTAGATCACCCTAAAAATGGTTTGCTATAGCAAACAAAAATCGTCGAAATGGGGGGTACACGCACTTCGCGGCTCGTTTCACCTTGAAAATGGGTCAGACTGTCCATGATGGCCAACCGGATGCATATCCAAGGTCTTAATGATGTCCCACAAATATTTTTTGGTCAGTTTTTTGAACATTGGAATAGGGATCACCCAAAATATGGTTTGCATTAGCACACGAAAATCACATCGAATTGGTGGGTATGCTGCCTTCGGTCCCTTTTTGACTTCGAAATGGGGGTCCGGGACTGGCCCTTAGTCCAACCGATTTCTTCGACAAGGTAATTGCGGATTTCCAAAAATCTTTGGCATTTTTTAAGCTCGAATTCGGATCCCCAGAAAATTTTTCTATAATAGCACCCAATATCAAGCTAAATGGGGGGTACATGCGCACTTCGAGCTTGTTTGAACCTTGAAAATGGGTCAGACTACCGTGATGGATATCTGATGCATAGAAGAAGGGTCTTGACAAACTCCAATTTTTTTTTGCAGGGCAGTTTTGGTTTGAGATGACGTGGAATCTGATCCACGCCAAAAATTGTTTTCTATAGGTCAATGAAAATCATCACAAGGGGGGATGTGCACTTCGCGGCTCGTTTGACCTTGAAAAAATGGGTCATGACTCTCTGTGAGGGGCCACCGTATGTCATAAAAAGGTCTGACGGACGTTCACCAAAAACATTTGGCATTTTTAAAAGCGTGGATGACGAAATTAACCACCGCAAAAATGTTTTTTCTATGGAACTCACGGAAAAATCTTTAAATATTGGGGTTATGCGGCGCTACGTAGAAACGTCGGCTCGTATGAACCTTAAAATGGGTCCAGATTGCCATGATGGGCTAACTGATGCATTGCCAAGGACTTTAATGGTGTCCCACAAATATTTGGATTTCTTACACATTTGAAATAACGGATCACGCAAATATGGTTTGCAATAGCACACGAAAATCATCGAATTGGGGTGACAGTCAATGCAAGCTCGAGGGTCTCCTTTTTGCCCTCGAAATGGTATGACCTTTCCTGGCCCGTTATGGAGGTCCAATCGAATTTACAGACCAGGGTATTGACGGATGTCCAACAACATTTGTCATTTAGCTTCTGAATTCGTATCACCCAGAAAATGTTTTTTTTCTATAACGCACACAAAATCCCCATCGAAATGAGGGGGGATGCCGCACTTCTGGAAGCTTGTTTGGACCTGAAAATTGGTCAGACTGCCGTAGATCCAATCCATGCATACCCAGGCTGAAAAACATCCATAATGATTTTTTGCATTTTTAACATTGGACTCCGTATCACCCAAAAAATGGTTTTCTATAGCACATGAAAATCGTCAAAATGGGGGGTATGTGCACTTCGCGGCTTGTTTGACCTTGAAAATGGGTCTAACTGTCCGTGAGGGCCAACCGTATGCATTGAAAAGGTCTTGACGGACGTTCACAAAAACATTTAGCATTTTTAACGTGGGAATACGGATTACCCAAAAAATGTTTTTCTATGGAACACGAAAATCATTGAAATGCGGGTTATACGCGCTACGCGGCTTGTTTGACCTTGAAAATGGATTGTACTGGCCGTGAGGTTCAACCTGATGGATTAGTGCAATTTCTTGAACTGACGTTCACATGGAAAAAAATTTAGAAGTTTTAACTGTCCGAATACGTGATCACCAAAAACATAATTTTCTATACACATCTAAAATCCTGAAATTTGGGGTATGCCGCGCCGTGAGGGTGTAACCCTCTCATAACAAAGGTCGTGACGGAACCGTCCAACAAATTTTTTGTAGTTTTTTTTGACGCTGAAATCCGTGAAAAAAAAAAAAAATCACCAAAAAATGTTTTCTATAGAATGCAAAATCATCGAAAATGGGGGGTATGCCGCTCAGCCTTTTTAGGACCGCTGAATGGCTCCGCATCTCGTGCGTTTCCGTGCGGGTTGTTCTCTATTGCAATTAGAGGGTCTTTACACGCATCGCAGCCCCGTGTTTCCGTGTTCTTGACTCTAGCTCGATTCTCTTTAAGGATAAAGATTCTAACTCCCTTTGCTGGAGTCTTAGTTTTGCTGACTTAGGGCCACACTTGTCTCCTTTTACAGAAATTATAAAAAATTTGGTTGTAATTTTTGTTTTGCACGGTCGAAAAAGCCTCGGATCACTCCTTAAAATTTTCAAAATGTGGTAATGCCCGCTAGCTTCGTGAGGCTGTTCGTTTGCTAGCGCTTCCCACCTCATTGAAATGGGTCAGACTGCCATAAGGTTCACAACCTGCTGATAGACATGTGGTTTTTCAAAGACGTCCACAGAATTTGGTATTGGTTTTGACATCGACTAATGACCGGATCAACCCTTAAATGATTTGCGTATATTAATCAGCCATACCAAAATCGTTGAATGGAGTGCGAAGCTGCCTGTGAACCAGGCTCGTGTTGACCTTTAAAAATGTGCGGACTGGCCGTGAGGGCCAACAACCCTACATAGCCAAGCCGTCTTGATTCTAATTCCACAATTTTTTTTTGCATTTTTTGACCCTCAAATCTCCTGGACAATGCCGAACCATGGTTTTGCCTACAATTACACACGAAAATTGTGTCGAAATGGGGTGTATTCCGGGCGGGTTACGGGACCTCTCCGTTTGTGAGTAACTTCCACATTTGATCGTACTAGACGGATGGGACAACCCGATGCATCCCAATGTCATGATGGAAGTCCACAAAAAGTTTGGCTTTTTTAAAACATCGTAATCCGAGATGAACCAAAAAAAGGGGGGGGGTTTTGGTATAGCACATGACGCAAATCGTCGAAATAAACAGTTTATGGCAAAAACTCTTTGGGCTCTTTTTTTTGAAACCATGAAATAATGGGTCGAACTGGCCCTTGAAGGACAATAGGAGTTTTTGGCCATATCCAAGTCTTTTGAAATCACCCACAATTTTTTTCCCCATTTTTCACGTCGAAAGCTGATAACCAAAAAATGTTTGCTAAGTTTTCACGAAAAACCTCAAGAGAGGGTATGTGTCGCCTTCGGGCTCCATTTGACCTTGCAAATGTGATTGTACTTACTAACTACTCTTGGGATGGACCGTGAAGTGCCAACTGGATTGGATCGAAGTTCTTTGAAGGGACGTTCCGAAAAAAATTGGGTATTTTTTATTTCCTCAAAAAGCGGATCACCCAAAAAAAATTGCAGAGCACACTAAATCATCGAAATGGGTTGGTAATTCCGGCTCGCTTCACAAAGGCTCGTTTGCCTTGAAAATGGGTCGCGCACTGTGCCGTAGTGTTAAACCCGCTGGATACTCATGTCTTGACGACAATCCATAAAAGTTTTTTAATGTGTTTTTTGAACGTTGGAATCCGTATCACACAAAATTAGTTTTCTATATCATGCGAAAAATCAGAAAATGGGGGTCTGGCGCGCTTCAAAAAGGCTCGTTGACCTTGATAATGGGTCGACTGGCCCGTGAGGACCAACCGTCCTACATAGCTGAGGGGCTTGTTGGGGGCCTCTGACAAAACAAATTGGAATTTTGACACGCTATCGAAAATCTAATCACCCTAAATGTTTGCTATAGCCCACAAGACTTTCGAAATGGGGGTTTCCCTTTTCGAGGAGGCTCGTTTGACCTTGAAAATGGGTCGACTGGCCATAATGTCCTCCACCGGTCTACTATACAAGTTTTTCAATGACTCCCACAAACAATTTGCATTTTTGACGAATTGGAATCCGATCAACCAACCCTGAAAATTATTGTTATCAGCACATAAAATCTCGAGATGGAGAGATGTGCGCTTCCGGCTCGTTTGACCTTAAAAGTGTGTCGTACTGGCCCTGAGGGCCCAAAAATATTCATAGACAAGGTCCTGAAGACTTCCACAAAGTTTTTTTTTGCATTTTTTGTACGTCAAAATCCCCGGACCCCCCGAAAAAATGGTTTTCTATAGCACATAAAATTGGGTCGAAAATGGGATGGGGGTATTCGCACAAACCGCGGTTTCGGACTGTTTGACTTGACCCTAAAAGATGTATTGTACTATACTTGAGGGACACCAGAATGCAAACCAAGGTCATGAGGGATTGTCCCCCAAAAATTTGGCTTTTTTAAAAGTCGGAATCCAGATACCCAAAATAGGTTTGGTATAACACAACAAATCCAAAAAGAGAGGTTACTGCCTCTTTGGGGCTCGTTTTTAACCGGAAAATGGGGTCGAACGGTCCTTGAGTGACAATCGGAGCATGCCAATGTCTTGAAAGGCGCCCCAATTTTTTTTTTTTTTTTTTTATTTTTTTTCCATTTTTCATGTCCGGAATCTTGATCACCCACACCACTTTATTTTCTAAAATACACGAAAATCATCAAAATTCGGGGCTGCTCGCTTTGGTGCTCGTTAACTGTTTACCTTGAAATGGGTCCATACTATCCGTGAGGGCCCGAACCGGTTATATCCAAATGGTCTTGATGGATGTCCCTAAAAAGTTTTAGGAATTTTCAGTATCGAACCGCATCGTACCCCTTATCACCAAACAAAATTTTTTTTTGCTATAGCACATGACATTGTCAAAATGGGGGTTTATGCCTTTCCGCGGCTTTGTGATGAGCTTTAAAAATTGGGTCGGACTAGATGTGAGGAACAACAGACTACATAGCCAAGGCCTTGATAGACGTCCACAAACAATTTTGGAATTGTGACGTTGGAATCTGGATCACCCAACAAATAGTGTACCATTGCGCACAAAAATCATCATAATGGGGGGTACGCGCGCTTCGGATCTCGTTTGACCTTGAAAATGTATAGGACTTGCGTTGAGGGTCAAAAATATGCATAACTAAGGTCTCTATGGATCTCCACAAATAATTTTTTCTTTTTTGACATTAGAATACGGATCACCCAAAAACTTGTTTGCAATAGCACACGAAAATCGTCGAATTATAGGGGGGTTTGCGCGCTTAGGAGCTTGTTTGACCTGTAAAATGGATCAAACTGGCCGTGAGGTCCAACCGACTGAATAGCCAAGGTATTGAAGGATGCAAAACAATTTGGAAATTTTTTTTTTTTTACAATCAGAATCGGATCGAGGAAGCCCCAAAAATGGTTTGCTATAGAACACTAAATTCATCAAAATGGGGGGTATGGCGCAGGATTCGTTAACGTGCGGTCTTGGCCTTGAATAATTTTTGTGATTCGGATAATTTCCATGAGGTTCAACCACTCTGCACTAACTAATGTGCTTGACATACGTCAGAAATACTACTTCGGCAATTTTTGAACATGCTGTGAGTCTATAGATCTCACTCCAAAATATGATTTGGCCAGTAGCACAGATAATCATCGATTGGGGGGTCTTAATAAAAACCTCTTCGGGTCCTTCTTGACTTGGAAAAGGTAGGAAATTGCCGTAGGTACAACCGACTGTATAGAAAATGTTTGAAAGGATTACCAAACAAATTTGGCATTTTTTGATGTCAGAATCCGATCATCAAACCCCGAAAATGTGTTTGGCTAAATGTACACGAATACCATCAAATCTTGGTTTATGCTCTTGGGGCTCGTTTGATCTTGAAAATTGGGTTGACTGGCTGTGAGGGCCAACCGGCTGCATATCCAATGTCTTTTAAGGATTCCACACAGTTTTTTGCATTTTTTACAATCTGAATCCAGATCAGCGTCACCCAAATGTTTGCTAATAGCACCGAAAATATCGAAATGGGGGGTAATGCGGTGTTCGAAGCTTGTTTGACCTTGAAAATGGGTCGGACTAGCCGTGATGGACAACCAGATGCATAGACAAGATTTTGAGGAAAGTCCACAAAAATATTTGTCATTTTTGACGTTGGATTATTGATCACCCAAAAAATGGTTTGCATCAGAGTACGAAAATCGTCAAAATGAAAGGTATGCGCGCTTCAGGGCTTGTTTGACCTCCAAAATGGGTCGGACAGGCCGTGAGGTCCAACCGGATTCATAGCCAATGTCTTGATGGACGTTCACAAAAATTTTGGTATTTTTGATGTCAGAATCCGGATCACAAAAAAATGGTTTGTTATAGCACACGAAAATCGTCTAACTAAAAGCGTATTGGCGCTTCGTGGCTCGTTTTACCTTGAAAATGGGCCAGACTTGCAATGCAAGCCAACTTGCTGCGTAGTCAAGGTCTTGACTGACGTCCACAAAATTTTTTGGCATTTTTGACGTTGGAATCTGGATTACCCAAAAAATGGTTTTCTATAGCTCACAAAAATCGTCGAAATGAGGGGTATATGCGCTTCAGGGCTCGTTTGACCTTGAAAATGGGTCGTACTAGCCGTGAGGTCCAACCGGATGCATAGACAAAATCTTGACCGATGTCCACAAAAACGTTTGGTATTTTTGAAGTAGGAATGCGGATCACCCAAAAAATGTTTGCTATATAGCACGTGAAAATCGTCTAAATGAGGGGTATGTGCGCTTAGCGACTTGTTTGATCTTTAAATGGGTCGGACTAGCCGTGAGGGAAAACCGTATGCATAACCAAGGTATTGACGGACGTCCACAAAACAATTTTTCATTTTTGATGTTAGAATCCAGATCACACAAAACATTGTTTGTTATAGCACACGAAAATCATCTAACTGGAGGGGTATGCACGCTTCACGGCTCATTTGACCTTGAAAATGGGTCGGACTGGCCATGCCATCCAACCTGCTGCATAGAAAATGTCTTGACGAACGTCCACAAAATATTTTGGCATTTTTTTACGTCAGAATGTGGATCACCCAAAAAAATGTTTGCTATAGCACACGAAAATCGTCTAAATGGGGGGGGGAGAGGGTTATGAGCGATTCAGGTCTTGTTTGACATTTAAAATGGGTCGGACTGGCCGTGAGGGCCAACCGAATGCATATCCAAGGTCTTGATGGATTTCCACAAAAAACATTTGGCATTTTTGACGTTGGAATCTGGATCGCACAAAAAATAGTGTGTTATAACACACGAAAATAAATCTAATTGTGGGGTATGCGCGCTTCACAGCTTTTTTGACCTTGAAAATTGGCCTGAATGGCCGTGCAAGCTAACCGGCTGCATAGCCAAGGTCTTGACGGACGTCGACAAAATTTTTTGGCATTTTTGTCTTTGGAATCCGGATCACCCGAAAAATAGTTTGCTATAGTAAATGAAAATTGGCTAAATGGGGAGGTATGCGCGCTTCAAGGCTTGTTTGACCTTGAAAATGGATCGGACTGGCCGTGAGGGACAACTGGATGCATATCCAAAGTCTTGATTTTTGACATAGGAATACGGATCACCCGAAAAATGGTTTGGTATAGCACATAAAAATCATTAAAATGGGGGGTATGCGCGCTTTGGGGCTTGTTTGACCTTGAAAATGGGTCGGACTGGCTATGAGGGACAACAAGATGCATAGCCAAGATCTTGATAGACATCTACAAATTTTTTTTGCATTTTTGATGTCAGAATCCGGATCACCCATAAAATGGTTTGCTATAGCACACGATAATCGTTGAAATGGGGGGTATGCATGCTTCGGGGATTCTTTGACCTTTAAAATAGGTCGGACTAGGCGTGAGGGACCACCGGATACATAAATAAGGTCTTTACGGACGTCTACAAAAATGTTTGGCATTTTTCATGAAAACTTCGAATCTGGTCAACCAAAAATGGTTTGCCCAACACAAATATTGTCAATGGGGGCTTTCCGCCTTCGTGGCTCTTTGACATGAAATTTGTCGGACCCTTGACGTGAGTCCATAGGAGCCATAGACAAGGTCTTGAAGGAAAACGACAAAAACAACTCCACGTCCTCAATACATAAATCATGATATTCATGTTCCTCCAGTTAATTTTTTTAACAACAACACTAATATATACGGTGTAATTCCGCAAATACAGTTTGGAGAGGGTAATAAAATAAACACGAACCTTTATTTTAATTTTTAAAAGAAAGATTTTTCCAATGACTCACGACTCAAAAATAAAATTTATTAGGAAAAAGAAATTTCCATAAGAAAATAAAATAACAGTCTAAAATTAAGATGCAAAGCAAAATAAAGCAATAAATAATAAAAACCATACGTGATTACTAAATACTTCTGCCAATAAGGGAAGAAGATATGGGGCTAGCCCCCGGCCTCTCCCCCTAAAATAAACTTTTTTACTTATAGTCATGTCTTTCAACTACTAAAGTTCAGGTTTTGAACTCATGATTCCAGAGGTGAAATGGATAAATTTATGGAATGTTGAACCAATAAAGTAAGTAAACATATATGGTGTTGCATGCGTATTGTCTTCATAGTATTAGATATGGTTTCTTTCCTTCGGCTGTAGTTCGAGAATATTTATCAAAGCATTAACACCTTTTATTTTACTGGTTGTCTTGTTATAAACTAAAGCAGCCTCATCCACAGTATCCAAACTTGCCAATCAACGTCGTTTTTTCGTTCTTACATCTCGAATTTCTGCACCCCATCTTCCCCATTTTCATTGTCTAACTTTCATGTAGTTCTTTACATTTTTTTGGTGCAGTTTGTATCTTTTTTTCCATTTGAAGTGACCTTGGACTTTTAATTTTTGAAATAATTTCTTTACAAATTCTTTTATGTCATTTGGACTTCACACCTTGAGGATTTTTATCCTCATCAATAAATAAGTCTGTGGTGTCAGTATCTGTTATTTAAGTATGTACAACATGTGGCAAGACAAGTCACAACCAAACGGTCGCCTATTAAGTTAATTTTTCTCTGGAAGGTTAATTTTCAAGTTTTCTGACCACCGTTTATTCGTGAAGCTCATCTTTTAAAGTCATTGCTTCATGAAAGAGAACAAAAACAAATCAAAAAGTACATTAAATCAAGTAGGTATATACCCTTAATTAATAATAAAATTATTTTAATTTATGACTCTCTCTTTTATTAAACATGATTTTTATTACCTACACATGTTTAAGAAAATACACAAACTTAAATTCAAATGTCAATTCCAATTCCATATTATCGATCTATCAATCTATATCAACAAAAAGTTCTATACTACCATAAAGAATAACATCCTGAATTGAATGTTTAATTCCTATAATACCCCCAAATGAAGACTCAAGAATATTTTTTGATTAATTTAAATTATTTTATTAGGGTAAATCTAGATAATCTTTAATATTAAAGGGTTGTGATTTCTCAAAAGGATGTGACTTATCCAAAGGGTTGCGACTTTATTGACCAGTTTTAAGATTCTTGATCAGTTGTCCTTTTCTTAATGGTTCCAATTTTTTTCAAAGGGTTGTGACTCCTTGTTATTTATGTCACAAGATAGACCCCTTTTTATCTATATATAAACATAGACAAGAAAATAGTGTTTGGCCTTAAAATAATCTTAAATCGAATTAAAAATTCTATAATAATACTTTAAATTCATATATTAATTTTCAATATTGAAAAAGTTCAACATGTTATATCACGGTAAAACTTCTATAAGATTCTTGATACTTGCGTTAGACAACAACTATATTGTACGTATGCGGCAGTAAAAAGGAGAAGATTTCAGTTCTACAAAAATAAGATAGAAACATAAAAAATTAAATATTTTTCAACAAAGGTGATGTTGTTCATACATTAAAATAATATATCGCTACGAATGTTTGTATAATGTAAAACAAGAATTTAATGAGGCTAAGTATTCGACATACACTGAAACCTTAATTTAACCATCATTCGTCACACACAATAAGGAACTTTTTTGGTTTTAATGTATATACCCATTACCTCTCTATGAAATAGTTCTCCTTCAAATTTAATTGGTAAAAGATGATTACGTATAATATACAAAGATTAAAATATTTATGGTAATCCTATATTTGTATCATGCACATACTAAGTTTAAAGGATGAATCTTTAAAGAGAAAAAATACCTTTAAATGTGTCCATCATTTATGTTCATACACTCAATAGGAAAGACTATTTGTGAGATTTTTTAAAAATTGTCCTGGTTAGATTTGTGTCAAATTGAGTGAACAAAATAGTATTATTTCTAAGCAAATGTTACTTCTTTCTATCAAAATTTTAAACTTAAATCTATTTTTGAAATGTTATAGTAATATTGATCTTTTGTCTAAAAAAATACAAGTAACTGTAATGACCATCTGTTATAAGCATTGTAAAAGCACTTGTCCTATATTCGTTAAATTTTTAATTATTTACAAATATATGTTAATTTAATAATATTCTCTATTTCCCATAATTTTTATACTATATATACAATAATACATGTGCAACCGCACGTAACGTAAACCAGTACGGATAAAAAGAAATAAAAGAAATTTGTCCTTATTCTCAATATAAAGTGGTCTTTCAAGTTTTTTGAGTTAAAGTTATTTTTGGAGTGTTTTTCATACAACTTTGAAATATTTTTAATTGTCAATTAATTGACTTATATAATTTTTTCATAATTGTTGAAATATAATTTTATTTTGAGAACCTTATAGATTTAATACCTGAATATACCATCACATTTAAAAAAATTGACTTCCGAAGTCTTAAATATCCCATATAAATTGAAATAGAGACCTATCAAAGAACATATTTCCCAATAACATTTTCCTTCTCAAATGAGCATGCATAAATGAAAGTTGTACTAAATTTCATTGGAAGGAAATGAGTTATCTTGCCTTTACCATTTTTTTTTTTGTAAAAAAAGGATTGTCTTTTCAAATCTCTTAGGTGTAAAAAATTAAAATTTCACAATGTTATTAATTTAAAAGTAATTTGTATAGGGTAGAAAATAATTTTCACTTGTTTATATCAACTTTCACGAATGAAGACTTAATCATTTAAATGAAATAAGATCCCTTGCCCTTTTACAATTTAAATACAAGAAAATGATATTTTTCAAATTTCAAATGTATAAAATGAAGATATTTTAAAACTAAAAAACTCTTACTTATAAAAATGCTATAAACTAAAAAGAATTTATATAGCAACCAATCTAATATTTCACAACTTATATGCAACCAACTCACAACAAAACATTTGTAAACAATGAAATATCCTCAACAACAAGCTTAATACCATCATCAAAATATACCCTGCATAAAATTAGCCCAACCTAACAATTCATCATCGTTTGCAAAACAAACAACTTACAGCACTCGCACTTTAAAATTATATACTACTAAATATAAACTCATTACTCACATCAATAACTTTCATCACAAAAGGCCCTCACAGGATCAAAGTTCATCATGATAAAGAATTGGCAAGGCAATGAATTGCAGTGTTAATCTAAAAAAAAAACTTCTCTATAAGTTCACTCTTAAGTAACAATACAATCATGATAAAACATCAACAATTATCATAATCCTTTCAAACTATTTCTCACACATTCCACACACACCACAACAAACCAATTATCATAGTGTTTTTTTTTTTACTACCTTTTTTTTCATTCCTCGTTAGAATTATTCAACATGGACAAGTCAACCCATTACTTATTCCTATTACTCTCCAACACATACCACAAGGAAATACACGATTTTATGCACTTAACAAGGGTTTCGAAGTCCACTTGCCTCAAATAACTGAATAATCACTTCAGGAATTGAGTCTTCCCTTTTCGTTGAGCTTTCAAAACAATGTCATCTGTACAAGTACAATATTCACAATAAGATCTCAAAACTAACAAGACCCACATTACTATATCTTTGGCCTTGATAAAAAAAATCACTAAAAAATTTATGACCAAGTTCGTAAATTTTGATGCTAGTTAACATTTCAACTATTATATTTTCCATGTTTCAAGTCTGAAATTAAGTTTGAATTCTTCCAATATTATAATCTTATGGTATAGACATAATACCATGTAAGAGTAAATAGGCTGGAAAACATCAAGGAGAAACAAAGTGTTGAAGGTTAAGAGAATTGTATACTAAAGTCTTTTCTATTTTTCAGGATATGAAATCATAAGGAAAGTACAACTTTATAAAAACATAAAATACAAACAACTAAGTCATTGAATGACCAACTACTGCAATTGATTAAGCAAAACTAATTAACTAACCCAACACAAATTAGAAAGTACTGCCTGGCACCAGATCTACATGTTTATTAACGTGCTCATGATATAGGACTCGAAATTTGTTTTTTTTTTTTTTTTTTTTAACAAAAATAATTGAACATGGTCTTTCCTTGAATTAGTCTTCAATAATTTCCCCTTGATTTAGAGTTCCAGAAACAAACTTGAAGCCCTCAATAATAAACTTGTATGCTTGCCTATAACTCATAATATGTGGGCTATTTCTGATGAGTTTTGTCCATGCTTCAATACAATAATCCTCCTTTGCAAACAACATCATAATGAACATGAAACTAACATCGATGTTGTTCTTTATACTATGAAAAATTGGATTCTTTGTCATGTAAGATTGATGTGGCCTTATTTTTTGCCATATAATGTTTGGTTGCAACTTTTTGTGCTTATGCTGAAGTTCTGCTAACATGCTTCTTAGCCAGATAGCTAGTAGCTGCAAACACTCAGCTTCAGATGTAAATAACGTTGTTGTAGCTTACTTCTTTGAGCTCCAATATATTATTCCTGACCAAAGAGTAAAAATATGTTCTGAAATGCTTCGTGTATAATACAATGATTCAACATAGTCATTATCGTTAAACCACATAATCTGAAGTTAGACACTTGTGAACACCAAATCCCATATTCCATAGTTCCAGCGACAAAATACAGAACTCTTTTTGTTGCTCCAAAACTAACCTTTGACGGTTGTTGCATAAACATGGATATAACACCACCTAAAAATGCAATATAGGGGTGAGTATGGATTGGTTAAATTAAACGTGCAATCATTCTTCTAAAACTTCTAGAATCATCCATCTCTGCTCCATCTTTAAGTTGCACATTTTCACCAACATATATAGGTGTAGCAGAAGGCTTTCAATTAAGAAAATTAAACTTAATGAGAAGATTTTGGCATATTTCCTTTGTGAATGAAATATTCAATCTTCAGATTGATGGGTTGCAAGGCCAAGAAAATAGTGTAATAACCCCATATCTTACATCTCAAACTCATCCACAATTTGAGACTTAAATTAATCCACCAGAGAAATAGAAGATCTAGAATAAATGATATTATCAACATAAAGGCAAAGAATGATGAAAGCATTACCTTTCTTATTTACATACAACATGGTTTCATAATCACTTCTTGCATATCCCTTTATGTGAAAATACCCATCGATTTTGCTGCATCACGCGCGAGTGGCTACCGTCAAACTAACAATGCCCTTTTAAGTTTATAGACCTTTATTTCATCACCGTTCTTTGTAAAACCTTCTGGTTGTGCTATGTAGGTCTTTATTGAAAAATGCCGACTGGATGTCAGATTAATAAACTAGTTATTTTTGCTATGCAACCAACGCTAGAACTCAAATCCAGCAAGCGGATAAATTGTTTCTTCAAAATCAATATTATATTATTGTGCATATCCATTTGCCAAGGAACGAGCTTTATGCTTCTTGCATAGTCCCAATGCTTTTCGATAGAATTTCATCCCACGTAACCTGCATCTCCACTACTTCCAGTTTAGGGCTTTCCTGCTTCTCCATAATTTAATGGATCTGACGTTGCAAAGGATAGAATTGACAATGTTGTAACATGTCGTTGGCGTACTTGGTGTTCAAATTTACAAGCCTTGTAAGCTATTCTTAAAGGAATTGGCTCTCTGAATATTTTCAAGTGTAGTAGATGAGAGTTTCTACTCCCTAAAGTTGAAGAAAATAAATCTGTATGAAGTGGAATTAGATTCGGCCTGCTGTTAAGCTGTCGTGAGTTTGTTTGCTGATTGCATCAAAAGTTATTCCAGTAGGCAATAGGAAGTTTGTTATTTGCACTTATCGTTGTGCTTCCACTCAAATTCCGAACTTTGCATTTCATAAAAATATTACTCCCTCTAATCAAATAATTTTCTAAGAAAGATAAGACGTTTTATAAATCGTCGTCTATATGCATTAGATTACGTGCCGTACTTCAATAAAAGAGAGTTTTTTTTTATTTTATCCATATGACGAAATTTGTAATTTACTCCATCATAGCAATCACAGAAAATTTCTTAAAATTCTTGCAAATTGTTTTCTACCCTTCAAAATATTCTAATGGGAGTTTTTGATACATAACAACTTTATGGATACAAACTCAAATACATTGGCACTGAGTCAGAAAGCTTCAGCCCAAAATTGATTTGGAAGTCCCTTCCCTTGTAACATGATTAATGCCATCTCCACCACTGTGTATTTTTTTTCCTCAGTAACACCACTTTTCTCAAAGGTATAAGGTGTTCTTAGCTCCCATGAATGTCATTTTCCTCATATAAAATATTACTCCTTGTACAAGAATTCACGGGCTCTATATGTGCGAAATATTTTTATGCACAAACCACTTTTCTTCTTAATCTGGGCTTTGAAGTAGTTGAATTTTTAAATGTTTCTGATTTGGTGTCTAACAAATAGACCCATCTAATGCGACTACAATCATATGTGAATAGGAGATAATAACAAAACCCAATAAAGTTGTAGTATGCATAAGTCCACATAAATCAACATCTATTAAATCAAGACAACTTGGAGCCCCCCAAGCTTTTCCAACAGGAAAAGACTTTCAAGTTTGTTTTCCATAAATGAACCTTTCACACAATTCAATGGAATCAATTTTTGGTAGTCCAAGAACCATACCTTTGTCAACTAGAAATTTCAGCCCCTTAAAATTGAAGTTCACCATATACCTCAAATGCCACAACTTCAATCAGTCAAACTCATCTTTACCACTTTCAAGAACAGAATATAAACTATTTTCATGGGTGGAATGAATCGGCAGAAACATTTGTGTATCATATATGATGCGGCGAACACTTTTTCCCTGATTATTGTTTGTATTGACACTGAGCATGTTATCAAACCAAACACCAAAGAGAATGCCTCATTGGACATCGGGTTGGTTCCAAAACTACAGAACTTCTAGTTCCTAAATTTAGGTACGAAATGAACGATGTTCAATATTTTTATCCTATGGTTGTGCTAGAGTCAATACCCCAGTGTCTTTTGCCTTCAACCTGCAATTCTTTTTTGTCTTGAACACGCGCCACCTATTTCGTTTGCTTCTTATCTAGCACCTGGAACAAAGATTTTATGCTTTTCATATTATTTGAATAACCACTATCTACAAACCATACATCAATTCGCTTGTGATCTGTATCAATGCAATCCATAAGGAGATAATTTTTTTGTCATGTTTCTATTGCTGCAAAATTTATTTTGTAATCTTTATACCAACAATTAGCCTTTATATGCTTTTAGCACTGATAATGATGACATTAAATGCAATTTTTTGTGTTACTTTGGTCTTTAGACGGCCTATGCCCATCATTCCTTCCTCAGCCTATTCCATAGCCACGACCCTCGACCACTATGAAATCCTCCTCTTCCTGGACCTTTGCTTGATGGACCATTGTTCCCACAATATTTGGTTGTTTCTTCCTTCACCTGTAATTGTTTATCTTAATTATTTTCAATAGACCGACTGAGTCTCGCCTCATGGACTTGAAGATATCCCATCAAATAATCAAAGGGAAAAATTGATAGATCCTTAGACTCTTGTATAGAAACAACTACATGGTAAAATTATGAATTCATGCTTCGCAGAATCTTTTCCACAATCGTTCGATCAGTAATTTTCTTATCACATGATTGAATTTTGCTGAAAATTGCCACTGCTCTGGACAAGAAATGAGCAATTGATTCTCCATTTTTCATCATTAAGAATTTAAAGTCACACTGAAGTGATTGCAATCTCACCACAATGACTTTTCAATCAGCTTGAAAGTCGTTCTGCAGAATGCACCACACTTACTTTAATATGGCTGATGCTGCGATCCATAAAAAGATGCTATCATGAACTGCCTGCTGGATAAAAACATGTGTTTTAGCATCTTCTTCCTTACTTTGTTTGTCAGTATGTGAAAATCCTCATTCTACAACGTCCAAAAGATTTTGATATTTGAGTATTTTTTTCATACAAATACTCCAGAATTCATAGTTTTCTCCCTTGACGATGGAAATGAGCGGTTGTTTCACACTAAATGCATTTCCATTGAGTGACATGACTCTAGTACCAATGGCGTTGGCGTTAACAAGCAGGAAAACTCTAGGAAGAAAACAATGGTTTCAAAGATTATAAAAGTGTATGTTGAATCTTTTCTATATTTCGCATAATGAAAATCACATTAAATTACAACTCTATATAAGAATAAAAGACAAAACTATTAGTCACCAAATGACACTAACTTCAATTATTATCAATTATTACTAACAAAAACACAACTAGAAAGTACTGCACCATGTTGCGTATTTGCTAACTAGCCCCAGAATATAGGACAATACTAACAGACTTACTTAACATGGTCATACTTTGAATCAGTATTAAGTATACCATAAACCTAATACTTAATTACGGTATACCAAGATATCAAAACTTGAAATTTTATATGATAAGTCAAATAAATATCAAAGTAAATTCAGCAAAGTAAATTACGAACAAAATTAACGAGAACACTTAGTGTTTCAAAACCTTATATTGAGGCACCATAAATTTCTATTAATTACTTTATTATCATTGATTATTCATGAACTTAATCATTACATAATCATTGGTCATTAACACCATTGTTCTCAATTTTTAAAAATGGACATATAGATTAAGTTATTTCATTCTTCTAAATCAAAACCCACTTAATTTTTTCCTAGTTTCTATTACAAGTACCTATTAAAATATAAAGTAATTAGTTATTCAATCCAATAGTGAAGTAATCAATTCTATAATAGAGTAATCTTAACGTGTTACTAGTTGAGTTTAAGATTTATCCCTTCAATACGTATTTAAATTGATGACAAGTGGTTTTCAGACATCAAGTTACTTCTAGAGTAAGCAATTAATTTACCTTACAATGATGAAAACGTTAACATGGTGATAGTAATTGGGCGTAATCGATAGAAACCTTAACACATTGAGACAATCATTTTGTAGAAAATAAGACCTTTAATACCATGGTCCCAAAGGGATAGGGCTTAACTTAAAGCATGTTTTTCAAACTTAGCTCATCATTAAATCTAGCTCAATTAATTTCTAACCATTAACTTGTCCTCCCTTCTCACATCAATTAATCAGTGTGAGTATATTTAATAGATCAAAACTATATTCAAACTAACTTCACTCAATTAATCATTTCCATTACGACTTTGGGAAAAACTATTGGGACGGGGTAAAAATGTGTACGTTGTTGATAAAAGTTTTTTCAAAAATGGACCTTTTTTTGCTGATCATGACAACAAAGTGTAACTCTCATGAATTGCATATAGTTTCAACAAGATACATTTCTCTGTTCTCTTTAACTCGCTTTCCTGGAGACATACTGTTCCCACAACTCACAACCCCTCTAACTAACAGTTAGTACAATCTTAGACATATAATAAATTTCGAATTTGTGTAGGATATCTTTCTCTTTTTCGTGGCCCCTACTCATGTCAAAGGACGGCGCCGCCTAACAACTTGTGGATCAGCTATTCGTCTCTGTTCTGCAACCAAGAATACCATACACATCTACCATAGATACTCTCACTTTCCTCCCATGTCGACAACTAGACAAATGAGATTCTCTTGTTCTTCTTACTATTTCAACGAAAGAATTTTTTTTTCATACTCGTCTTTATCCCTGCTCTTTAATACAGACAAACCGAATATGCCTCTCCTGTACAAGGACATAACACTATATTTTTCTCTAAAAGACTAAAAAATACACAATTTATGATGCACAATTTAACAACAATCATTTCGCTTCGAAGCTTCCAAACTATAAACCATATACCAATCCCTTTGTCTAAAACACCTGTGAATTGAATGGTTTGCATATCTAGTTTGTGTTTGTTGATTCTTTCACACACTAGAAAGACCCGTGCCTTTCTCGTCGATCAAGCCTGGTCATTAACCTACCAATGTTTCCTTTCTAACACCATGCCTGCTTGCCTCCCTTACGGCCGGTCCCCCAATCAGTGACAAAACGTGTGATACGCCCCTCTGGATGCCTGACCTGTTCCCCAGCATATCTTTGTCTATTAGGAACCGATCTCTATGTCTCACGACGATCACCATGTTTTGAAACCTAACATTCTATAGTTTATAATTCACGATTGTCGGTACTGCCTTTGAAAAATGGCTCGATCGCCTATCCCCATTTTATCCATGCCGGACATGACACATTACATGTACTCTCTATGTGACGAAGCTAGGTTCCAAGATATTCTCACATGAATGCGCGGCGCAACTGTCATTCCATTTCGTTCACCTCTATCCGAAGCCAAATCCATAGAGTAATCCTTTTATTACTCTTGTTTTTGATTATCACAGAAAATTACAATTGTTTAATTGTGCTTGCATACCCGTGTCTCTCCGTGTGACTATATTCTATGTCACCATCTTTCCTCGATACTATGTTATCCCGGGAGCAAGATAAGTAAAGTTAGTTCATGTAATAATTTAGCTTTCCAGACATTTCTTTTTGTTATAAACTAACTTGCTTACACTTTCTTGATCGACCGATCCCTTTCATAACCACCCTTTACTTATTGTTTCCCTACTTACTACATTTGCTTACTGTCTCCGTTCTCTCATCCTGTAGTGAAACAATATACTTTGTGCCCTTGCATTTAGACATATATTATTCTAATCTTTTTTTTATAACCCAAAGTTAGTTTTATCTAGCAAAATATCATTTTTTTTAGACATATTAGTTTTCTTTTGCGAAACTCCCTCGCAAAAGAATACAAACAAAAACACTCACGTCATCAATACACCATCATATTTATTTCAATCTTCCTCACATTGAGTTAGTTCAACACAACAGAACATATATGGGTGTAGTACACTTTCACAAAAAGAGTTTGGAGAAGCTAAAAACCTATGGAAACTTGAACCAATAAAGTAACGTGCACATATTTGTGTGTTGCATGCCTTTTGTCTTCCTTACCATGTTTGTTGGTGCAATCTTTGAGGGTCGCTCTTCTCCCTCTCGGCGTCTCATCGCCCTCGCCATCGCCGCTGCGCTCCCGGGTCCCGCTGCATCCGGTTCACCTTCATCAACTTGCTTACAGGGCACTCCTCGCCCTACCGCTCCGCTATCCCTTGGCCTTACCGGCCTCTCCTCGTCTGCCTCCGCGGACTTAGGGCGAGCGGTCGCGGCTGGTGAGCCCCCCTTCCGTGCGTCGTTTGGACCACCTTTTATGTCTGTCGATCTTCCGTATTCTATGTTCCTTTTGCTGTTGTGGGCCTCCTGTGCCGTCCTCTTCCGCCCCGTTCCTAGCTGTGCACCATTAGCGACTCTCTGAGGTCATGGCAACGAGCCAGTAACTTGGACGCAGGTCGTATCAGCCCACGCTAAAGTGTAGTACGCCGAAAACCTTCCCTACAAAGAGATCAGTTTCGATGCTAATCTTGGGGCCGCCTCTCTGTCCTCCTGACATGTATGGCTCGTCTACTTTCTCTCCTTCCCCGCACGCAGCCACACCGCCGCTTCCATGCGCGGGCGCACTGGCTGATCTCGCCACTCCCGCATAGTGGCTTCTGCGCTTCCCTATCCTCCGACGCAACGTCGCCAACCCGTGGCTTTGTTCCTAGTCGCTCTTGTCAACCCATTCTTAAACCTGTTCCTGTCGCTCACCGTCGGTTTGCCTATCGGCGTGACTCCACATCGCACGGATCCTGGATCGGGCAGACGCAGGTGCAAGGAGTTGGACGTTGTGCTGTTCGCCACCGCACATCGTGGGAGAGTCTCACGTGCGCCCCGCGTGCCTACCCGATTGCGACTGAATGCGTCGGAAAATGCTTGCGGCGCTGCTGGGCACGTACCTGTCCACCCGGTCGGCCTGTGCTCCGGCTGTGTCTCGATCAGTCTGATCTGTCATCTATCCTCGTCCGACATCTACGGCCCACCGAACAGGCGGCGGAGAGGTTGCCTGTCTGTCTCGACGGGTAAGGCGGGCGGTCAGCATTTTGTTCTTCGAAGATTGTTCCGTGTGAACGTACTGCGACCAACTGGTGTGGAAGGAAGAGCCATCCGCGACCGGGCGCGCGGGGGGCGCGGGGGCCCTCCCACGCCCAGGGCCCGCGGCCCTGCTGCTTCCGCGTTCACACAGCTTGCTCGTCCTCTGCTAGCAGTCTGAGTAAGACGCGAGCACGTCTCTCGTTGTGTGTCCGCGACGGCCCATATCTGCCGAAAGGGTCGGCATGCGTCTGTGTGTGAGTGCACGCCATGTGTGTGTTCTGGTTGAAAGTGGTGTGTAGACCCTGCGTCACCGTGTGCGCAGCCTGAGGGTGGGGGCCTGAGCGACAAACAGATCTAACAACTATACACGGGTGGGTGAAGTGGGTGGTTCCTCTAGCACTTTTAAACGTGTCGGTCTTTTTACACTTATCCTATGTGCCTTTACACTGATTTACCTCATGTTTCTGAAGGCGCAATCTCTTTGGAAAGCCATTGCTTCAGGAAAGAAAACAAAAAAAAAAAAGCAAAATAAGTCCATTAAATCAGGCATGTATTTTCTTCATGAATAATGAAATTTTTTGTATTTACCTACTCATCTGTCAACTTGATTTATTTAATTTGACCTAGAATAGAAAGATTTCGGACTTTGCACTCATTGTTATCAACTCAATAATAACCTGTAATATTACCCGCGCATAATTAATCGTATTTATCCCATATTCAAAGTTTTTCAACCAACTTCCCCAACTAATCATAAATGATCCATGTGTCATGAAAGGATGTCTTTGAAAATAAATTCATGTTCAAGTTACTCTAGCACTTTTTACTTCTTAGAACTTATATGGTAGGTTAGCTGAATATAAATCTTTCGCCACAAATATACCTATTAGACTTCTATCACCTTTCCTTTACCCTCGGATACTTTCAAACCTACAATAATCAAGTACCCTTAGATTCTGAGGCATTCTAATCACATTCATTATTACAGTGTGAATCTAGTCATAATTTAGCAAAAAGTTCAAATTCGATCCTTTACAATCAAGAATCCATCATACATAATAAGTCAGTTTTAAATTATGTCTAGATGTTCCCCAAACTTGAACCCAATCACTACCCATCACATTAATTTTCGAAGATCAATTCCTAATTCTTCAATTTTTCATTTCATTCAATTTCACCTTTTCTGAGATAAACTCCCAAAATATAAATTTTATCAAATAGGTTTTAGGGTTTTTTACAATTCCAAATCAACATAAATTCATCATAATAGTATAATTTAAATGTCAATTCCCTCAATAACTAATTATCCCTCAAACTTTATTTGAATCACAAGTTTTAACCGACTGCCTACCCACATAAGTGAAGAAACCCTAGCTAGAATTGCGTTTTGACTTTCAATTGGGGGAAACAATTGGGGATATATGGGTGGAAGAACCATAGATGAATAATATAACATACCTTAATTCAGATTACTAACACAAGATTGAAGCAATGGAGGAAATCTGCCCGTCTTAGTTCTCTTCTTCCTCACTTCTAGAGAGTGAATTATTTGGATAGAATTTGGGCTCGTTTTGAGGTCTTGGAAGAATTATTTAATTCACTTAGTTTAGGGGTATGTTAGTCATATTTAAGTTGTTAAATAAAGAACCAACCGACCTCCCTTAACACCAAAATAATTGCAAATTAACCCCTAAGTCCTCAACTTAAAAACTAAACTATAAATTTGACCCCACTCAGAAAACCCCCATCCACGGACCGTGAGTGGGTCTATTGATTGTGCGTCACCCTCATGGGTGGTGAAATGAGCCTAAAAATTGCAGAAAAGTGCAGGACTATGACTTCAATCCACGGGGCGTGGGTCCATATGTCTTCAATCTACGGGGCGTGTGTCCATATACTAGTCAAACGTGGCTGCTTTTTGACATGTTTTGGGGCTGTTCTAAAGGTCCTCCTCAAGGACCCCTTGGGTTTTCCTTGGTGGACATACCTAGACGCCCTAACCCTTAAACCCTCTCATTTATTTTAGGGGATTCCTTTTTTTACTATTGTAACAATCATAACCAAACCTAACTCTAGAACAATCCTAGAACTTTTAGTTTATTAGTTGCTAGTTTTTTTGACGCATAACAATATATCCCCCTTGGGATCATTCATCCTCGAATGATAATTCTATACACTTATTGAGGTCAAGTCTCTAAACTTGCAGCCATCATGCATGCAATACATCTAAATGCACACAATCAAGGAAGAAAATTTTATTTCCAAGATAAACATATTAAATGCAACACAAGGTAGTAGGAACTACTTCTAACAACTAAAAATGCGTGAACTTCTATATTTACTCATTTAAAGGAGGAACTACATTCTCCTACCTAGATATGATCAACACACACTCATGGATCATAAATACAATTTACTCTCAAAAACCCTTTATTAAAGGAGGAATCTTTCAACTCCTAACTAAAGTATGTTAATTAGTTCATCTCATAAAGTTTATACGCAATTCCACACAAATACACCACAATATGAGGCAAAACAATGTATATAATTCTTTTCTATCAAGACCTAAGATTTTTTCATGAACATGCACATAAGGGAATCATGACAATAGATAAACAAACAATAACTTTACTTTTTTGGAACATTATCTTCCACTTGGGAGTAAGCCTATACAATCACTTCTATACATCTTTCATGCTAAAAATAACTTCAAGACCCAACAACCAGTCACAAAAGACAAGAAATCGAGAAATTAATAAAGCATAAAAAAACATACCGGAGACAACATGAGGAGATTACTCTTGATCTTCTCAAGATTGGAGAGCATAAAACATATTCACCTTAAGAAAACTCTCATCTGAAAAACTAGAGGAAACTATATTATCATCCCTTCCCTTACCCTTAAGACTGGGCAATCTCTAATTTTGTACCCATACTTTCCACATCCATACAAGTGAGGCACTTCTTGGTGAGTCCAAAATTTTGACTCATTAGGGATTTATTTTAATAGATTTAGTGCCCTGAAAGACATTTGTATCAATGTCAATTCTTGAATTTTGAGGTATTTGGGATTGAGGAACCAGCATCGTTATTACTGAGCACAAACAATAAGGCAGCCCGAAGAATGCAGAAAAACGTCCTGATGATCACCTATCTCATTGGGCACTTCTTCGGAATGGACCTGGTCTCGACTAAAGTTTTATTGGGCAAGCCTCAAGAATAAAATCATTCAGCGAGAGAAAGAGTAGTGGGCTAGTCACCGAATGGTCCATGATATAATTCTCTCCCATAAGTTTTCCAAATTTAAGGATCTCAAGGTCAAAGCAAAAGGCAATGGAAATTGATCAAGGGTATCACGAGTGATCGGCGAGCCTAATAATATTGCAACTGAGATGTTCTTTCACGTATATTGTTTTGGCGAACATAAATTCATTTTTTAGTATTTAGTTTAGTATAGTTGAAAAAAAAAAAAAATCTATCGTTCTCTCTAGGTTTCAATATAGAATAAGAATTATCAGCGTTGAAGTCCAAAAAGGAGTTTAGAGACAATATATTCCTTCTATTTAAAGATTTAAAAGATTGGCCATTTTTGAGAATTGGAAATGGGTGTTGAGATTCGTCAAATTAGACCTTGTAAAAGATGAAATACATCATACCCACTCTAATAGAAATACATTTGGTAAAAATTCTATCTTTTAATGATAGCTAGCTAAACCTCCATTCTTGGGTTGATTATGTTATTCTGATTGATTAGCTGTTGGGTAGTGTTGATTGATTACTTTTATGGCGTTACACGCAAATTTTTGTCTTACTCATGAAGAGATCTTCATTTTTAAATAGAAGGTGATTTAAACTGTTTTTTTTCTTCTATTCAAATTGAATAGGTGAGAGATCTAGTTTTTCATGTTTTTTTTACACTCACTGCTTGAATTAAATATATCCTTATAAAGAACTAGAAAACCACTTCTCATCTCAACAAATCACATAAACTCCTAATTTTTCTTTTTGTTAAGCTTGCTTCTCTAAGTTTTCAAATAGACAACTTTCCACGTGATAACAGCGGATGTCCATAAATCAATCAATGAGTTTTGCTTATCAGTTCAATGATAAATCTTCAAAAACTAAAAATCAAACTCTTATAGTCGTGTGAATCTCCACATATGTATGTTTTTAAATGTGTTGTAGAGTGACAAAGAAACAAGAAAATTAGATCTCTTTGGTCTACTTACATTTGAATTTTAAAAAACAAGTCCTTTTCAAATCCTTAGTGTAAAAGTGAAAATTATAGGACAGAACGAAAGAGAAGAAGTAGTGAATTAAAAAAAAAAGACTGTAGGAAGTATAGGTACGCAAAAGAACTGACGAGCGACGACAAGAGACCGTAAGGACCATGGATTCAGAAAAAAAGTGTCGATAGGTATCCACCAAAACATTTCATATGTCACACATAGGTAACTCCGCAAATGTAATTTATGTTTCAAGAAAAATTTAAAAAAAAACTCTATCTGACAAGCATAGTTTTGAAATACATCAAAAAACTCTCTCAAAACAAATCGTAATTTCGGATCTTTTGTATTTTCCGTCTTTTTCCTTTAAATTTTTATGCAATTTAAATGGTCATTTATAACTTTTAAAAAATTTGTGGGTCATTGCTATAGACAATAGTTAAGAAATTAAAAATTCAATAATTAACGTTTTACTTCTATTTTTTTCATTTCTTATTCCTTATCTATAATCATATATGTGGACTTAAAAAAAAAATCAACATTATAATTCATTAATAGTCATAAATGGTCATTTAACTTTTAATAAAAACTCCTCTATGTTATCCATTAAAAATTTGACGCAATTAACTATAAGTTTCATTTTTTGAGAGAGGCTTATTCTATATATGTTAACTAAAAAAGTGTTCGATATGCAAACAATTTTGTTACACATGGTCATTATGAATTTAAGCAATATACCATGAGTAACTGTTCTTTTTAAGAACAAAGAATAAAATATTCCATCAACATTGAGAAAAAGGGTGTCTATCTGTCATTATCCCGTTATTTGGTCATCTAGTTCAGTTTCAAGTTAATAAATCATGACCCTGAATGAACCTTTTCTCAAATAGAAATAACATAGATGAGCTGAACTTCTGACGGATGACATAAATAAGTCTTCTCTGAAAATGTGATAAGACAAAGCAACTTCTAAAGAAGTGTCAAAAGTTTCCATCCAAAGCCGAGTTCTCTTTCTTGTATCTAGAATCTTTGTTTACCACTTGCCTCATTTTCACCGTCTAACCCTCCTGTACTTATTCAAATCTTCTTGCATCAAATTTAAATGGTATAATACATTTTAAGTCCTAAACTTGACTTTAAATTTTACCTTTGACTGTAAATATAAACAAAACTAAAAACAGAGGGACGCCATACAATGTAATATTCTTATCCTAAACCTTTAACTTTAAATTGTAACTTTTCCTCCACTTTCAAATCATTGCACATATGCACCTTAATTATCAGACTTTTAAATAAATAAACACATGAGTCCTACATGGCACAATACACGTAAAACACCACGTAGAACAAAACATTACATGTATGATGACATGTAGAACATGTATGTCTATTTTTCAACTTTATACAAGTTAAGTGTCTATTTGTGCACACCGAAAGTTGAAGATCATAAATGTGATTCGAAGCCAAGTTAAAGAGCATATTTATGTATTATGCCAATTTAAATCTTTCTTCTCTTTGTACTTCATTTAATTTCGTTGGTCATTCCATTCTCAATGACAAGTTCCGTTACACACGTCCTTTCATGTCCCTCAGAGTTCTTGTCACTAGGAGAGTCTGTTCTATCTTCCTCGTCACTAGGCGAGTTTGTTGAGTCATGGTCCAGCACGCGAATACTAACAAGACGCAGAAAGAGTTGGGAATTTTTTCCGACTTGCTTGTTGGATTTTTTGACTACGTGAATTGCTGAGGGTTTTACTGCACCATCTTTTAGCTGAAGCTCTTCCTTGGAGGCCATTGCTTCATAAAATGGGAAAAAAGGAAGCATCTGACCGAACATTCACACGCTTCATATAGGCATAATACATATATTAGACCCAAACTTGATTTCAAATTTAAACTTTGACCTCCAACTTTCATAATGCACAAACACATACATTAACTATTCAACTTTTAAATGAATAAACACATGAGTCCTACATGGTAAAATACATGTAGGACACCATGTAGGACAAAAAATATCATGTATGATGACATGTTGGACATGTGTGTATATTTGTTTAATTTTATATAAGTTTAAGTGTCTACTTGTGCACACCCAAAGTTCAGGCGCATAAACGTGATTCGAAACATAGTTAAAGGGCATATTTATATATTATGCCCTTCATATATGATTAGAAAATCTTTTATCAATATGACGTGATCGTACCGTATATCTCTTCAGAAATTTTTAAAAGAAAATTAAATAAAACTGCTCACTCTAAGAAAATTGTAGTGACTCTTAATTCAATGGTTGTCTTACCATAAGCCAAAGTAACTTCTTTAGCAGTGTCAAAAGTGCTATACCAAAGTCGAGTTTTGTGTTTAGGATTTCTGCTAACCATTTTTCCCATCTCCATTGTGTAACTCCTTTGTACTTTTTCATATTTTCTTGGAACAACTTTATACATTTCTTCTCTTTGGACACTCCCTTTGTTCCAATTTATGATCACAATTTTAAAAGTTCATCTCGAAGTTCATTTTTTTACCATATAAATCATTATTAAGAAGAAAAATGTTAGGGTGATTTCAATGATATTTTTTTTGGTCTATTCAACCTAATGAATTTGTTTTGTTTTTTTTTGGCTATTTTCATATAGGAAAGTCTCTATTTCATTTATCATGTTTGAAACTAAAGCTTAACTATTGATAATTTAGAAAAAAATGGTATCACCTTAATCCATTTTAAGAATGAATTTACATATAGTGAGAACTATACAAAATTAACCTATACATGCAACTAATCAATTAATGAAGAAAATGAGTAATAATTTATGTTTGATATAAAACCACGTAATAAATAACTTTGATCAAATTTCTATTTCAAGCTCCTCATTATATGTTAAGGGAGCAAAGAAGTAGTTGCTACATGTAAATATTAGCTTTTGAGAAAACATTTCAATGAAATATTTAGAACAAGTATTTCAGTCACTTATTTTACGAAATATGTTGAAATATAAAGAAAATTTCTATTACATTAGAAATATATTGTCTACATAAAGGAAAAAAACAATTCCGCGTCATCAATACATAAATCATAGATATTCATGTTCAATAATATGTACGGTAGAATTCTACAAATAGAGTTTGGAGAGGTTAATAAAATATGAATGAACCTTTGTTTTCAGTTTGTGAAGAAAGATTGTTTCCAGTGACACATGGCTCAAAAATAAAAGTTATTACGAAAAAGAAATTTCCATACGAAAAAGAAATGGCAGTCTAAAGTTATGATTCGAAGAAAAATAAAGCAACAATAAATAAAAATTGTACGTGATTACTAAATACTTTTTCCAATAAGGGAGGAAGATATGGGGCTAGCCCCCGGTCTCTCCCCCCAAAAGAAACTTTTTTACTTTTATTAGTCTTTTAAAAAACTACTAGTGTTAAATCTTTTTTGAACTTCATTATATCAAAGATGATATGGAATAACTATTGAAATTTGAACGCAATAATTAACTAAACATAATATGTAGCTTCGTGCCGTATTGTTTTTCTTAGTAGTGGATATGTTTCCGTTCCTTCGGTTTGTAATCTCGAGAATATGTATACAGCAAAACACCTTTTATGTTAATGGCTGTCTTGTTATAAACAAAAGCAGCTTCATCCACAGTATCCAAACTTCCCAACCAACATCGTTTATTCGTTGTCTTACATCTCGAAACTCTGCACCCTCCCCATTTCGGAGTCTAACTTCCCTGTAGTTCTTTACACTATCTTAGTGCAGTTTGTATTTTTTTTCCTCTTTGGACGATATCGTCTTTGAAGTGACCTTGGCCTTCCCATTTTGGAAGATAATTTCTTTACAAATTCTTTTATGTCGTTTGGACTTCTCCCTTTGAAGATTTTTCTCATCATCATTAACTGAGTTTGTGGTGTCAGTGTCCGTTATTAAAATACATAGAACACGTGGCAAGAAAAGTTACGACCAAATGTTTTCCTATTAAGTTTTTTTTTTTTTTTTGCTGTGGAAGCTTAATTTTGAGGGTTTCTTGACCACCTCTTTTTCGTGAAGGTCATCTTTAAAAGGCATTGCTCATGAAAGTGAACAAACAAAAAATCTCGAAAAGGACATTAAATCATGCATGTATATAATAATCAAATTAATTTTATTTGTGTACTTTCTCTGTAAACTTTATTATCTGATTTGAACCTAGCACAAAGTTTAAGACAATAAACAAACATAAATTCAAACTATCAACTCCGAAATTCCATATTATCTATCTATCTATCTATATACATATATCTAACTATCCTCTATACTACCTTAAAAGCATTAAATCCTAAATTGAATGTTAAATTACATTAATACCCCCAATGAAAAGTACTCAATATTTTTTATTTATTAACTTAATTAATTGTATTAGGGTAAATCTAGATACCCTTTAATATTATAGGGTTTTGATTTCTCAAAGAGATGTGACTTATCTAAAGGGTTGCGACTTTTTTGACCGGTTTTAGATTCTTGATGAGTTGTGAATTTTTCGAATGGTTGTTATTTGTTTCAAAGGGTTTTGTCTCCTTGTTATTTATTTGAGAAGATAGACTCCTTGTTATCTATATATAAAAATAGATTACAAAATAGTGTGTGGCCTTAAAATAATCTTAAATCAACTGTAAAATTCTATAATAATACTTTAAAAATTCATATATTAATTTTTAATATTGAAAAAGTTTAACATCTTATATCACGGTACAACTTCTATTAAATTCTTTACACTTTCACTAGAGAACAACTATATCATATTTATGCGGCAGTAAAAATGAGAGGATTTTACTTCTACAAAAATAAGGTAGAAACATAAAAAAATTAAATATTTTTCGCCAAAGGTAATGTTTTTCATATTTTAAAATAAAAGTATGCTACTAATATATGTATATTTTAAAAAAAGAATTTATGAAGCGAAATATTTGACATACACTGAAACCTCAATTTAACCATCATTCGTCATAACAATAAAGGACCTTCTTTTAATGTAGAATTACCTATCTATGATAGTCTTACTCAAATATTAATTTGTAAAAGATAGATTACGTATAAACATAAAATATTAAAATGTTTATGGTAATCCTTATAAGTGTCATGCACAATCTAAATAAAGTATGAACATTTAAAAGAAAAATATACTTAAATGGTGTCCATCATTTATGTTCATACACTCAATTAGAAAAACTACCTGTGACATTTTTTAAAAATTGTCCTAGTTAGATTTGTTTACAAAATTGAGTGAACTAAATATTACTACTTCTAAAGAAATGTCACTTTCTCTCCAAATTTTACTTTGTATCTATTTTGAAATGTTTAATAATTTGGTCATTTTGATCTCAATACAAGTAACTGCATGACAATCTTTATAAATCATTTAAAATCACTTGTCCTATGTTCTTAAAATTTTATTATTAATATATAAATATAATTTAGTAATTTTAATTCTATTTTACAATATCGTTTACTATATTTACAATATGCACGTGCAACACAAATAATGTAAAACTAGTAAGGATAAAAAGAAAATAAAAGAAATATTGTCTTAGTCTCAATTTAAGTGGTCTTCCATGTTTTTTGAGTTAAACATATTTTGACAGTGGTTTTTCCCATACCACTTTCAAATATTTTTAATTGTTAATTACTTGACTAATAGTAATTTTTAAATAATTGTTGGAAATACAATTTTATTCTGAAAAACTTATAATTTAATACATGAATATACCATCACATTTTCAAAAAAATTGACTTCCGAAGTCTTAAACATCCCACATAAATTGTTAGACATATTAAAGAGCATATTACCCAAATAAACATGTTCCGTCTCAAGAATGATCATTCCATAATAAAATGCCTATGCAATTGAACCTTTTCACTTGTCCTTCAAATCACATTTAAGCACAAATAGACACATCAACTTGTATAAAGTTGAAAAAATAGACATACATGTCCTATTTGTCATCTTAAATGTCATTTCCGGTCCAAGGTGGTGTACTACGTGTATTGAGCAATGTAGGACTCATGTCTTTAATTATTTACAAGGTGGATAGTGAAAGTGCCTGTTTGTGTATTATAATAGTTGAGGGTCAAAGTTAAAATTTGAAGCGAAGTATAGGGTTCAATATATATATATTATGACTAAATGATAGTTGTACTAAATTTCTTTGGAAGGAAATGAGTTATCTTGCCTTTTACCAATTTTGTTTTTTTTTTAAAAAGGATTGTCTTTTCACATCACTTAGGTGTAAAATATTAAAATTTCACAAGGTTATTAAATTAAACGCAATTTGTATAGGGTAGAAAATAATTTTCGTCGGTTTATATCCACTTTCATGAATGAAGGCTCCATAATTTAATGAAAAAAGATCTCTTGCCCTTTTACAATTTAAATACAAGAAAAAGAAATTTCTCAAATTTCTAATGTATGAAGATATTTTAAAACTAAAAAATCTCTTACGAAAATTCTATAAACAAAAAAGAATTTTTGAAAGGAGTAGAAAATTATCTCCCTCAACTTACTTAAAACCACATGGTACTCATCAAATAAACTTGTAAACATAAGTGAATGGAATAAAATTTGGATAATCATTACTCCCCAACCAAACCTCCAAAACTACAACCTGTATCAAACAAGCCCAACCTAATATCTCACAACTTATATAGCAACCAGCTCAACAACAACACTGTAACAATTAAATATCCTGAACAACAAACTTAATATTCATCAATCACAAATATAATCTGCCTAAGTTTAACCCAACCTAACAGTTCACAGTTTACAAAACAGACAACTCAACACCAGCACTTAAATAATTATATATCCTAAATATTAAACTCATTATTCTTCAATCATAACTTTCACAAAAGGCACTCGAAAGATCATGTTCATCAATGATAAAGATGTGCAATGCAATGTTTAGTATAATAACACTCTATTAATTGATTTAAGTAACAATACAATCATGATGCAACATCAACAATGAGTCAATAATCCTTTCAAAACCATTCTCAACACATTACACACAAACAAGTAATCATAGTGCTTTTTACAATAAGATTTCAAAACAGACAAGACCCACATTACTATGTCTTAACATTGACCTAAAAATTTACAAAAAAATTTATGACCAAGTTCGTAAATCTTGATGCTAATTAGCATTTCAACTATTATATTTTCCATATTTCAAGTGTAGAATTAATTCTTAATACTCCAATATTATAATCTAATTGTATAGACATAATACCATGTCAGAGTAAATAGGCTGGAAAACTTCAAGGAGAAACCGAGAGTTGAAGGTTTAGAGAATTGTATACTAAAGTCTTTTCTATTTTTCAGGATATGAAATCATATGAAAGCTAAACATTATACAAACATAAAATACAAACTAGTAAGTCATTGAATGAACACTACTTCAATTGATTAAACCACTAATTACTAATTAAAACACAACTAGAAAGTACTGCACCATGATCTACATATTTACTAACGTAGCCAAAGAATATAGGACTCTACTAATAAAAATAATTGACATGTTCATACTTTGAATCAATCTTCAATATTCCCCTTTGATTTAGAGTTACAGACACCAAGTGAAGCCCTCAAATAAATAAACTTGTCGCCTGCCCAATGACTTCGTAAATATAGTGGGCTATATTGCTTATGATGTTGTCAAGTTTTCAATCACTTGCCTCCCTTTGCGACCAATCATGAATAAATGGCAAACAAACCCGTTGTTCTTCTTGTCTATTATGAAAAATTGGATTCTTTGTCATGTACATTGATGTCTTATTGTTGCAATATATCTCTATTGCACTTTTTTGCTTATGCTGAAGTTTTGCTAACATGATTCTTAATTAGATAGCGAGGCAATCGGGGGGAAGTAGTTGCAGTGTACTCATCTTCAGATGTGGATAAGGTTGTTGTAGCTTAATTCTTTGAGCTCCAATATATTACTCCTGACCCAACATTAAAAATATATACTGAAATCCTTCGTGTATAATACAATGAATCATCATAGTCATTATCGTGAACCCACATAATCTTAAGTTAGACACCATGGGTTCATAATCACTTTACATAGATCCCTTTATGTTAAAATACCTATCAATTTTGCTGCATCACTCGCAAGTTGCTACCTTCAAACCAACAATGCCCTTTTTCAGTTTATAGACCTTTATTTCATCACCGTTCTTTATAAAACCTTCTGGTTGTGCTATGTAAACCTCTTTTTGTAGGTCTTCGTTGAATAATACCGATTTGACGTCAAATTGATAAATTATTTATTGTGATTATGCAACCAACGCTAGAACAAGTCTAGCAGTTTCAAATCGAGCAACCGGAAAAATTGTTTCTTCAAAATCAACACTATACTGTAGTGCATATCCTTTTTCCAAACCACGAGCTTTATGCTTCTACAGCGTCCCATTCTTTTCTATAGATTTCATCTCATCTAACATTGTTCTCCGCTACTCTTTCATTTTAGCCACTTCTCAATAACTTGTAGGATCTGACATTGCAAAAGAGAATGAACATGTTTTATACATGTCGTTGGCATACTAGGCGTTCAGAGTTTCAAGCCTTGTTGACATTCTTAATGGAATTGGCTCATCTAAAGACTTCATAAGAGTAGTAGATCAAGAGTTTCTCCTCCATGAAGTTAAAGAAAATAAATCTGGAGAAGTGATACTAGATTTGGCTGTTGTATCTGTAGGAGTTGGGCACTAAATTGCATCAAAAGTGATTCCAGTAGGCATAGGAATTTGTTCTTGCATGTTATCGTTGCTTCCACTCCAATTCCAACTTGATTTCATCAAATACTACATTACTTCTAATTAAAATCTTTCTTCTACAAAATTTATATAGTCTAATGCTTTCCGATTTTGTGCGTAAACCAATTAAAATAAAATTTTTAGATTTTTCATCCACCTTACAGTCAAATTGGTATTACCCAATTAGCATAATAATACAACAGAACAGTCGTAAATAACTTACAAATTTTTTCCTTTCTACTTCAATTGCAAATGGAGTTTGATAAATAAAAACTTACTGGAACAATTCAATAAATAGACTGATGTCGTTATAGCTTACCCCAAAATTGATTTTGGAAGTCCCTTCGTCTTATAATGATTCGTGCCATCTCAACCCGGTGCAATTTTTTGGCCAAGAAACAACCATTTTTGCGAGAGAGTATGAAGAATGTTTTTTTTAGCGTAAACCCATGAATTCCCATTTTCCTCCTCATAAAAAATATTACTCCTTGGACAAGAATTCACGGCTCTATCTGTGGCGAATCTCTTTATGCACAGACCCTTTCATCTTAATCTGCGCTTAAATAAGTTGAAAATGGAAATGTTCTTATTGGGTTTCTACAAATATACCTATCTCATAGTCACTAGGGTACAATCATATGTAAATAGGAGAAAATAACAACACCCACTAAAAGATGTAGTATGCATAGGTCCACATAAATCAACATGTATTAGTTCAAGACAGTTTGAAGACCTCCAAACTTTTATAAGAAGAAAAGACTTCCAAGTTTGTTTTCCATCACCCTTCACACAATTCAATATAATAAAAATTTGGTAGTCCAAGAACCATTCCTTTGTCAACTAGAAATTTAAGGACCTTTATATTGCAGTGACCATACCTCAAATGCTACAACTTTGACTCATCATTTGCACGCATAAATTTTCCATGTTGGAAACATCTTGTTTGACATCATAGTGATGCAAACCTTTTTTTCCTGAATTATTGTTTGAACCAAACATCGTCATTAAACCTAAGAGAATGCCCATTGGATATTGGTTTTTGTAACACCCCATAGCCAAAATAGACCAAAAATTATTTTTTTCAGAAAAATGTGTAGGTGCAACCAACGGTGGCATCGTCAGTCCATAGGACAGACGGTCGGTCCATAGGACAGACGGTCGGTCCATTGACAGACGAAGGTCCATCCTGCACAACCGTCGATGGGATCAAAAAATCCCAAAAATTTAGTCGGGAAAAAATTGGTAAAGTCTTGATCAACGGACGGACCGACGGTCCGTAATATGTGACCGTCGATCGAGACCCCCATACAGCCACTCTTTTACAAGTATGAATGACCATCACAGTCCGTAGGTGGACCTACAGTTCGTAGGTGGAAAATTTGCAGACAATTAAGGGAAAATGTAGTTGGGTTAACTTCAAATGGAGATAACTCTTAGCACAAAATGAATTAGGTGTCCCATGACCTACCCACAAATATATAATTGTATTAGCTTTTCATAGCAACCGACCTTGCTAAACTTAGACCTACGAGTAAAAAGTTATGCCCGTTTTAGTAAAGGCATGTCGAACAGGTCTAGTTGACGAACCCAACGACGGGGCGTCGATCACACGACGAATCGTCAGTCCTGGCCTTTGTTTGGTCAGACAACATATTTCCCAGGGGTATTTTGGACCTTTACCACTTTATTTAAACCCTAAACTATAGATTTTTTACCCTAAATAATCATATTTTTGTCAGTTTAAGCCAATAAACATAACTAAAACATATCTATGTCAAATCAATTAAATCAAGTCATAAAATTAGAAGAAAGAAAGATACAAGCTCAAGAAAAACCGCTAGTTCAAGAAACCAACAAGTTCAAAGCGTTTCCAACCCTTTGTAAACCTAGTATTTTTTCCGTGGATTTCGTCACTAGGTATGTGGGATTTCAACTAGTGGTTCTTTCACCCATTGGTTGCCTAGTTTTCGATCAGATCTTGATTCCCATATCATTATAGATCTAGGGTTCTAGGAACCTGAACAATACTACTTTATGAATTTTATTAGTTTTATGTTCCAAATCAAATTATCATGTTATAATTTAGTTTATTGCATGAATTTCAGTACCCTATCTTTGTATTTCGTTAGTTCTTGAATTACACATGCTAGGCCAGATATTTCAGATACTTTAGATATACATGCCTAAGTTTTAATGCTTCCTTATCAGATTAAATATTGCATCATTAGTTCGCATGTTAAGTTTTGAGCTATCCATTATTTATAAAAAAACTCAGACATAATGAGCTAATTTACAGAATTCATTGGGAGTAACATAATACCGAGTTGGACTAGGTTCAACGTACCCAATTAGTCCGAAACTACTAGCCAAGTAGGTTGTAAGTCCCCTATGTGGGCAATCAGTTTAGTGATCACGCCAGCATGCCTTTATACCCTTGGCAAGGTATATTGGATTCTCTCGATGGGGTGTATACATCGGACTCCACATTTAGTTCATGTGGTTTTATTATCAGTTATTAGTAGCTCCCAAAGATCAGTAAGACTCTCTGCATTGACCATTTATCAGTACATTTAGTATTCAGTTTTAGCATGTTATAATAGGTTAGTGCATCTAGTTAGCTCAGAACTCAGTTTATCATGTTAGATTATTATAATTAATTTTATGCTTGTTCAGTTATGTTTTATTTCAGCTTTACTCTATCTACATGCTCAGTACCTTTGAAGTACTGACGCATACGTGCGTACATATTTTTGTGATATAGGTTTAGGTTCTCAGCATCTAGATCACGTATAGATCGATTTCTGATCTCCAGTTGAGCAGATTCAGTGGTGAGTCCTCATTCTCCGAGGACAACAATCATGAGTGTCATTTCAGTCATTAGTCATTTAGTTTCATCTTTTGCTAGATTTAGCTGGGGCTTATCCCAGTATTGCTAATATAGTTTAGAGGCTTATTTAATACATAATTAGATTTAGATTAGATTGAATTAAAATTTCCTTTGTATTAAACTTATTGTTTTCAAATATCTCAGTTATAGAATATGGGCATTACCCATCTTTTCTGATTTAATTATGATTTAGCTTCTGCACCAGTTTATATTCTTTAGTATGCTTATGATTATGCCAGCAGGGTTAGCTTGGGATCACTTGTGGTTCTATGTTCCGTGTCCGTATCACGGTGGTAGCTTGGGGCGTGACAAAACTTGGTATCAAAGCATTAGGTTTAAGTGTCCTAGGATGTCTTAAAAGCCACACTAAGTAGAGTCATTTTCAGGCATGTGAAGTGCACCACATCTAATGAGAGGGAGGCTATGAAGCATTTTAGGAAAAACATCACTTTCTTGTACTCCTTATGCCTGCTTAAGGTTATCAATTCCATTCTAACTCGACGTTTATAGATAAGAAATCAGCCTTCTCGTTGATCTTATTCCGTGGCATGCTAATGCCCAATGCCTAACGCGGTTCTTCTAGTACCAGATAAATAAGTTTCTAATACAGATTTTCACAGCGCCAATTCATCTTTTGGCTCGAGTAATGACCAAACCAAACTATTAGGTATGTTTCTAATTCCTACTAATAAAAATGATCGATTAGTGGCAGCCAGAGTTTGTGATTTTGTTAGTATGAATTCACCTATGTTTTTAGGGTCGCAAGATTGTAAGGACCCATAAAATTTCATTGATAAAGTCAAGAATATATTTGGCGTGATGTAAGTAACTAGTAGTTATAAGTGAGATTGGTATCCTACAAACTCAATGATTTGACTCACACACGGTTCACTCATTGGAAAGACAACAGACATGACTTTTTCTTTTGTAACTCAATATAGTAGTCCAATTCAGTGTTAGTCCAGAAACTCTCTCAAAAAACCTTTCTCAGTCTCTACTCCAGATGGTGATCTAGTTATAGCTAGACGGGTATACAGAAATTACCCTATCACAGTATCTCAGAAAGTCACGTAAGAAGATCTAGTACAGTTACAAAAGGGTAGACTTTGATGTTATTCGAGGCATGGATTGGTTACATTCATGTTATGCCTCAGTAGATTGTAGAACTAGGATTGTTCGTTTTATGTTTCTAGACGAACCAATCTTAGAATGGAAGGGTAGTAGCCTAGCCCCTATAGGTTGATTTATATCTAACCTTAAGCCTAGAGAGATGATATCTAAGGGTTATCTCTATCATCTAGTTCTGGTTAAGGATTCTATCCTTGAAACCACAACTCTTGAGTTAGTTCTAGCAGTATGTGAATTTCCAGCAGTATTTCAAGAAAATCTTCCCAGAGTCCATTCTGAAAGGTAAATCGACTTTGGAAATCATCTCCTTAAATATACCCAACCTATTTATATTCCTCCTTACAAAATGGTTCCTGCAGAGCTTAAGGAAATGAAAGAGCAGTTGAAAGACCTTCTAGATAGGGGCTTCATCAGACCTAGTATTTCACCATGGGGTGCACCAATGTTATTCGTAAAGAAGAAATATGGTTCTCCTCGCTCTCATAAATGTTCTTGACTATAGACAGTTGAACAAGTCCCAATCAATACAGTATCCTATCCCTAGATTGTGTATGACCTTGTTTTTGACCAACTTAGGGGGCTAGCCATTTCTCAAAGATAGACCCTCAGATCAGGTTATCATAAGCTTAGAAGTCAGAGATAGTGACATTCAAAAAAACAACCTTAAAACACACGGTATGGTCATTATAACTCTAGTAGTCATTTTTTTTTCTAACTATTCTCCTGCATCTTTCATGGATTTGATGAACGAGTTTTTTCAAATAGTACTTGGACTTGTTCGTTATAGTCTTTATTGATGATATCCTCACTTTACTCTAGGAGTGAGGAGAAACATGCAAGTCAATTTAATGAGTTTTCTAAACAGACTCTCAAGCATGGCCCATTCATTCCTCTCAGTTTAAGTAAAATGTGAGTTCTGGTTTGCGATCCGTGGGCTTCTTGGTCACATCGTATCTAGTGAATGGATCCGAGTGGATTCGCAAAGATTGAAAAGCATTGAAACATGGCTCTACCTACCTGTGCTAAAGAATAAAAGTTTTAGAAAAAACTAGGTATAGCTGGTTATTATAGAAGGTTTGTGGAAGGATTTTCATCCATATCCTCACTATTGACTAGGTTGACTTAGAAGATCGTCAAGTTCCAATGGTTAGATGATTGCGAGAAAAGCTTCGAAGAATTAAAAACTAGATTTACTAGAGATCCTGTCTTGAATCTACTAGAGGGTTCATATGGTTATCTAATCTATTGTGATGCATCCAGGTTGGTCTAGGTTGTGTGTTAATGAAGCGAGGTAAGGTGATATCTTATGCCTCTAGGCAGCTTAAGGCGCATTAGAAAAACTATCCAACTCACGACCTCGAGCTTACAACAGAGGTGTTTGCACTCAACATATGGAGACACTACTGGTATGTGTTCAAGTAGATGTATTCACCGATCATAAGAGCCTTCAGTATGTGTTCACCCAGAAAGAGTTGAATCTTCGTCAAAGGAGATCGCTTGAGTTCCTTAAGGATTATGATATGAGTGTTCATTACCATACTAGTAAGGAGAATATAGTAGCATATGGTCTTAGTAGATTATTCACGGGTAGTGTAGCCTATGTTGAGAAACAAAGGAAGGAGCTAACGAAGGATGTTCACAAGCTTGCTCGTTTGGGATTTCTCCTTATGAGCATATCAGACAGTGTTGTAATAGTTCAAAATGGGGCAGAATCATCTTTGGTAGTGGAGGTTATGGAAAAGAAAAACAGTGATCCAATCTTGGTTGAACTTAAGGTTGCAGTCCATAACAAGAGTGTAGAGATTTTCTCCCAAGGGAGAGATGGGGTACTTCGCTACTAGGGTAGATTGTGTGGTCCTGATGTGGGTGAGTTGAGAAAGCATATCCTTACACAAGCCCATAACTCTAGGTATTCTATTCATCCAGGTTCCACTAAGATGTACTGCAATCTGAAGGAAGTATATTGGTGGAATGACATGAAGAGGGATATAACAAACTTTGTGAGTAAGTTCCCCAATTGCCCGCAAGTAAAGGTAGAACATCGGAAACCAGGGGGTATAACTCTATAGATCTATATTTATACTTGGAAGTGGGATGTGATCAATATGGACTTCATCACAAGATTACCACGTACTCGTAGACAGCATGACTCCATTCGGATAATACTTGATATGATGACTAAATCTTCTCGCTTTTTGGCGGTCAAGACTACATGTTCAAAAGAATACTATGCAAGGCTTTACATTAATGAGATTGTGAGGTTACATGGAGTCCCTTTGTCTATCATCTCAGATAGAGGTCCACAGTTTACCTCTCATTTCTGGAAGTCCTTTAAGAAAGGTCTTGGTACTCAAGTTAACCTTAGTACAACATTTCATCCACAAACGGATGGTCAGGCGGATTGTACCATTCAGACCTTAGAGGATATGTTCACAGCTTGTGTGATTGATTTTAAAGGTAGGTGGGATGATCACCTTCCTCTTATTAAGTTTGCCTACGATAATAGCTACCATTCCAGCATTCAGATGGTCCCTTATTAGGCTTTATATGGGCATAGATGTAGATCTCATGTTGCTTGGTTTGAAGTAGGTGAAGTAGCTTTGATAGGGATAGATTCATTCCTTTGTGCTATGGAGAAAGTGCAACTCATTAGAGATAGACTTAATACATCCCAAAGAATTTAGAAATCTTATGCAGATGTAAGGAGAAGGGAACTAGAGTTCCAGTTGGATGATGGGTTTTTTTTGAAAAGCCTCACTAGGAAAGGAGGGGTGATGAGATATGAGATTGGAAGGAACGAAAGGGAAGATCAGTCCTAGATAATAGGGCCTTCAGATCCTGTAAAAAGGTTGTCAAGGTGGCATATGAGTTAGAGTTGCCAGCAGAATTAGCAGCAGTGCATCCGGTTTTCCATATCTCACTCTTGAAGAAATGTGGGTGATCCAGGTTCTATAGTGTCATTGGAGAGTGTGGCGGTGAAAGATAGCCTTCTTTATGAGGATGTACCTGTTGAGATTCTTTACCGTCAGGTAGAAGGTTGAGAAACAAAAAAGTAGCTTTAGTAAAGGTTTTGTGGAGAAGTCAGTCCGTAGAGGGAGATACTTGGGAAGGCAAAAGCAGCATGAAAGACACGTATCCTCACCTCTTTGATTTACAATCCACTCCAGCTTGAGTAATAGTTCCGCTTCAGTTTTCAGCCATTCATGCAAAATTCAGTTCTTTAGATCATGTCCCTAGTTGTACTTGATTTTAAGAGTATATTGCTGTATCGGAACTAAATTCAAGAAAAAAACTCAACCAATTGCTTAGTAGTGGTGCTAACATCTATGTCTCTCTCTATTTAAGCTAGTTTATTCTTCATTCGAGGACGAATGTTCCCAAGCGGGAGATAACGTAACACCCCATAGCCAAAATCGACCAAAAATAAGTTTTTTCAGAAAAATATGTAGGTGCATTCAATTGTGGCATCAACAGTCTGTAGGACAGACGACGGTCCAACCTGCACAACCGTCGATGGATCAAAAACTCCCTACAACTCAGCCTAGAAAAAATTGCCTAAGTCTTGATCGACGGACGGACCGATAGTCCATAGGTTAGACGAAGGTCCGTAGTCCGTGACCGTCGATCGAGACCCCTATTCACCCACTCTCTGACAAGAGCTACAGATTACAAACACAGTCCGTAGGTCTGACGGTAGGTGGAAAAATTTGTTAGCAGTTAAGGGGAAAAGAGTTGGGTCAACTTCAATGGTCATAAACTTCAGAGCACCAAAATGATTTATGTGCTCACCATGACCTAATCACAAATAAATAATTGAATTAGTTTTTCCATAGCCACCAACCTTTGTAAAAAATCAGACCTACGAGTAAAGTAAAAAAGTTATAATCAGTTTAAGTAACGCCTGTCGAAACAGCCCAGTCAAACGCGGACCCCAACGACGGGTATTGTCAGGCCGACGACGTTAGTCTTGGCCGTCTTTTGGTATAAACGAACTTTCCTAGGGTTCTTTTGGACCTTGTCCCACTTCGTTGAAAAATAAAGTTTACCTCATTTTGACCCGATTTCATCATATTTTAGTCAGTTTTAAGCCGTATATAACAAAAACATATCTAAGTCAAAATCATTTTAAATCAAAAGTAAGAAAATTAGAAGACAAAGAAAGGAGAACAAGCTCAATATGCTAGTTCACAGAACCCCAAAAAAAAGTCATATTCCTTATTCCCATATCATGATTAGATTCTAGGGTTCAAGAATTCAACCGAACTTTATGAATTATTAGTTTTTTGTTTCCCAAATAGTTATCATGGTTAGTATTAAATTTATTGCATGAAATTCCGACCTCTAGCTTGGTTATTTCTTTAAGTTCATGAATACCATTCTAGCCAAGATAATTCAGAACTTCAGATATACACGCCTCAGTTTAATGCATCATTATCAGATCTCTGCAACCATTTATAAAGATAGTAGTATTTAGTTCGCATTTATTAATTTGTCAATGCAATAGTTAGATCGGAATTCAGGGTACTCAGTCAGTTCTTATACTTGCTGTAGTTAATGCTGTTCATCAGGTATGTTTTATTTCAGTTTTACTCTATTCTACATGCTCAGTACCTTTCAAGTACTGACGCCTTTGTGCGCTACATCGTGTGTGGGTGTGAATAGGTTCAGGTCTGGTCTCAAGCATCCAGATCACGCATAAATCGGAATTCTGATCTCCAGTCCAGCATATTCAGTGGTTGAGTCTCATCCCTGAGGACAGCATTCATTGAGTTCCATTTTGTTCATTAGTCATTTAGTTCTCTTTTTGTAGATTTAGCTGGGGCTTGCCTAGTATTTTCTAGTCCAGTTAGAGGCTTTTATTCCAGACATAGTTTAGCTCAGCTAGGATGAGTTAAATATTTTGTATTAAACTCATTGTTTTCAAATATCTCAGGTATAGAATATGGCTATTCCCCATCTTTTCGGATTTAATTATGATTTAGCTTCAACATCAGTTTATATTCTTTAGTATGCTTATGATTATACCAACAGGGTTAGCTTGGGATCACTTGTGTTTCTAAGTTCCGTGTCCGCGTATTTGGGGTAGCTCGGGGTGTGACAGTTGTCAAACACTGAAGAAACTGTATCCTAATTTACATAGGAACTGAACGTTGTCTAACATTTTTACTATGTTGTGGCTAGAGGCAATACCCACAGTGCCTTTTACTTCAACCTGCATCTCTTTTGCGTTGACAAGCTGCACCTATTTCTTTTGCTTCTCATCTAGCACCTGGAAGAAATATTTGGTGCTTGTCATATTAATTGAACAACCACTATCTACATATCATACATCAATTCGCTTGTTATTTGTATCAATGCAAGTCATAAAGAGATAATTATTTTCCTCATTTTACTGTTGCTGCAAATATTATTTTTTAATCTTTATATCAACAATTAGCCTTTAGAGACTGTAGCCGGATAATTGATGAAATCAATGCAATTGTGTGTCCACTTGCTCACAGATGACCTAGCCTATCATCCTTCTCAGCCTATTCCATAGCCACACCTCGACCACTACAAACTCCTCCTCTTGGCTAGCCTTGCTTGCAAAAGGGGACAATTGTTCTACCATATTGTGTCTGTGCGTTCTTCATCGTTAATGCTTATCTTAAATATTTTCATAGCGATTGAATATCAGCTCATGCCTTGAAGATATTCCATCAAATCATCAAAGGACAAAATGATGATCCTTAAACTTTAGTTAGAAGAAATACAAGATCAAATATGAAAGTCAAGCTCGCAGAATTTCTTTTGCCACAATCGTTTGATCAGTAATTTTCTCGCCACATGATCAAATTTTGCTGACAATTGCCACTGCTCAAGACATGAAATTAGCAATTTATTCTCCATTTTCCATCATCAAGATTTTAATGTCACGATGAAGTGATTGCCATCTCACCACATTGACCTTTGAATTACCTTGAAAGTTCTTCTGCAGAATACACCAAGCTTGATTTGATGTGGTTGCCACTACTATCCAATAAAAATGGCTGTCATGATTATTTTCTTCACCAGTATGTGCAAATCCTCGTTCTACCAAGTCCCAAAGTTTTTGATATTTGAGTATTATTTTCATACGAATACTCCAGAATTCGTAGTTTTCTCCCTTGAAGATGGGAATGAAAGATTGTTGCAAACTAAATGCATTGCCATTAATTGACATGACTTTGATACCAACGGCGTTGGCGTAAATAGGCAGGAAAACTTTAGGAAAAACCAAAGGTTATGAGAATCGTATGTTGAAGTCTTGTCAATACTTCAGTACATGAATCACACGAAAATACAACTTTATATAGAATTAAAATAACAAACTATTAAGTAACTAAATGACCAGCTACTTTCATTAACTAAACAAGTAGCGTATTTGCTAACAACTAGCCCCAAAATATAGGACACTACTAACAAATTTAATTAACATGGTCATACTTTGAATCAATATTCAATATACCACAAACCTAATATTTAAGTATATCAATATATCAGAACTTTAAATTTAATATGGTAAATCAAAGAAACATTGAAGTAAATTATGAACAAAATTAACGAGGACACGTACTGTTTCAAAACCTTATATTAAGGCACCATACATTTCTATTAATTAATTGATCGTCATTCATTAATCATGACCTTAATCATTACATAATAATTGGTCATTAACACCGTTGTTCTCTATTTTTGAAAAAGGACATGTAGATTAAGTTATTTCATTCTTCTAAATAAAAACTCACTTCATTGTTTCCTAGTTTCTATGACAAGGACCTATTAAAATATAAAGTCATCATATATTTATATAAAAGAGAATCCTAGGTCCACCTATGTGGGGCAACGACAAGCAAGAATTTTGTTTTAAATTTATTTATTTCTAAAATTAGCCTTCATTTTTTCATGAAAAGATGTCAGTTTCATTAATAGTTGTAACTTTTATCAAAAGTTGTGACTTTAATGAAGAGTTGCGACGTCTTTCAAAAGTTGTGACTTTTATGAAAAGTTGTGACTTTAATAAAAAGTTGTGACAGTATGAAAAGTTGCAACTTTTATAAAAGTCTTTGAACTTTTTGAAAGGTTGTAACTTTTTCAAATAATTATAACCTTTTTGATAAGGGACAACAAACACTTGTTCCACTACCCTTTGTTGTCTATAAATAGAGTAATTTTCTCTCATTTAAAAAAAATTCCGATCTTCTTCTTCTACTTCCGCAAAGTTAAATTTTCATTTTATTTGCTCCATTTAAGTAACTTAGCTGTTTTTTGTATGAATAAGTTAGTGAATAAAACTTTTACATCACGAGAGGATGTAATTCTTTAAACTTCTGGTATTGGAGGGGAATACTTTTCTTAATGGATATTGTGCATCCAGTATACTCGATTTTTTCCTTTCTATTGCATTCTATTTTTATATTATCATCGGTATATTGTTACACTCACTAAACTTATGCATATGATATTAATTATTGTTTTTTAAGTAGTATGTTACACTATGTTGTTTTATTTTATTTCCGAAAGTTATAGTCTCCGATGGTATTGAAAATATATCACTTAAGTACGTATATTCATTGGTGAAAATAATTATTTGTTAGTTTGCTCCAAGAATCATATTTTGATATTCTAGAGTTAAATTTTAACTTAAAAGTACTATAAATAACCTAAATATTATCTATTTTTACATAGATATGTAATTCTCCAATTATCAATTGAGAAAGTTCATATACAAGTTCAAAAGGGATAATGCTTTCTGTTCAAGCGTTAATTTCTTTTTAATAGTGTTAACAAAATCTTTTGAATTGTCTCCTAAGACATATTATCACAATTGTATAATCTGAGAAATTTAAATGGTTTTTTATCATGATATGTTTTGTATATAGATTCTTATTTCTTCTTTATATATTAATTAAAGAAACAAGATTTACTATTTGTGAATTTTGTTTTTGTTTTTTGAAAATTCATTCGGTTAGGAGGTCTATGGTTATTTGATAATGGTTACAAAAAACAATGGTTATTTGTATATATATATATATGTATATATACAAGTTAAACCTAGGCCCGCCTATGTGGCGACTGCAAAAAAAAGGATTCTCCTTTAAATTTATCTATTGTAAAAACTAGTTTTCCACTTGCATGAAAAATTGTGACTTTTATGAAAAGTTGTCACTTTATGAAAAGTTGCGACTTTTATGAAAAGTTGCGGCCTTTAGGAAGAGTTACGAATTTTATGAAGAGTTGCAACTTTTATAAAAAGTTGTAACTTTTATGTAAGGTTGTCTCCTTTCCGAAGGGTTGTCACTTTTTCAAAGAGTTGTGACCTACAATTTGTTTAATATAAATAGAGGGATTTTCTGCCACTATTATTTGTAACTTTTTTTGTTATAGGTTAGTCAAATTTAAATTCATTAATTATGTTTCTTATGAAGTTTGTTTCATTCCTTACAAATTTTTTGGTCACCTTTTTTAAATTATGTGAAATTTTCGAACAAGGTTGATTAAAAATCGATCTTCTTTTCTTCCTTTCCTACAGGTCATCCTATAAACGAAGAAAATGTTTTTAATCGCATTGTAACATTACTACTCTGGAACCTCTCAGTCCACAACTCACAAAAATGCTGAAATGGTTCAATTCACTATTTGGTTCTTTAATGACAAAACATTTATTTTTGTCCTTATTATTTGTAGATTTTTTTTGCTATATGTGAGTTGAATTCAAATACATTAATTAAGCTTTTTATGAAGTGTTCTTCATATCTTAAAGTTTTTTTCCTCCTATCTAATGAAGTTTAATCTTTTAGTTTAAGTCATTGTAATTCATATATCTATTGCAATTTATTTATATTTTGGTGTCTTTTTTTTTAACTTAGTTAAAAATTCCAGTGAGGATGATAGAAAAATTATCTCTTTTTGTCTCTATTTATATTTTTTTTATTCACTTTTTGAGAAAAATTCTTGTGGTTTGGGTTATATATGATAGCACAGAACAATAAATATGTGATAACTAATACGCAACCAATGTTGAAGTTTGTTAAAAGAACAAAACAGATTGCTCTCTTCTTTGCGACAGTTAGTATTGATTGTTCATTCTTAGGTACAAACATTTTATATGTCATTGCATCCTTCATAGAATATTTGTATAGAGACATTTCGTTTATCTCTTTTATGGCAAGTTAACTAATTTGTCATATTTATTGTCTCTTTGTTTTAGGCATAATAAGATATCAAGTTTTCTTGAAATAAATAAACGTCCAAAATACACTAAAAAAAATATTTTTTATCGGGAATGAATATGCACATTAATGAAGAGTGCTAGAGCCTTACAAACATTAATAAATTGTCATTACATTCAATATTGCTATGTATTTTTTCCAGGGAATTTTATAATTGTCTCTAAAGATCTTTTTTGCCGAAGTGATAACTCTTTCTTTTGATCAAGTTTTGTTTTAAGATTTTTGATTAAAATTAAAGTAATAACTCATTCTTTTTGCTTCTTTCAACTAAATTTATGAACTATTAACTTGGATAAAGTGTGATACACTATGTTTTTCAAAAATATGTTAAGCAACATGCATTTTACTTCTTGATTGTTAGGAATGTAAGGTTTTCTTTATTATTGTTTATGGAAATTTGTGAGTTCAAGCACTCAGAAAATTATGCTTTGAGATTTTAATATGATATATGTAAAAATTTTGGTTAGAATATCCAGTTATGCTGAGTAGTGCCTATTGTTTAGGTGATATTGCATGTATAACATACAATAACTGGGTTCTTCCAAATAAAGTGATCTGGTGTTATGAAACATAAGCAATAGTAGTGCCTATTCTTTAAAGAATGAGAAAAAAACAGTTCTGATACTACAATTGTAGGATCATAAGAAAGGAGCGAGGTTCCCATTTCGAATCGAGTGAATTCTGTTCGTGTATGGAAGTGAGGTTGCACTTAATAGGGAGTGTTTTGTCTAGGCTTTTGGGTGCTATCAGTTAATGTCTTATGTTTTTCATTATAAACTCTTGAAATTTAGAATGTTTCATTACTTTGGACCAACGATTTCCATGGAGATTTCTTATACTTCTTTCTTATATTTAAAAAACTCTATCACTCATAATTTTTTTTTAATTTTTTTTTAAAAAAAAATAGAACTTTTAAGATTTTGGATTTCCTTAAGACAAAACGATCTTGACAATGTAGTGTCTATATTGAAAATCTGAATATTATCGAATGATCAATGTGAGCTTAATAACAAAGTTCAATCTCGCGCGAAGCACGGAAATTATACCTGGTTAGATATATAGCCCAATTGTGCGGTAATCAATTCTATAATAGAGTAATCTTAACATGTGACAAGTTGAATTTAAGATTTATCCCTTCAATACGTATAAATTGACTAAGTATTTATGGCATCAAAGTGAAATTCTAGAGTAGCGTTAATTTGACCTTACAATGATGAAGACGTTTGGCATTGGTGATAGTAATTGGCGGTCATCGGATACAGAACCTTAGCAAAGCAAGACAGTGATTTTGTAGAAATAAGACCTTGAATACACATGGTCCAAAAGGTATAGGGTCCTAAGCAACGTTCAAACTTAGCTCATCATTATAAACTCAATTAATTACCTAACCATTACCCATCAATTAATTGAGTATATATAGTTATCGAATAGTTCAAAATTTTCAACCAACTTCAACAACCAATCATTAATGACTCAGGAATACTATCTGGAGGTGTAAAATGGTAGTTTTATTAATGTTTTAAAAAATTACCTTGTGGATCATGACAAAAAAGGTACATACATACCATCACGAATTTCATATAGTTCAAAAGATAAATGCTCAGACACAACTAGATCTAAAGTAGTACAATCTAAACATGTATAAGTTTTAGAATTTGTTTGTAGAAACACACATGGAAACAAGAAAATGAGATCTCTTGTCTTCTTAATATTTCAATGAAAAAAATATACTTTTCAAGATCTCTTATGGATAAGAGAAAAAAAAAGATATCTCATAAAAGTAGTTTTTTTTAGATAATGTTCTTTTAGAAAATCTTTACAACTAAAACGACAAAAAAACTCCGTGTCATCAATTACATAAATATAGATATTCATTTCCTCCAATTAATAGTTTAACACAACAATATATAAAACGGTGTAATCCGCAAATGAGTTTTGAGAGGGTAAATAAAATTTACACGACCGTCTTGTCATTTGTAAAAAATTGATGCAATGACCACGACATTAAATATAAAAATTATTAGGAAAAAGAAATTTCCATAAGAAAAAAAAATGGCTGTCTAAAATAAAGATACAAAGCAAAGTAAAGCAACTAATTAATATGTGATTACCAAATATTCAAGTTCCTCGTGATATTTTATGGGAGCAAAGAAGTAGTGTGTTAATGTAAATTAATTAGCTTTTCAGAAAAAGTTTCAATGAACTATTTAGAACAAATCTTTCATCACTATTATTATACGAAAATGTTGATAACTATAAAGAACATTTCTGTCATTAAAATATCATAGTTACACATTCTTTAAAAACTAGGGTATCTAGGAAAAAAGCAACATTTTTTAATAATGTTTATTAGAAATCTTTACAAGGAAAACAACAAAAACAACTCCACGTCATCAATACATGAATCATAGATATTCATGATACTCAAATTAATTTTTTTATCAACAATAATAATATATACGGTGTAATTTCGCAAATAGAGTTTGGAGAGGATACTAAAATATATACGAACCTTTCTTTTCATTTTGTGAAGAAAGATTGTTTCCAATAACCCACGACTCAAAAATAAATATTATTAGGAAAAAGAAATTTCCATAAGAAAAAAAATGGCAATCTAAAATTAAGATACAAAGCAAAATAAAGAAACAAATAATAAAAATTATACGTGATTACTAAATACTTCTGCCAATAAAAGAAGAAGATACCTCTCACCAAAAGAAAACTTTTTTTACTTGCAGTCATGTCTTTCAACTACTATAGTTCAGCTTTTGAACTCATGATTTCAAAGGTGAAATGGATAAATTTATGGAAAGTTTAACCAATAAAATAACTAAACATATATGGTGTTGCAGGCCTATTGTCTTCTTAGTAGTGGATATGGTTTCTTTCCTTCGGTTGTGGCTTGAGAATATTTATCAAAGCATTAACAACTTTTATTTTACTAGATGTATTTTTATAAACTAAAGCAGCTTCATCCACAATATTCAAACTTTAAAACCAACATCGTTTATTCGTTCTTACATCTCAAATTTCTGCACCCCATCGTTCCCATTTTCGTTGTCTAACTTCCCTGTAGTTCTTTATATTTTCTTCGTGCAGTTTTGTATCTTTTTTTCTCGTTGGACGATATCTTCTTTGAAGTGACCTTGGCCTTTCAATTTTTGAAGATAATTTCTTTACAAATTCTTCTATGTCGTTCGGACTTCTCTTCTTGAACATTTTTCTCCTCGTCAACAAATAAGTATGTGTTGTTAGTATCCGTTATTTAAATATGTACAGCATGTGGCAAGACAAGTTACAACCAAACGTTCGCCTATTAAATTGTTTTTTCTCTTGAAGCTTACTTTTAAGGGTTTTCTGACCACCTCTTTTTAGTGAAGCTCATCTTTAAAAGTCATTTCTCCATGAAAGAGAACAAACAAAATATCACAAGAAGTACATTTAATCGATCATGTTTATACACTTCGTTAATAATCAAATTAATTTTATTTATGTACTCTCTCTATTGTTTTCTTAATTGTTGGACCATAGCCAATGTTTAATGAAAATAAATAACTTAAATTCAACTATCAGCTCGAAAATTCATATTATATATCTATTATATATACTGTCGGTCTTATATAAATACCTTCTAAAAGCATTCAACTCCTGCAATTAAATGTTTGAATGCTACTATAGTTACCCCCATTAATTAATTTAAGGGTAATTTAGATAACCTTTAATGTTAAAGGGTTGTGATTTCTCAAAGAAATGTGACTTATCCAAAGGGTTGCGACTTTATTGACCGGTTTTGAAATTCTTGATGAGTTGTGACTTTTTTGAATGGTTGTATTTTTTTCAAATGATTGTGACTCATTGTTATTTATGTCACAAGATAGACTCCTTCGTATCTATATATATAAATATAGATAAGAAAATAGTATTTGGCCATAAAATAATCTTAAATCAAATTAAAGATTCTATAATAATACTTTAAATTCATATATTAATTTTTAATATTGAAAAAGTTTAACATGCTATATCACCGTACAACTTCTTTATGATTATTGCTAGTACTTTCATTAGACAACAACTATATTGTATGTATGCAGCACTAAAAAGGAGAAGATTTCAGTTCTACAAAAATAAGGTAGAGACATAAAAAGATCAAATATTTTTGACCAAAGGTGATGTTGTTTTTATAATAAAATAAAAATATGCTACTAATATATGTATATCTAAAACAAATAATTTCTGAGGCAAAGTATTTGACATACACTGAAACCTCAATTAAACCGTCATTTCTGCATAACAATAAAGGACCTTTTTTTTTAATGTAGATTACGTCTATGATGAGTGTCTACTCAATATTAATGATAAAAGCTAGATTACGATAAATATCAAAATATTAAAATATTTATAGTAATCCCTATAGTGTCAATTCACATACTAAATTTAAAGTTTTGAATATCTAAGTGACATTAATAGACTGAAATGTTGTCCATCATTTATGTTCATGACAATCAATAGGAAGACTATTTGTGACATTTTTAAAAATTATCCTGGTGATATTTGTTTACAAAATTGAAGGGGAACCTAAAAATACCACTTCTAAAGAAATGTCACTTGTCTCAAATTTTAACTTTTAAATCTAGTTTGAAATGTTGTGAATTTTTGGTCATTTTGATCTCAAAATACAAAGTAACTGTATGACAATTCTTTATAAATCTTAAAGCCTCTCTTGGTCCAATGTTCTTTTTAAATTTTAATATTACTATGTTAGATTTTTTAATTAGTAATATTTAATTATTTTTACAATATCATATAATATACATATTACAATATGACACGTACAAGCACGTACGTAAAATACTAGAAGGATAAAAGGGAAAATAAAAGAAATATTGTTTAGTTCAAATTTAAGTTGTCTTTAATGTTTTTTGAGTTAAAGGTATTTTGACCGTGCTTTTTCTCCCACTTCCCAATAATCGCCCTGTCCCCTTCGGTCTCTTTTTGCTTCCAGGTCTGATCTTACCACTTCTGTATCAGAGGTTTAATTGTCAAATACGACTTATAGTAAGCTTTACACAGAATTGTTTCGAAAAAAAATTTTATTTGAAGTTCCTTATAGATTTAATGCCTGAATTATACCATCAAATTTTAAAAAAATGACTTCGAATGTCTTAAACTATCCCATATAAAATTGAAATAATAGCGACCTATTAACCAACATATTTCCCAAATAAACATGTTCCGTACTCAAAGAATTAGGCATGAATAGATGAAAGTGTACTAATTCTTTGAAGGGAAATGAGTATCTGCCCTTTACAATTTTGTTAATTTTTTAAAATATATTGTCTTTTCAGATCTCATAGGTGTAAAAAATTAAAATTCAACAAGGTTATTAAATTAAAAGCAATTTTTATAGGGCAGAAAATAATTTTCGCCGGTTTATATCCACTTTCACAAATGAAGGCTCCATAATTTAAACAAAATAAGATCTGTTGCCCTTTTAAAATTTAAATGCAAGAAAATGACATTTTTCAAATTTCTAATGTATAAAAATGAAGATATTTTAAAACTAAAAAATCTTTTATTCAGAAATATGCTACAAACTAAAAATAATTTCGGAAAGGACTAGAAAATCATCTCCCTCAAATTCACTTAAAACCACATGATACTCATCAGTAAACTTGTAAACATAAGCGAAGGGAAAAGAATTTGGGTAATCCTACTCCCCAACCAAATCTCCACAACTACAACATGTTTCAAACAAGTCCAACCTAATATTTCACAACTTATATAGCAACCAACTCAACAACAACACTGTAAAAATTATATATCCTCGACTACAAACTTAATATTCATCAATCACAAATATAACCTGCATAAAATTAGCCCAACCTAGCAGTTCACAGTTTACAGAACACACAACTAAACAACAACACATTAACAAATATATATCCTAAATACTAAACTCATTATTCAACAATCATAAGTTTCACAAATAGGCACTCACAAGATCAAGTTCATAAATGATAAAGATGTGCAATGCAATGAAATGCAATGTTAGGTATAATAACTCTCTTTAATTGATTTAAGTAACAATACAATCATGATACAACATCAACAATGTATCAATAAGCCTTTCAAAACCATTCTAAACACATCATTTACTAACAATTAATCATAGTGTTTTTTACTACTCCTTTTCATCGTTAGAGTTATTCAACATGGACAAGTCAACCCATCATAGATTCAAATTACTTCCAAACACATACCACAAGGAAATACACGATTGTATGCACTTTACAAGGGTTTCGAAAAGTCCATTTGCCTCAAATAACTGAATAATAACTTCAAGACTTGAGTCTTCCCTTTTCGTTGAGCTTTCAAAACAATGTCATCTATAGAAGCACATATTCACAATTAAATTTCAAAACTAACAACACCCGCATTACTATGTCTTTAGCCTTAACGTAAATATTCATTTAAAAAATTGTGACCAAATTCGTAAATCTTGATGCTAATTAGCATTTCAATCATTAAATTTTTCATGTTTCAAGTCTAGAATTATGTTTGAATTCTTCCAATATTATAATCTAATGATATAGACATTATACCAAGTCGGAGTAAATTGGCTGGAAACATCAAAGAGAAACAGAGGGTTGAAGGTTAAGAGAATTGTATACTGAAGTCTTTTCTATTTTTTCCAGATATGAAATCATAGGAAAGTACAACTTTATAAAAACTTAAAATACAAACTACTAAGTCATTGAATGAGCACTACTTCAACTGATTAAGCAACTAATTACTAACCAAAACCCAAATAGAAAGTACTGCACAATGATCTACATATTTACTAACGTAGCTCAAGAGTATAGGACTCTACTAACAAAAATAATTGACATGGTCATACTTTAAACGATTCTTCAATATTCCCCCTTGAATTAGAGTTACAAACACTAAGTGAAGCCCTCAAATAAATAAACTTGTACGCTGCCAACGACTTCATAAATGTATGGGATAATTGCTTATGAGTGTTACAATACTTCAACAAAATATCCTCCTTTGCAACCAAATCATGAATGAAATGGAAACGAACATCGATGTTCTTCTTTCTACTACAAAAATTGGATTCTTTGTCATGTAGATTGATGCTTTATTTTTGCAATATATCTCTGTTTCACTTTTATGTTTATGTTGATTTTCTGCTAACATTCTTCTTAGTTAGATAGCTTGGCAATCGGCGGAAGTAGCTGCAATGTAATCATCTTCAGATATGGATAAGATTGTTGTAGCTTACTTCTTTGAGATCCAATAAATTACTCCTGACCCAAGAGTAAAATTGTGTGTTCAAATGCTTAGTGTATAACACAATGAATTAGCATAGCCAATATCATGAACCCACATAATCTGAAGTTAGACACTTGTGAATACCAAATTCCATTTTCCATAGTTCCAGCGACAAAATACGAAACTCTTTTTGCGGCTCAAAAATTAATCTTTGAAGGTTGCTGGATAAACCTGGATATAACACCACCTAAAATGCAATATTGGAGCGAGTATGGGTTAGGTAAATTAAATGTCCAACCAATCTCTTGAAACTTCTAGAATCATCTATCTCTGCTCCATCTTTAAGCTGCAGCTTTTCACCAACATGCATAGGTGTAGCAGAAGGCTTTCAATTAAGAAAATAAAACTTAATGAGAAGATTTTGGCATATTTCCTTTGTGAATGAAATACTCAATCTTCAGCTTGATGGTCTGCAAGGCCAAGAAAATAATGTAATAACCCCATATATTACATCTCAAACTCATCCATCATTTGACACTTAAATTCATCAACCAGAGTAATAGAAGATCTACAATAAATGATATTATCAATATGAAGGCAAAGAATGATGAAAGCATTACCTTTCTTCTTTACATACAACATGGTTTCATAATCACTTCTTGTATATCCCTTTATGTGAAAATACCCATCGATTTTGCTACATCACGCGGGAGTGGCTACCTTCAAACCAACAATGATCTTTTCAGTTTATAGACCTTTATTTCATCACTGTTCTTTATAAAGCCTTCTGGTTGTGCTATGTAGACCTCTTCTTGTAGGTCTTCATTGAAAAATACCGACTGGACGTCAAATTAATAAACTAGTTATTGTGATTGTGCAATAAACGCTAGAACATGTCGAGCAGTTTCAAATTGAGCAAGTGGATAAAATGTTTCTTCAAAATCAATATTATATTGTTGTGCATATCCTTTTGCCAAGACACGAGCTTTATGCTTCTTCGGGTCCCATTCTTTTTGATATATTTCTTATCATCTAACATCATTCTCCGGTACTTCATTTTAGCCGCTTCTCCATAATTTATAGGAAGTGACATTTGCAAAAGAGAATTGACAAGTTGTATACATGGCGTTGGCGTACTTGGTGTTCAAATTTAAAGCCTTATTGATATTCTTAAAGGAATTGGCTCATGTGAAGACTTTTCAAGTTTAGTATATGAAGAGTTTCTGCTCCCTGAAGTTGAAGAAACTAAATCTGGAGAAGTGGTACTAGATTCGGCTGCTGTAGTTGTAGGAGTTCGCTGCTGAATTGCATCAAAAGTTATTCTAGTAGGCATAGAAATCTGTTCATGCATCTTATCGTTGCTTCCACTCCAATTCCAACTTGTCATTTCATCAAGTATTACATCGTTCTAATTAAAATCTTTCTACTTAGACGGTTATATAGTGTATATGCTTTAGATTGTGTGCAGTAACCAATAAAAAAAGAATTTTCAGAGTTCTCATCCATCTTATGATGAAATTGGCAATTTACTAAAGCATAAGCAATATAACAGAAAATTCATAACTAACTTGCAAATGATTTTCTACTTTTCCAAGATTAAAATGGAATTCGATACATAACACAATTTATTGGAGACAAATTCAATAAATGGACAGATGTCGTTAAAGCTTCAGCCCAAAATTGATTTGGAAGTCCCTTCGCTTGTAACATGATTCTTTCCATCTCCACCACTGTGTGATTTTTTTGCTCAGCAACACCATTTTTATTGAATTATTACTCCTTGGACAAGAATTTACGGGTTCTATCTGTGCGAAATATTTTTATGCACAAACCACTTTGCTTCTTAATCTGGGCTTTAAAATACTTGAATTTTAAAATGTTTCTGATTTGGTTTTTAAAAAATAGACCATGTCATGCGACTACAATCATATGTAAATTTGGGAAAATAACAAAATCACTAAAGTTTTAGTTGCATAGGGTCATAAAGCAACATGTATTATTCAGAGATATTTGAAGTTCCCCCCCCAAAAAAAAACCCCCCGCCCCCCCCCCTCCTAGTTTTGCAACACAGGAAACGACTTCCAAGTTTGTTTTTCCATAAGGCAACCCTTCACACAATTCAATAAATTAATTTTTGGGTAGTCCAGAACCATACCTTTGTCAACTAGAAATTTCAGCCTCTTAAAATTGAACTTACCATACCTCCAATGTCAGAACTTCAACTGATAAGTTGCACTTGCAACAACAATAAAACTTTCCATGTTGGAAACATCGAGCAGAAACATCTTGTTTGACATCATAGTGATGTGAACCTTTTTGCCTGAATTATTGTTTGTAATGACACAAGCATCGTCATCAAACCAAAACCAAAGATAATTCCCATTGGACATCGGTTGCCCAACACTAAAGAAATTGTATCCTAAATTAGGTACTGAACTGAACTATGTAATCATGGCTAGAGTCAATACCCACAATGTCTTTTGCTTCAACCTGTATCTCTTTTGCGTTGACAAGCTGCACTATTTCTTTTGCTTCTCATCTAGCACCTGGAACAAAGATCTGATGCTTTTCGTATTATTTGAACAATCACTATCTACAAACCACACATCCATTTGATTATGATCTGTATCAATGCAAATCATAAAGAGATAATTTTTTCCTCATCTTTCTGTTGCTGCAAGTGGAAAGATTAAAAAGCATGAAGGAGAAGAAGCTAAGTTTGCGGAAGTTTTGGAGTAAATGATTGATAGAACATAGAGGCGCGAGGAAATAGGGCGGGAGGTGTGGTACGGATGGGAGGTTAGAAGTATGATAGTGGGTGTTGTTGATGCGGGTGTGAGGGGGGGGAGGAAAAGGAAGGGCGGTCGGTGGGGCTGTTAGACAACAGGAGTGGGAAATGGAGAGGTGGATGGCACTACGGGTTGGATCTGGCTATGTGGTTGTCATATTTATCACTCTTTTCTAATATTTATACGAAATCATCCTCTTCCTGGACCTTTCTTGGAGGACATTGTTCTCCGACACACTTTGCTTGTTTTTATTTTCCTTCCGTTAGTTATTTGGCTTATCTTAATTCTTTTCAATAATCAATTGATTCTCACCTCATGGCCTTGAAGATATCCATCAAATAATCAAAGCAAAATATGCATATTCCTTATACGCTTCTATACAAGCAACTACATGATCAAATTAGAAGTCGATGCGTCCCCCCGCGGGGTCAACATCTTTTCCACAATCGTTTGATAAATAATTTTCCGTCCCAGATTACGAATTTGTAAACTGATAATTGCCACTGCGCTGACAAGAAATTCCATTGGTCTTCATTGTTTCATTAATCATGATTTTTAAAGTCACACTGAGTTATTGCAATCTCACGACAATGACCTTTGGAAATCCACCTGAAAAGTGCCATCTGCAAGAATTCACAATCTTGCTTTGATGTGTGATGCCTGCAATCCATGAAATTTTCTATCATTATTGCCTTCCGGAATAACCCCATCTTTAGCATCTTCTTCTCTTTCTATCTACCTACGTCCAATCTTTTGTATTTGTGTATTATTTCATACTAATACTCCAGATTCGTATTTTTTCTCCCTTGAAAGATGGATGAGCCGGATTTTTCCACACTGAAATGGCATTGGTATTATAACATGACTCTTGTTTACCATCGGTTTAGCGTAAATAGTAGGAAAAACTTTAGGAAAAACAAAGGTTCAAAGATTATGACATTTTTATTTTGAATACATTTTCTATATTTCTATAATGAAACATTTGAAAGTACAACTTTAATGATGCTAGGTAAAACTAAACTGACCCACGCTTGCACGGTGGTAAACTTCATCTATTACTTGCATCTCTTTGAGTTTTAATGACATAACACATGCCAGTTGAATTGCTCTCCAGCATCCCCATTCAACAATCGTTGTTGGTACCCCTTTATTACTTTGTCAAACAGACATTTTTTACTTATCTTCTTTGTTCGAATATACATTCAAAACAATGTAAAGCTTTGGCGAATGTTATCTAATGTCCAAAACATGTTTGTTTATTTCGTCTTACTAATTGTCCATGACACATAACATTTTACCTTCACTACAATGCATTATCTTTGGTGACCTTATTTGATAGAATATGAGAAATGTTTGACACCTATGTCATATTTTTTTTGCGGGATATATATAGACAATCCTAAGGCGTGAATTCAATGTAAAAATGAAAATATTAGATTTTGATTCTCTATATATAAATGCAATTAATTCATCTTCTCCATTAATTAAACAGCCACTTTGTAAAATGATACACTGTAATGTATATAAGTTTGATTAGTATCAAATAAATCAATAAATTGTGGTAAAGACTGGCTCATCTTATTCTTTTTCAAATATGATCCGAAAGACCTTTGTTAGAAATATTATCAATTAAATACTTGACATGCAAGTATTTTCTATTTCACTTACTAAATACTTTATATTTGCTCAAATATTTTGCGATCTTCTCTATAGTATAATGAGTGAATTGGAAACGATGCCCTTAATTTACAAACAAAAATCTTAGGGCGTGGTTGCAACGGTTAAGGATGTGACAACTCTATCTCAACCGCTTGAAAATCTTTAATTTAACAAAACGTGGTTAATAGTTACATTCTTAGTCTATTTTGGTTAACTAACTGTTTTGAGAGAGAGATATATATTGAGAACTGTAATTTTATTTGACTTGAAACATAATAGGAAAAACATGAACAAAAATAAAAAAATATCATTATGTTATATAAACTAATCCCTCACAAATTAAAATGAGATTCGAACATTGTGAACTACATTTAATAAAAAACTAACCCGAGCAACAAAGAGAGCAATTCCAATTAACCCTTCATCGTTCATGGAAAAAATAAATAACATATCATTTTTTACATTTCCTACAATTGTAAAAGATAATGCGAAAGTACATAGTCAGTACCTCACTGGAGGATAGTAAAATTGCATCTTCATGCAATCGGCTAATGCATTCAATTTTAAAGGTTCAAGTGCGCTACGGCTTCAATCCTTGAATATATTGAATAAATGCCAACCACTATTTCTTTTGCCCTAATTTCTATTTTTCTTTTGCTTCTTATCATTAAATGTGATTATCATCGAATTTACATCTACCCCCAAACGATACCCATGCTTTTCCAAGTTCCCAACTACGGACTGCAAAATCACTTTTTACCAAACAATCTGCCTCACGAATTCAATGAGGCTTCAAACGTAAAACTTCAACAGAGCAAAATGATACAAGAGTAGCCACCTGAGAACGCCAAATACCTTCTTTCACTACGTATGCATGGTTATAAATTGTAATGAATCCTTTTAATTTTTACCCATGAACGACTATTTTTCTGACTTTTGTACAACCATTTACGGTCAAAGGTAATCTAATATGGCAAAAAAAAAAAAGGACAACGGTATGCTCTATACCTCGTCTCGTCTGAATTATATAACATACATTCAGAATACTAATTCAAAAGTTAGATCCCTCTCACTGAAGCCTGATTATTATCACCATACTAGATGAGATTCGCAGTAAAATTATGAAAAGAACATTTCTAAGGAGGGAAAAACCACTTCTCGTTCGCTCCTACACGTAACGCATCAATGATCATAGCACAAACACCCACCTAAAAGCTGGAACACTTTATAGGGGCAATGCAAAAAAGATTGAAATGAAATTGCGTCAATTAATCAACACTATAAATCCATGTAATGAACACTAGTTTACTGCTTCGTTTTTCAACACCATTGTATATTGTTGAATATTTTTGAGTTTTTCTCAGGGTACATTTTAAATTAAAAGTAGAAGGATAAAAACAAAAAAAATATAAACTACTTTGTAGATTGATCATAAATGTGATAATTCATAAAAACATGCATACATTTTCATTGAAAAAATAATTATTGGAATACAGATTCACTGCACCGACTTCAAATTCGGCTCATGACAAAGTACTTTCTACTTACTGAAATAAACGACTCAATTGATGAAGGTGAAGATCCTGCTACCCTAATAGACCACTTGTAAAGAAAAAAATATAAGTAAGTATTTATTTTTATGAGTAAAAGATTAACCCTTAGATGTTTGGATTGTACATTCATTTGTTTTTTTATAATAGAACATTGACCTATAATAAAGGAAAAAATCTGCGTAAATTACATAAGAATGATAGGTGGGACATTTAATCTAAAGCATCAGCATAAACAATTTCCATGCTTCCGCGGAATCTAATATCTTAATCTATCGGGTCACTAAACTAATATACCTCTGTCTCTCACATTTCCGATTATCATGTGAAACGAAAATGAATTATTATATCTTATAATTTAACCTTGATTACGAAACATAAATTAATGACGGTAAATACATACAAAGATCTCTAACATAAGAAATGGTGTCACTGTGATCCACTCACCTGCGCAGTGTACACAATTAGCATTGTGAGAAAAAAAAAAAAAGAAAAGAGGTTCACATTTTGGTTGTTTTAAATGAGAGGGAACCTCTATTTATGAAAACAAATGGTGTGTTAAACAAATATTTTGTGGCCTTATCAAAAAGTTTATGACTATGTGAAAGTTGTCAAACCCCTTCAGAATGTCCACAACAGTTCTAAAAGTTCACAACTTTCAAAAAGTCGCAAACTCTTTTTAAAAGTCCGCAACTTTTTCATAAAATCACCACTTTTCATAAACAGTTACCACGATCCATTAAGTCGCAAAATTCATAAAGTCCCAACATTTCAATAAAGGATCCACATCATTTCATGAAAAAGATGACTTTTGTTTGGTAAGTAATTCATACAGACGGAAATCATATCAAAAAGTCCACATTATTTTCAAGAAAGGAGAAGGCTATTTTTGTAAATAAATAAATTTAGAAGGAAATTCTAGTTTGTGGAGGCACCACATAGGCGTGCCTAGGGTTCTCTTTTATATAAATATATGATTGAAATAACAAACTATTAAGTCACCAAATGACCACTACTTCCATTAATTAGACAAAAATTACTAACATAAACACAACTAGAAAGTACTGCACCATGATTAGCGTATTTGCTAACGACTAGCCCAAGAATATAGGACACTACTAACAAACTTAAATAAGATGGTCATACTTTAAATTAGTATTCAATATTCCATAAACCTAATATTTAGTTACGTATACCACTATATCAAAACTTGAAATTTAATATGGTAAATCAAATAAACAGCAAATTAAATTACGAACAAAATTAACGAGAACACTTATTATTTCAAAACCTTATATTGAGGCAAGCACCATACATTTATATTAATTAATTTATTATCATTGATTATCTGACTTAATCATTACAAATAATCAATTGGTCCTGTAACTCCATGTTCCCATTTTTAAAAAGGCATTAGATTACGTTATTTCGTTCTTCTAATCAAAACTATTTAATTTGTTTCCTCGTTTCTATTACAAGGACCTGTTTTAAAATATAAAATAATTAGGTTATAAACAATCCATAGTTGTCCGTAATCAATTCTATAATAGAGTAATCTGAACGTGTGACTAGTTGAGTTTAAGATTTATTCCTTCAATACGTATAAATTGACTAAGTATTCATGGCAGCAAAGTTAAATTCTAGAGTAACATTTATTTGACCTTACAATGATGAAGATGTTTGACAGGGGTGATAGTAATCGGCGGCATCAAATAGAGAACCTTAGCAAATCAAGACAATAATATTGTAGAAAATAGAACGAAATAAATAAGACCCTTTAATACACAGGGTCCCACAGGTATAGGGCTTAATTAATTTCACAACTTACCATATCATAATCAACTCAATATTATCCTAACCATTCCCCATACAATTAATAGAGTATATCGAATAATCAATTTGCCAACCCAAACTAACTTCACCACCACATCAATCTAATGGCTCGGTAAAACCTATCGAGAGGGGGTAAATATTAAGTTATAAAAACAATTAAAATGACTGCGGATCATGACAAAAAGTACCTACTTTCCATCATGATTTCATATAGTTCCAAGATTCAACACTCAGAGACAAATCGCAATCTAAAGTAGTACAATGTACACATATATAGTTTTAGATTTTGTGTAAAACCACATTGAAACAGAAAGCGATCTCTTGCTTCTTACTATTTCACAGATAGAATTTTTCTTTTTAGATCTCTTATTTACTCAGAGAAAAAAAGATATCCTATAAAGGACATAAACTATATTTCTCATAAGAACTAAAAAGACGATATTGTGACACAATTTTTAAAACTCATTACGCAGTTCAACTGTGCCATATCGAATCATTGTAAGATGATGTTTGGTGATTTAAGAAAGACTTCTTTTCGTCTATGTCAACGTCATAATATGTTTACTTACCCTCCACGCCAAAATCAAGTTAAAAAGTTTGTACCATGTGACTTTGTATATATTTGTCGTATTAGGACGTCTCTATTTACTAGATCATGTTTGAAACTAAGTCATGATTATTATTACTTTTATAAGAAAAATGGTCTCATCCTATCCATTTCAAGAATGATTTTACATTAAGTGACAACTGTACAAAATTGACCTAATGCAACTAATCTAATTAATGAATAAAAGGAGTATTAATATATGTTTGATATAACAAAAAATGAAATGAGAAACTCTAGTGAAATTTCTATGTAAAGTTCCTCAGGATATGTTAAGGGAGCAAGAAGTAATAGCTTCATGTAAATAATTTAGCTTGCTAGAAAATTTTCAAATGAAATATTAAACGAAAATCTTTTGATTACCTTTTTTACGATTTATGTTGAACTATATTGAACATTTTTGTTGCATTAGACATATATTGTCTAAATATTTTTTTATAACCCAAGGTTGTTTATCTAACAAAAAGTATCATTTTATATAATTTTTTTTTTTAGAAAATCTTTACAAGGAATACAACAAAAACAACTCCACATCATCAATACAAACATCATACTTATTCATTTGCCTCCAATTTATTAGTTCAACAACAACAAGAAAATATATGGTGTAATTTCACAAAAAGATATTGGAGAGATAGACCTATGGAAACTTGAACAAATAAAAGTACTAAACATATTTAGAGTTGCATGCCTTTGGTCTTCCTTAAAGGTAGATGGGGTCTCTTTCCTTCGGTGGCGGCTTAAGAATGTTTGTCAAAGCATTTGGACCTTTTATTTCAATGGCTGCCTTGTCATAAGCCAAAGCAGCTTCATCCATAGTGGCAAAACTTCCCAACCAATTTCATTTATTCATTCTTATATCTCGAATCTCTGCAACCCATCTTCCTCATTTTCATTGTCTAACTCCCCCGTACTTTTTCCTTTTTCTTGGTGCGGTTTTGTATCATTTTTCTCTTTGGAGGATACCATCTTTGAAGTGACCTTGGTCTTCCCATTTTTGATAATAATTTCTTTGCAATCCTTTTTGTCGTTTGGACTTCTCGCCTTGATGATTTTCCTCCTCATCACTATATGAGTCTGTGGCGTCATTGTCCGTTATGTAAATGTAAACAACACGTGGCAAGAACACAAAACAATCTCCCATTAGATTGGTTTCTTTTCCTTTGGAATCTTTTGAGTGGTTTTTGACTACTTCATTTTCGTGAAGCCCATCTTTGGAAGTCATTGCTTCAGCAAAGTGAATAAACAAAAAAAGCACAATAAGTCCATTAAATCAGGCATGATATACGCTTTATCACTAATCAAATTATTTTTATTTATCTAATGATATGTACCTTGATTATCGTATTTGGCCTCCATAAAGCTTCAGGAATGTGCTCATTATATCAACTGAAATTGATTACCTATATATTAATTCCAATTAATTTAAATATAGGTATCAATAGTTCAAATGTCAACCAATTTCAGCGATGAATATAAAGGATCAATGTCTTATGGAAAGGATGTCCTGGACAATAGATTCATGTTCAAGTGGACTCTAGAACCTTTATACTTTTAGAACTTAATGGTAGGTTAGTGACTATAGATCTTTCACCACAAATTATCCTATTAGACTTTATCACCTTACCTTTACCCTCAAAGCCCGATTGAATAATATTCTGGTACGACAAAGCCTACTCAAGCCTAGAATCATCCAATAAACCCTAGATTCTGAGGCATTCTAAGCACATTAATTAGGACCAGGAAATCGAGTCCATAATTAAGCAAAAGGTTCAAATTAGATGCATTTACAAGTCAAGAGAACAGATCATCATACATCATACAGGTATAGTCTAAATTGATCTATATGTTCCCAAATCTTCAACCATTACTATACATGACATTAATTTTAGAACAATTCTTATTCTTCAATTTCACCTTTTTTGGCATAAATTCGCAAAATATAAAACTGATCAAAATAGACTAGGGTTTACCATTGAAATCACATTAATTCATCATAATATCATAGTTGAATGTCAATTCAATCATAATTAAGTATCAACAACTTGATTGGAATAATAGTTTAACACTACCCACAATGTTGGAAGAAACCCTAGCTAGAATTGCATTTTGACTTCGCAATTGGGGGAGAACTTTGGGCATCTATGGGTGGAAGAAGAATAGATGAACAAGATATCATACCTTATTTCAAATTATTAACATAAGATTGAAACAATGGAGGAAATCTGCCCTCTTAGTTCTCTTCTTCTTCACTTCTAGAGAGTGAATTATTTGGATAGAATTTGGGCAAGTTTTGAGGTCTTGGAAGAATGATTTATTTCACTTAGTATAGGGTTATGTTATTCATATATAGGTGGTTTAATACAAATATTAATGTCTTCCTTAACCCCTAACTAATTGCCAATTAATCTCCCTAAGCCCTCAACTTAAAAACTAAACTATAAATTTGACCACACTTAGAAAACCCCCATCCACGGACCGTGGATGAGTCTATTGATTGTGCTGCACCCTTATAGGTGGTGAACATAGCTACAAATTGCATAAAAGTGCACGACATGGCCTATGACCCCAATCCATGGGGCGTGGGTTCATATACAATTCAAAGTGGCTGCTTTTAACAGATTTTGGGGCTGTTCTAATGGTCCCCCTCAAGGACCCCTTGGGTAGTCCTTGGTGATCATACCTTGACGCCCTAACCCTAAAACCCTCATTCTAAGTAGGGGGATCATTTTTATGATTTTAACAACATTAAAAAACTATGAAACTCTAAAACAAGGCTCTAGAACATTCTAGTTTAGTTCGCTGGTTTTGGGCATAAATAATATATCCCCCGCGGGAATTATCATCCCGAATTGATGATTTCTAAACACTATTGAGGTCACCTCTCTAAAAGGCATTGCATAATACAGTGCAATACATAGTAACATGCACCACAATCAAGGAAGAAATTTTTATTTCCAAGATAAACAATTAATGAAACTGTAATGCCTGTAGTCATTTTGAGTTAGTAGAGTTTTTTTGGTAATAATGTTGGGTCGACGGATCCCACGAACAGACAATCATGGGCCGACGGACGTCGAGGGTGGATCGTTCCAAAACACTTGGATTCCTGAAAAATTGGTACTGAGATGATCTCTGAAACGTAACGAGGAATGCAGGGGACCGGACCCATCGTTGGACACGACGGGAACGTCACACAATCTTTCCACAGATGAACTCTATGAACTTGTGACGGACCATGCCGTACGGGACCGCACAGGCTGGTAACCCTGACTGGGCGGATTTCTGTTAAAAGTTTAAGGAGCATTTGACTATCAGGCTTATAATTATTAACTTGTGGATTAATGTTAATAATTCAATTACGTGGGGATTTAAAGGAGATAACCTTGAAATAAAAAGGGGGTTATTTATATCTTTAACCTAATTATATGACAATTAGGGGAAAAGAAAACAAGGGTAAATAAGAAAAATAGAAGAACAGAGAGGGACGGAACGAGCGAGAGAGAGAGAAGAACGAAGGGGGAAGCACACAAGGATTGGAGAAGGAGATTGATTCGATCACGCTTCTTCGGTGGAGGTAGGTTATGGTTTTAGCTATTTTCTAGTAAACTCTTAATAGCGATGAGATGTATTGGGTTGTATTGTTAAAGATTCTATAGACTTTAATTGTATGCTTGCATGATGTGAATTATGTAATTGTAATGGGTTGGAAAGATGATGGCTATGAATCTTAACCTAAACCCTTCTGTTAATGATGATTCCTTGGTATAAAGAAGGACTTGATGAATCTAAAAGAATGAGGGTAGTGGGATCGCGTTGGGCTGTCAAGGTTCCCAGACAAGGGAGAGTGTAGTTGATCAGGGTCAACGTTTCCGGACACACCGGATAGTAGTAATAGATGGGTGTCCACGTTCGGACCCAGGATAGTAGTAATGATCGGGTTCAGGTTCCGACACCAGGATATGTAGTGGATCGGGTTTTTTCACGGTGTCCGACACAGGATAGTAGAGGATCGGAGGAGTGTCACTTCCGACAACAGGATAGTAAAAAGATATGAATCTTGAAGCATGTTAATATACTCAGATTTAAAGAACCTATTCCCAAATGAGTAGGTGTGGGGATGAGTCCTCATAGTTGTGCTTGTGGGTGGTGGCGTGTGGCCAATAGTGATAGGTTACTTGTTTTGGTACTGTGAGTATGGTAGTCGATTTTATGTATTATGTGAATCTATTGCTTTATATTTTGAGTGGCACGATGATTACCTACTACGTAACTTGGTTTTGTACTGACCCCCTTGCTTGTATGTTTCTTTTGTTATTTGTGGAGTGCAGCAAACGTTACATCGACTTCGACTTAACCTCAACTCTAGCCAGACTTCAAGCAGAATCAGATTCAGGGTGAGCTATTGTTCCTAGTCGGAACTGATTTCTTGATGTCTTGAGTTCGGACATGGACAATCTCTTTTACTGTTTTAGTTTTCTTAGATAACTATTAGATTAGTCGTTGTAGTTTGAGGAAGATGTTCTTGGATGATGACTTCCAGGTTCTGGGGATTAGAATTGATAAACTTTCGAAGTTATTAATGATTTCTAATGAGTTTTACGTCTTCCGATTATATTCTGTTATTATGGTTGAAATGTTGGGATGGGATTGGTTGGTTCGCTCACATAGTAGGGTAAGTGTGGGTGCACTCGGTGGCTCGGTTTGGGTCGGGATAAACTTGTGGTATAAGGAGGCATTAGGTTCTTGGTCTTCATCAAACAAGAACAAGTTAGTAGGGTTTGGAGAAACGGTAGGGGGACGCCTTTAGTTTTCTTTGAGAGGCTAAGGACTTAGGAAATAAGTTATTTCCATTCTCTTTCTTTCGTGCTATACTTGGATCCAATTGGGTATCTATAGGTGATAACAAATTGGTATACTGAACCATCTTCACTTATTTCGTTAGATGGTTTTTTTTTGTTAATTAAAACTAGAGCAACAACTGCGGCCAACACCTGTTCATAGCACCTGGCAAGACAAGATGCGGCTGAAGCAGCCACTGGGGTTGTAGATCAAAGAGGAGAGTGGGCAAAAAGGCCGGTGGTAGAGGCACGGGGAGGACGGAATCTAGAGGAAAGAGGACAAAAAAACCTGGCCCGTCTAGTACGAGGGCGGTGGACTCATCCACCGATGAGGACAGTAGTAAGAGAGGGTGAGGAAGGGGAGGAGCAAGTGCCAGGGTGAGTGCGGAATTGCCACCCCAACCTACCCTAGAGATGATTAATAGTTCTGCTATCTGAGCGGGTTATCTGATCAGGGCTAGACCCTCCATTGTTTTCTGCCACCAAGCACCTAGGTTCCGTGGAGTAACCATGCAGCTGCGTGTGGATCCCCCGCATAGATGCCTCATTTTGGAAATAGGCACGTTTCTCGATTGGACTACAGGCCTATAATGGGGACAAGTGATCGCACGAACTTTTCAGTAAGTTCTTGAAAATTGAACACCTCCAGTCTTCAAGGGTGTGAATCTGAGGAGCTATGATTTTCTGGTGTGATTGTCAGAACTACTACAAAGATGGGAATAGTAGAACGATTTGGCGTCGAATTTGTGGACATAAAATTTCAGGGGAACGCAAAATGTGGTGGCGATCGATGTTGAGTGTCAACCAGCACAGGGGGCACCACCCTATGACTTGGGCATTCATTCTCTAGATTGTTTATGGAGAAGTATATACCACGGACTTTGAGGGATATGAGGAGAGAAGAGTTCCTGCGCCTTAGGAGCCAAGAGGATGTCAGTTACTGCGTATATGAGGCTAAGTTTCATGCATTATCTAGGTATTCCAACCCAGCTTTGATTCAGTCCACAAGAGCGAATTCACCGTTTTGTGAAAGGATAAGGACTGAGGTCAGATTTGCAGATGCCCAACTTAAAGGTACTATGCACCGCAAAAATACTTTCAGGAAAGTGGTACGAACTTTGTGTAGAGGTGAAGGGAAGTGAAGCCATGATGAATCAACCATGGCATAAAAAAACAAAACAAACTAAGAAGTTTCGTAAGGAAGGTGATTCTAGTGGTTCTTACTGAGGAGGCAGAGCTCAGGAGGTTATCCAGCCGACCTATTCAGTCTTCACTACGCTGAGATGGGGGTCCAACGCAGAGCGGTCAAACATTTCTCTGAGGTTGGAGGTATCCCCAGACTCTGTCGGTCTCAAAGCGACTATGCTTGAACCCAGAGGAGTGTATGGATGTGCGGAAAAATTGGACATATTAAGAGATATTGTCCAAAAACAGAGTTACAAAAACCCCCAATAGTCAGAGGCTGGTGAGGTGGTCAGGAAGACGGCCGCCATTCTTTTTGAAGGGACGTGGTGGTAAGGTTGGTAATGGTGGTCACCAAACAAACGGGGTGGCGGGGCAGCCAGAACGACTTGCAGCACAACATGGTAGGGGCAAGGGCGAGGGACAAGTGATAGGGGCCCATTGTTAAGATTTACATAGGGAGGTCGGAAAGCGGAGACAGCTGATGTCTCAACCAAACCTGCTGTTATCACAGGTATCTTTTGTTTGTGATTGGCATGGCTTTGTATTATTTGATCCTTGCTCCACGATTACATATGTATCTCCTCATTTGTACTGGTCTTAATACGTACCATTGTGAATTTGTTGACATGCCTTATCGTGTGCTACTCGGTGGGGGAGTCTGTGATAGTTGAAAGGGTATATAGGTCTTGTCTGGTGATTTGGGGGAGCAATACTCAGTGTAGACTTGGTTATCTTAGAAATGGTTGATTCGATGTATTTTGGGTATGACTGGCTTTCCCGAAATTTTGCAATCTTAGATTGTAATGCTTAAAACTGTAACGTGGCCAAGCCTGGGGGACAGACTCGTTAGTGTGGTGGGAGGGGACTACACTTCCACTCAGTTCGTATCATCTCCTTTCTTTCCATGTAAGAGGATGGTTAGTAAAGGTGGTTTAGCTTTCTTAGCCCACACCTCAGTGGAGGATACTCACTCAATACCTTCATTGAGTGGCTTTGAGAGTCCGTGAGTTTCTGGATGTGTTATCACTGCCAGCCTTCCTAGTAGCCACCAGATAGAGATATTAAAATTTTGCATTGATCTGGGAGCCGGGGTAATGCCCCATTTCAATACCCCCTTATAGAATGGCTCCCGATGAGTTAATAGAGTAAAGGCACAACCTCAAGAGTTGTTAGGTTAAAGTTTCATTAGGACCGAGCGCTTTCACCTTGGGTTGCTGTGGTTTTTTTGTTTGTGAAGAAGAAGTATGGGAGGTGTTCTGGATGGCAGAGACTAGGCCAACTGAATAATAGTAATGTTTTAGAACACGTATCCTCTTCCCTCGATTGATGATTTGTGTTTGGCCGACAGTTTACAAAGGTGCTGTACCTTCTCAAAATAGACTTGAGGATCTGGTTATCATCAATGAAAATACGGGCAGCAGAGTGCCAAAGACTGATTTTAGAGACCCAGGTATGGGATTATGAATTCTTGTAATGTCTTTGGAACTTACGAATTCCCCGACTGATTTTATGAGACTGTGAAGGGATTTTTAAGCCATATATGTAACTCTTTGTCATTGTGTTATTGGGATATACTGGTATACTCAATAAGATCAGGAAAGAAACACGAGGGAGAACTTGAGGATGTGCTGGATGGAATTGTGAGGGAGTAAAAGACTTATGCCAATTCTCCAAGTGGGAGTTTTGGCTAGACTAGTGTCTTTTGGGGCACATGTGATTTCTAAGGAGGAGTAGTGAGGGTGGATCCTTCCAAGATTAAAGCGTGAAGAATTGGGTATAAGACCTACGATGTTACCGAGGGTAAGGAGCTTCGTTGGTTTAGCTAGCTACTCCGGTAGATTCTGTCTAGGGATTTTCTTACGTTTTTCTTCCGTACTGACAAATTTGACTAGAAGAGTGTTTCAATTGATTGGTCGAGACGAATGGAAGAAAGCTTTCAGCAAAATCAAGACCTTGTTGACTACTGCACCATTCTCCCCTGCCAAGTGGAAGGTAAGAATTTCATTGTGATGTGAGCCCCTATTCTGGTTTGGGTGCAGTGATTATGGCAAGAGACGAATGTAATTGCTTATGCCGCGAGGCAAATAACGGTTGCATGAACGTAATTATTCCGGACCACGATTTGAGGTTGGCTGCAGTAGTGTTGCATATTAAAGCAATGGAGACATGATCTATATGGGGTGTTAAATGTGAAGTCTTACGGATCATCGTAGTTTACAGTATTGTCTTTACTCAGAAAGATTTGGAATTTGAGACAGAGGAGTATGGAGTGGACACTGAAGGACTATGATATCCCTATCTTGTATCATCCGTGAAAAAGCTACTGTGTAGCAGATGCTTTAAAAGAGAAAGGAGGGAGCATGGGAAGTCTAGCCCAATTTGAGGGGGTTCTAGACGCCCATTGGCTAGAGAGGTTCAACTTGGCTAATGGACTTTATGAGGCTAGAAGTAAATGAGAAGGGAGGATTTTGGCGTGTGGGGCAAGAAGCTCCTTCTTGATAAGATTAAAGGAAAGCGTTTACCGATGGAGAAATGACGGATACGAGAGAAGGTGTTGCGAGGAGAGGCTTAAAGAAGCAAAAACCGATGAGGAAGGGGTTTGAGAATTAAGGGAAAGGGTATGGAAGGGATGGTACCCGGTTGTCGATGATTGATTTCCACACAACTACAGGGGATGGCTCATAGTCAAAGGTTATTCTATACATTCCTGGTGCAACTAAGATGTATAGTGATCTAAAGGCAATAATTTTTGGTTGGAGTAGGATAAGTGTGACATTGTTGATTTTGTTTGCTCAATGCACGAATTGTCAGCAAGTAAAGTTATGAACACCAGAGGCCCTGGAGGGACCAACGTCACTGAGAGATGCCATTCATGAATGGAAGTTTGGGAGAGAATGCATGGACTTCGTGGTTGGTCTTCCAAAAGAAATGGGTAAGTATGACTCCATTTGGGTAATGTTGACAGATAACTAAGTCTGCCATTTCATTTTCGGTAAGGTGACTATAATGCAGAGATTAGCCAAACTTTTACATCTCAGGAAATTGTTCGATTGCATGATTTCCACTTTCCATTATATCAGAATAAAGTTGACGCAGTTACTTCTAAGTTTGGAAAAACATTGCATGCCGAATTAGGTACTAGTTGGGATCTTAGTACCGCCATTTCCACCCTCAGACCGATGGTCGTCTGAGCGAATGATTCAGGTTTTGGAGGATATGTTTGTCATGCGTTGATAGAATTTGGTTGGTCATCGGGATAACTTCTTACCCTTAGCAGAGTTCTCCATACAACAATAGCTATCACTCATAGTATTGGAATGGCTCCATTTGAGGCACTGTATGGAGAAGAATGAGTCTCCCATTGGTGTTTGATGCATTTGAGTTTGGACCTGGGGGTACGACCTTTAGAGAATCGTTGATAAAGTGAAAGCATTCAGAAAAGCTTTAGCGGCTCAAAGTAGGCAGAAAAGAATATTGCAGATCGAAGGTTGGAGGACTGGAGTTATGTAGGTGTAACAAGTCGTACTGGAAGGTTTTTCAACACATGAAAGGGGTGATACGGTTTCGGTAAGCGAGGTGGTAAGCTTAGGACGAGGTATATTGTTCCATCGAAGTTCTGAGCCGCGTGGGGGGAGGTACTTAGGTAGCGTAATGAAATAGACTTGACCCGCAGCACAGTCAGGGGTGCACCCGTATTTCATGTGTATAGCTGTGAAAAGGTACCATGGGGATGGGAAACTACAGTATTCGTTGGGATTCGGTTCTTCTTGATGAGAATTTGTCTTATGAAGAGGAGCTGTTTATTCTTGATAGAAGAAATCCGCAAGTTGAGATCAAGGGAGATGCATCCATCAAAAGGTTTACAAAGAATAGACCAGTTGAAGAGTCCACTTGGGTACGGAGGCTGATATGCAAGAAAAAATAACCGAAAACTGTTTACAGATTTCAGGTACTCCTTCTTCGCCCTTGTTTTCTTCGTGAGCGTTCGAGGACGAACGGGGGGGGGGGGGGGGGTGATGGTTAAATTGTATCTATTGTGATGACCTGTTTAATCGTCTTTGAGCATTAGAGTTTACTTTGGGAATAACTATCTGGGGGGCGCTCGACGGATCCCAAGACGGACCGTCCATGGGCGCGAAGGATGTCGAGGGTGTCCCGTTCCAAAACACTTGGATCTGAAAATGGAGTACAGATCGACTCTCTGAAGTCACGACAGAAACTGGAAGGACGGACCGTCCGTGGCACGACGGGACCGTCACAAACTTTTTAACACGAATGAACTCTCTGAAACTTTGTGACGGAACATGCAGTACGGGACCATCACAGTCGCTGACAGGGACCGTCACAGGCTGAGTTAACCTGACTGGGTAGGATTTTGTTAACAAGTTTTTAAGGGGCGTTTTGGACTATTCATGCTTATAATTAGTAAGTTAGTTAGTGGATTCATGTTAATAATTCAATTACGTGGGGGTGAAAGGAGATATACCTGAATAAAAAGTGGGTTATTTTTATCATCTTTTTATACTTAATTATATATGACAAACTAGCGGTAAAATAAAACAGGTTTTAAATAAGAAAAAATAAGAAGAAGAGAACGACGAGGGTACGAACGAGAGGAGGAGAGAAGGACGAACGAAGGACAGCAAGGATTTTTGAGAGTAGAGTGATCGATCAAGATTCTCGGTGGAAGGTAGGTTAGGTTTATGCTTATTTCCTATAAACTCTTAATAGCGAATGATATGATGGGGTAGTATTGAAAAGTCTTCTATATGCTAATTGTATGCTTGTCATGATTGTGATTGGTGTAACTTGTACTGGGTTGGAAAGTTGAGGCTATGAATCTTAACCTAAAACCCATATCTGTTAATGATGATGCCTTGTATATAAAGAAGCTTGAGAACGTAAAAGAACGAGGGTGGTAGTGAATTGGGTGTCACGTTCCGACCCAGGATAGAGTAGTGGATCGGGATGGTCAGTTCCACACCAGGATAGTAGTAATGGATCGGGTATTCACGTGTCCAACACCAGGATAGTAGTAATGGATAGGGGTTGTCACATTCCAACACCAGGATAGTAGTAGTGGATGGGTGTCAAGTTCCGACACCAGGATAGAGAGGGATAGGAGGTGTCAGTTCCGGACACAGGATAAGTTAAAAAGAAGAATGAATCTTGAAGCATGTTAATATACTCAGATGTAAAGAAACCTATTTCCCAAATGGAGTATGGTGGGAGGATGAGTCCTCTATAGTGGTGCTTGGGTGTGAGGCCAATAGTATGGACGTGTTGTTGTTATCTTTGAGTATGGTAAGTCGATTTTATGTTATTATTATAATATATTTGCTTCTTATTTTTGATGTTGGACGATGATATACATCAGTACTTGGTTTTGTACTGACCCCTACTTGATTGTTTCTTTCTTGTTAGTTGGGAGTGCAGCAAACGTTACCATCGACTTCGACCAACCGCAAACTTACCAGACTTAAGCCATAATTAGATTTCAGGGTGAGGATAGTGACTAGATCCAACTGATTCTTTCCTTCGCGTCTGACGTCTTGAAGTTCGACAGGACCATCTCTTTTACTTAGTTTAGTTTTCTTAGATACTCTGAGATTTAGGTAATTTTGAGGATAAGAGGTTCTTGTGATGATGACTTCCAAGGTTTGGGGATAGTAATTGATAAACTTTAGAAGTTATTTAATTGATTTCGTTACTGAGTTTTAAGTCTTCCGCATATTATTCTCGTTTATTATGGTGATGAAAATGGTGGGTGGGATTGGATTTGGTTGGTTCGCTCACATAGTAGGGTAAGAAAGTCGTGGGTGGCCCACTCGCGGGCTAGTGTGGGCGTGACAGGAAAACAAAGGGAGTACAAACTACTTCTAACAACTCAAAATGTGTGAAATTATACATTTCCTCATTTCAAAGAGGAACTACATTCTCCTAACTAAAACATGATCAACACACACTAATGGATCCTAAATGAAATTTACTCTCGAAAAGTCTTTATTAAAAGAAGGAATCTTTCAACTCCTAACTAAGGTATGTTAATTAGTTCATCTCATGAAGTTTATATGAAATTCAACTCAAATTCACCATAACATGAGGCAAATGAATGTATACATTTTTTTTCTATGAAGACTTAAGATTTTTTTCATGAACATGCACATAAGAGAATCATGGCAATAGATAAGCACACAATAACTTTACTTTTTGGAGCATTATCTTCCACTTCTATACATCATTCATGCTAAAATTAACTTCAGGGCCCAACATACGAAGTCACAAAAGACAAGAAATTCATAAGTTAATAAAGCATAAAAAAACATATCGGAGACAACATGAGGAAATTACTATTGATCTTCTATAGATTGGAGAGCATAAAACTTATTCTTCTTAAGATAACTCTCATCTTAAAAACTAGAGGCAACTATAATATCCTCCGTTCCCTTAGCCTTAAGAACTAGGCAATCTCTAATTTTGTGCCCATCCTTTCCACACCCATAGCAACCACCCATACAAGTGAGGCACTTACTGATGAGTCCACAATTTCGACTCATTAGGAATTTATTTTTATAGATTTAGTTTCTTTAAAGGCCTATTTGTATCAATAGTTGGGATTGAGGAACAAACCGTGAATATTAATGAGCATAAATGAATAAGGCAGTCGAAAGAATGAAGAAAAGAAGACCCGGTGATCGTCTATCTAATTGGGAAGGTCTTCTAATGGACATGGTCTCGCCGAAAGTTCTAGTGTTCAAATCCCTCAAGGATAAAGTCAAGTTGGCGAGAGAAAAGAGTAGTGGGCGAGTCGCCGAACTGTTCCACAATGCATTCGTCCAAAGTTACAAATTTGAAGATACTGTAGGTTAAAGCAAAAAGTCAATGGAGTCGACCAAAGAGCTGATCACCGAGTGGATCGGCGATCCCAATATATTGCGCCGAATGATCTTTCGTAGCATATTTTTTGAGACCATAAATACATTTTTTAGTACTTAGTTCAGTATAAATAGATCTATCATTCTATCTAGGTTCCAATCTAGAATAAGAATTATCAGCTTCAAAGTTTAGAACGGAGTTTAGAGACAATATATTCCTTAGTTTGAATGATTTGAAGATTTCCATTTTTGAGAAATTGGAAAGGGGTGTTGAAGATTCGTCAAATTAGACCTTTGTAAATATGAAATGAATCTTACCTACTCGATGGAAACACAATTTGGTAACAACTTCTATCTTCTAATCATATCTGGCTAAACCTGAAATTCTTGGGGTGTGATTATGTGATTATGGATTGATTTAGCAGGTGGGTATTGTTGATTGATAGTTTTATGGCTTTACGAGAAATTTTTGTCCTTACAGATAAGAGATCTTCATTTTTCAATAGAAGGGATTTAAAATGGTAATTTTCTTCTATTAAAACTTTAATAGGGTGAGAGATCTGAGTTTTAAAATTTATACACTCACCGACTTGAATATCCTTATAAAAATAAGAAATCATTTCTTCCAAAATCACTTAAAATCCTAGAATTTTTTTTGTTAAGTTGTTTTTCTATAGTTTTAAATAGAAACTTTAACGGGGTAATGTTGAAATTAGAAAATCAAACCTAAAGTAGGTGAATGACACATATTAGTTTTAAAATGGTGTTGTGAATCAGATATTAGAAATAGGAAATGAGATCCCTTGTCATTTACAATCTTGAATTTAAAAAATGTCATTTTCAGATCTTTTATGTGTAAAATTTAAAATTATATCTCCGCCGCAGAAATTCATATGTCACACATAGGTAACTCCAAAAATGTAACTTGTGGTCCAAAAAATTTAAAAAAACTATATTTGAGTATACCTTGAAAATAATATCAAAATCTCGCGAACAAATCAATAATTTTATCTTTTGTCTTCTCTTTAAATTTTTTGCATTTGGTGGTCATTTATATAATTTAAAATTTAGTAATTAGTTCTATAGAAATGTAAGAAATTAAAAGTGCAAATAATTAGATTTTTACTTCGATTTTTTATCACTGTCATTCGTATACATTATCATACTTCTGTACTTACAAAATTCAACATTAATAATTCATTAACGTGTCAGAAATGGTTGTTTGTTCAGTGAACTTTTAAGAAGGACTATCTTTGTTATCATTAAAAAGTTTGGCTATGATTGTCATGGATTGTGAGTAGAGACTTGTGGGTCATTTGTTAACTAAGAAAACTTTTGATTATGCAAAACCATTTTTTACACATCGTCAATCACGATTCGACCATGTCATTGATTAAATTATTCTTTTTAAAAACAAAGAATAAAATATGTCATCGAATATTGAGAAAAGGTTCATCTATGTCATCCGTTAATAGTTTGGATCATCTATGTCGTTTCAGTTAACAAATAATGACATGGATGAGCCTTTTCCAAAATAGAAACAACATAGATGAGCTAAACTTTTGACAGATGACATAATAATTCTCCTTAAAGTGTATAAGCAAAGAAGCTTCTCAGCAAATGTCAAAATCAAGTCTCCCCAACAAAAACGAGTTCTCTTCTTGTATCTAGAATAATACGGTCACTGCCGTCATTTTCACAGTCGGACCCGTCCTGATACCGGATTACACATCTTCTTGCATCAAATTTGAATATTTATTCTCTTTGTAATTCTTCTTTAAATTGACCTTTGTCCTTCCATTCTCGATGACATTTTCCGTTACACGCTTCCTTTCATGTCCCTCAGACTTCTCTTCTTCATCCTTATCCTCCTCGTCAATAGGCGAGTCTGTTGTGTCATGGTCCGGCACGTGAATATGTACAAGGAATGGAAAGACTTGGGAAATTTTTACCACTCGATTGCTAGATTTTTCGACTATGTCAATTGTTGAGGGTTTTACGGCTCCATCTTTTACCTGAAGCACTTCCTTGGAGGTCATTGCTTCATGAAAATAATAAAAAGGTGCATCAGACTGAATATGCATACCGTTCATATATATTTAGAAATTCGTCTATCAATATGAAAAATGTTGAGGGTGATTCAATGAAACTATGTTTTGGTCTTTCACTAATGAATGTGGTGCTGTTTGCCACGACAAATAAACCCAACAATGTGTGGTTTGGGACCGTGTAGCGTAGTTGTCATATGAGACGTCTCTATTTACTTGATCATATTGAAACGAAAAGCTTAATTATTGATAGTTTTTAATGAAAATTCGTATCACCTTAATGCATGTTAGAATGAATAAATTTACATTTAGTGGAACTGTAACAAATTAATTCTAAACTTGCAAGTAATCTATAATGAAGAAAAGCGTAAGTAACAAAAAAACTATGTTTGATTAAAATAACGTAATAAATAACTTTGATCAAATTTCCATTTCAAGATCCTCATGATATGTTAAGGGAGCAAAGAACTAGTTTCTTCATATAAATAATTTAGCTTTTCACAAAAAAGTTCAATGAAATTTAGAACACAATCCTTTCAATCATTTCTTTATGAAATACGCTGACATATAAAGAACATTTATGGGTACAGTTAGAAATATATGGTCTTACACTTTTTTTAAAACAAGGTGTATGTAGACCAAAGTAGAAGTTGTTGTAGAAATTTCTGTTCGAAAAACTCTACAGGAGGAACACAACAAAGAACAACTATGGTCATCAATACAACATCATAGATATTATGCTTCCTCCAGGTGATTAGTTTAAAACGATAATGATCTATTACGGTTGTTGTTAATTTGCACATAGAGTTTGGAGAGTGTAATAAAATATACACGAACCATTCTTTTCATTTTGTAAAGAAAGATTGTTTCCAATGACCCACTGCTAAAAAATAAAAGTTATTACGAAAAACAAATTTCCATAAGAAAAAAATAATGGCAGTTAAAAATTAAGATACAAAGCAAAATAAAACAACAAACAATAAAAATTATATGTGATTACTAAATAGTTCAGCCTATAAGGGAAGAAGATATGGGGCTAGCCCCCAGCCTCTCCCCCCAAAAGAAAACAATATGAGGATGCCCTATTGTTATTCTAGTAGGGGGATTATGGTTTCTTTCCTTCTGTTGTAGCCTCAAGAATACTTATCAAAGCATAACACCTTTTATTTTTAAGGTGTCTTGTTCTTATAAACTAAAGCAACTTCATCACAGTATCCAAACTTCCCAACCAACATTGTTCTATTTTATTACATCGCGAACTCTGACACTCATTTCACCATTTCATTGTCTAACTCCCTTGTAGTTCTTTACATTTCTTGGTGAGTTTTGTATTTTTTTTCTCTTTGACGATCTATCGTCGGTGAACGGACCTGTGGCCTTTCCTTTTTGAAGATAATTTCTTTATAAATACTTTTATGTCGTTTCAAATTCTCACCTTGAAGATTTTTCTCCACACAGCTAAATGAGTTTACGGTGTCATTGTCCGTATTTAAATATGTACCACATGTGGCAAGACAAATTACAACCAAACATTCTCCTATTACGTTGTTCTTTTCTCTGGAAGCTTAATTTTGAGGGTTTTTTTACCACCTCATTTTCTTGAAGCTCATCTTTAAAAAGTCATTGCTTCATGAAAGAGAACAAACAAAAAAAGTTCATTAAATCAGGCATGTATATACACTTCATTAATAACCAAATTATTTTAATTTATGTACTCTCTGTCAACTTGATTATCTGATTTGGACCTAGCATAAAGTTTAAGAAAATAAACAAACTTGAATTCAAACTGTCAACTCCAAAATTCCATATTATGGTTGTAACTTTTCCAAAGGGTTCTGCCTTTTTTAATGAGTTGTGACTTTTCTGAAGGATTGTGATTTTGTTAAAGGGTTGTGAATTTTCGAAGGGTTATACCTTTTCAGATGAGTTGTGAATTTTTCAAAAGGTTGTGATTTTTCCGATGAGTAATGACTTTTTCGTAAGATTGTAACTTTTATGATAAGGAACAATTAACAATTATGCATACTACTATTTTTTAGCTATAAATAGAGGGTTTCATCTCACTTTTAAAGTACGATTTTTGAAAGTATTCTATTGTTCTTCTTTTTTTAAATGTAAGGGTTATTTCGAAAAGTTCATTAAGTGCAATATTCAACAAAAATTGAGGTACACAAAAGAAATAATGGGTAAATAATTGTAGCAAATAATCCATAAATTCACACAAGTATTTTTTCTGACAATTTCCATGAGTTAACAGTGACAAAAAGTTGTGCAAAAGAAAATTATATTAAAAAAAATATGAAAAATGTCACACGATTTGGATAATATATTTCTTTGTTGGTTTTTTTTTATTTTTATATTGTTACCCTAACATGAAGCAGTTTATTTCTGATTTTGCTAAAGGAACGGGCATCAACATTGCCGATTTAATCATTAGTATTGATGGTAGATCCACTATTTCAAAATTAGATTTGTCACTTCTCTAGTTATAATGGATCATATAGACATAAAATAATATTTGTTCATTATATATAATACCAATAATGAATGAATGGAAAGAATGTGTCGGGGGAGCGAGTACTTAAATCAAAGGAAGCTGTATGAATATAACATGAAAACTTTTTGTGTTCTTTAATAATTGTGTATGGTATCGTTTCGTATATATTTTCCCTAGATTTATGTTACGCATTTGAGAAAAATTGTCACAAGATAACTATTTAATAGATATATAAAAATAGATAAGAAAAAGTGCTTGACCTTAAGATAATCTAAACTCAAATTAAAGATTCTAAAATAATACCTTTAAATTCATATATAATTTTTATATGAAAAAGTCAACATATTATATCACGAGTACAACGTCTTAAGATTTTTCTACTTTCATGAGACAAAAAAACAACAAACTAGATATATGTATGTGGCAGTAAAAAGGAGAGATTTCAATTCTACCAAAAATAAGGTAGAAACATAAGAAAGTTAAACATTTTGGTGAGAATGCACAAGTTACCCCCCTCAACCTATGTCTAAAATCTCAGAAAGACACATGATACTATACTAAGATTCCTAGGACCCCCGGAAAACTTACGTAGGAACTGGATGAAATGACCAATTAAAACATGCCGAAATTTAATATTGAAATATAATACTGATAAATGGTCAAGCGGATCGTACGACTGATGATGGTAGTACTAGAACCTATAATAAAACCAAAGTAGAAATGTGGAGTCTGATGTTATACGACCATCGAGAGGACCCAATATACCCTGCCCATTGTTATAAAGACATGCTGGCATGATCACTAAACTAATTGCCCAACGAGGGGGCTTACAATGACGACGTTGGCGAGTTGTTCTGGGAGCTTTATGGGTACGCGGAAACCTAGTCCATCGATAGTATGCTATTTCCATAGAGTAATAGCTACCTGATTATGTTTGAATTTTTGTGTCAATACTGAATAAGTAAAACTGAACATTGCATACTTAGAATGCAAACATTTAATGATAATGATGTATTAAAAACTTGATGGCGGTATAATGATAAAGAATATCTGACCTAGCATGTGTATTCAAAGACTAAAAAGAAAGACAAAGCAGGGTTCTAATAATTCATGCGATAATCTAAGTTCATAACATGATAATCTGAATTTGTGGGTACATATAACTAATAAGTTCATGAAATTATGTTAGGGTTCTAGAAAACCGATAGGTCTAATAATTAGGGACTAAAAGAATCGGACTGAAAAAACTAGGGAACCCAATGGGTGAAAGGAATCACTAGCGAATCTTCAATACTGGTGACCTGGTTGATGAATCCATGGAAAATACATAGGTTTCGGGGTATGAACTGCTTGATATTGTTGCATTCTTTAACTAGGGTTTGAGTTTTTTACTTCTTGCTTCTATTTTCTAAATTTGATGGTAATGATTTGACTTGAGATATGTGTTAATTATTTGTTTCTAAGATGAACATGAATTTTTTTTTTTTTTTTTTTAAATATAATTATTGGGTCGCAAAACAACGAAGTAGGGTTTAAATAAAGTGGGAAAGGTCCAAAAGACCCCTGGAAAAGTTGTTGTCGGACCAAACGAAGGCCAGGACTGACGGTCCGTCGTCTAACCGGCGCCCCATCGTTGGGTCTGTTGATTGGGCATGTTCGACAATCCTCCACTAAAATGGGCATAACTTTTTACTCGTAGGTGTTATTTTAGCAAGGTCGGAGTCTATGGAAAGATAATTCAATTATCTATATTTGGGTAGGTCATAGGAAACCTAATTAATTTTTTTTTAAGAGTTATGACAATTTGAAATTGACCCAATTGTATATCCCCTTAATTGTCTCCAAAATTTCCACCTACGATCCGTAGGTGCACCTACGGACCGTGATATTCATCCGTATCTCTTGTTAGAGTGTGGGTGAGTGAGGGTATCGATCGACGGTCACGGACTATGGACCGTCGTCTAACATACGGACCATCGATCAAGACTTAGCCAACTTTTCTCGGCTGAGTTTTTGGGAGTTTCTGATCCCATCGACGGTATAGTGCAAGAGCACGTGTCGTCCTATGGAACCGTCGATGCACCATTGGTTTGATTATCTGCAGATTTTCTGGAAAAAATGATTTTTGACATTATCTCTCCTTGGGAAATCGTCTCGATGAAGACTAAACTAGCTGAAAGAGAAGGAGAGAGTGCAAACCCTACTATGAAACAAATGAAAACTGAGTTTCTGACTTCTAATTGATTTCAAGTATAATTCAAATACGATGAAAATGCATAGTACAACTTATGGACATGATCGACAGACCCTGCAATTATGCAATGGAATGACTGGAAAAATAAAGAGGAAATATTACCTCAGGCTACGAGTGGACTCGAAAAGAAAGAGGTGAGGATACTGGGTTTAATGGATGCTTTGCGTCCCAAGTACCTCCCTGTACGACGACTCCTCAACAAAAACCTTGACTGAAGCGGACTCTTTATTTCTCAAAAAAACCTTCCTGAACGACGGTCAAGAAGTTCAAGTGGTACATCATAAGAAAAAACTATTTTTCACCGCCACACTCTCATGGCACTTAGGGGTGCATCACCCCATTCACGTCAGTCAAAGAGGTGCGATTATGGACGACCCGGTGCACTGATGATAATTCTATGGCAACTCTAACTCATATGCCACCTTGCAAACCCTTTTAACGATTCATGTAAGGGCCTAATATCTAGGACGAAGCCTCTATGTCTTCCAAGGGAATCTCATCACCCTTCATAGATGGGATTTCAGAAAAATTCAATCATCAACTTGGAACTTTAATTCCTTCTCCTTACATCGGCATAAGTTTTTGAGGAATTTGGGTTTTCTTAGGTCTATGTAATGAGTTTACTTTCCCTCTAGACTAAAGGACATAAAATAGGCCCTATGAAAGATGCTTCAGCTACTTCAAACCAACAAACTAGAGATCTACATCTACACCCATATAAAGCCTCATAAGGGGCCATCAGAATTCTTGAATGGTAGCTATTATTGTATGAAACTCAATATGAGGAAGGTTATCATCGCAGCTACCTTTGAAATCGATCACACAAGATCTCAATATATCCTCTAATGTCTCAATGGTACGCTCTGCCTTCCCATAGTTTGTGGTGTTGAAACATGACTAAGGTAACTGAGTATCAAGACCTATTTAGAAATGACTTCCAGAAATGAGAGGTATTAAATCTGCAGACCTCTTCTTCGATGATTAGACAAAGGCAACCCCATGCAACAACAGTTACATAACGTAAAGTTGGTATAGTCCTCATCGAATCTGTAGTCTTGACCGCCTCTTAATAAAAAGCGACGAAGACTTAGTTATCATGATCAGCTATTAACGAAATAGAGTCATACTTTATGCGGAGTACGCGGTAATCTGTGATGAAAGTCCATAATAATGACGTCCCAATTCCAGTAGGAATATCGAGATGTGAGTAATACTCCAGTTTCTAATGTTCTGACCTTGACTTGCTAGAAATTAGGGCAAAATTACTCACAAAAATCTGTTATATCCTTTTCATGTCATTCCCCCAATAGGACTTCTGGAGATCATGGTACATCTAGTGGCCAATTACATTTAATAGAATCCTAGAGTTGGGATTCTTTAATGAATATGTTTTCTCACTCGCTCACATCAAAAAGACACAATCTACCTGGTAGCGAAGTACACACATCCCCCTTGGGATATAAAAACCCTCCACTCTATGATTTTTGGACAGCATTCTTGATTTCAAGCAAAATTTGTCCCACTATTTGATGGTCCTCACATCCACTACCAAAGACGATTATGACTATTCTGAATTGTTACACCGCGTCTAATGCTCTAAGGAGAAACTCCCAAGCGGAAAGCTTTGAAAATCATTCACGAGTCCTCCTTATTCCTCAAAATGGGGCTACACGTACCTTCGATAATTTTACTAAGATTATAGGTACTCAAATTTGATTACGAGGATGTTACTGCACACGTATATCACAATTCTGTAAGGTCTCAAGACATCCCTCTGGGGAAGATTCAAATTTCGGGGTGTAACATCCTAAGGCTCGTAATGGTCAGTGAACACATCTACAGTGAACACCATACAAGTAGGTATTAGATCTTGAGTGCAAACACCACTGCTTGCAAGCCTAGGTCATGGAGTTGGATAGTTCTGCTCATCAACCGTAAGTGTCTTATAGTATAACCTATCACCTTATATCGTTGCATCCAACACAACCTAGGTCAACCTGCAGGTATTACAAATAGATCACATAACCATCTTAACCTCTGGTAGAGTCAAGACAGAGCCTGTGTAGTAAATCAGTTTCACATTCTGCAAAGCTTTTCTCACAAATCATCTGCCCATTGGATTTGACCCTATCTGAATAACCTATTGTAATGGTGAGTCTAGGGATGAAAATCCTTCCACAAAACCTTTCTATAATAACAAGCTAGAGCTAGAAAACGTATGAATCTAAAAGAGGAGTCTTGTCAAGGTTTCACGCTTTATCTCTTTGAAAACACTCGGATGCCCTTTAGATACATATGACCAGAAAAGCAAAGGATTGCAACAAAACTCACATTGCTAACTGAGGTGAATAACTGGCGACGTTGAGAGTCTTAAGAACAACTTTTCAAAATTACGGCCTGTATCTTTCACCTCTTAGAGTAATGAGGATATCCACAATAACAGCCGATACTGAACAAGTCCAAGTACGTTGAAATCACGTCGTTCATCATATCATGAAGCTGCAGGAGAATAGTGAGTCCAATGAACCTAAACTACAGATTCATAATTACCATGCCGAATTTGAAGGATGTGTCGGAATGCCACTAGCTTTGACTCCAGCGTATGATAACCCGATCCGAGGTATCTTTGAGAAATGGCTAGCACCCTAACGTTGTGTCAATCAAGTCACAATATTGTGGGATGGGATACTTATTCTTGATTGTGACTTGTTCAACTGTCTATAGTCAATTGCACATTCTGATGAGAACATATTTCTTCATAAAACAATCACTGGTGCCACCCATATTTCTAGGTCTGAGGAAGCCCTTATAGAGGTACTGTCGACTACTCTTTCAATGTCCTTAAGCTCTGCTCGCGAAGCCCACCCATTCTCTAAGCAGGATAGAAAGAAGTGGTATCTGGAGGGGAGCAATCAAAAGTAGATTCATTTGGGAGGGACCTGGGACGATCTTCTGGAACTTACTTCTAAAAACTCCCCCCAACTACTGAACTGACAAAGAGTTCAGTTTCAAGGCTAGAATCCTTAAGCCGAAAGCTTAGTCCGATAGAGATAAGCCTAGGATATCATCTTTTTGGCCTTAAGGAAAAGATAATCAAAATTTACCCATAGGTGCTAAGTACTCCCTTCCATTTAAGATTCGGTTCATCTGGAACTAAAAATGAAACCCTAGTTCTACAATTCAACTAGGACTAAATGAGTGTAACCAATCATGCCTAGAATGACATCCATAGTCCTACCATTTCTAACTCGACAGATCTGCCTGGGTGACGTTCTAAGAACTGAGACAGGGCATTTGGTATACCGTTCGCTAGCTATAAAGGGTACCGACTGCGTAGATATGAGAAGGTTCGGGAGAGAGTTTATGGGACTAACACCGAATTGGACTGCCTTCTGAGTACCAAAGGACAAGTCATGTAGTTGTCTTCCCACTATGTGAACCATATATGAGATTCACTCCTTGCGGTTTGTTGGATGTCAATCTCCCATAACTATAGTTATTGACATCACACCAATACTTTGGACCTTATCAATGAACTCTATGTGGTCTAGAACCATAGGTGATCCCAATCTAACCCGTCTAATAAACTGATTATGAAGGTAAATCATAACTAAATCTGAAAAGATGAGGAATACCCATATGCTAAAACTGATGAGTTTAATACGAAGAAATATTAACTCACCACTAAGCCAAAACTAAATATGTCTGAAAATAAGCCTCTAAACTGGACTAGAAATAATGGGACAAGCCCCTACCTAAGTCTAGCAAAAATTGAAACTAAATGACTAAAGACTGAAATGACACACTCTACTATTTCCCAGAATGAAAACTCCCAACTAATTCCTTGTGAATTGGCTATCGAAAACGCTCTAATGCGGATTTGGATGCTGGGAATCTAAACCCATAACATGAGAAGATGTATCACATGTATGTATCATTACTTGAAAGGTACTTAACATGTAGGATAGAGTAAAACTGAAATAATACATAACGGAACGAGAATAATATAAAGTCTAATAATCTTACTTGTTAAACTGAAGGACCATCGTCGACTGACGCCCCGTCGTTGGGTCCATCTACTTGGCCTGTTCGGCAGCGCTTTAATAAAATTGACATAACATTTTATTCAAAGGTTTGATTTTACCAAGGTCGGTGGATATGGAAGATAATTCAATTATCTATCTGTGAGTAGGTGATGGGACACCTAATTCATTTTGTGCTAAGAGTTATGGCCATTTGAAGTTGAACCAATTGTATTTTCCCCTTAACTGTCTACAAATTTTCCATCAACGGCCACACCTACGATCCGTAGGTCCACTTACGGACCGTGTTGGTCATCTGTAGCTCTTGTCAGATAGTGGGTGAGTGGGGGTCTCGATCGAAGGTCACAGGCTACGGACCATTATCTGACCTACGGAACGTTGGTCCGTCCGTCGATCAAGACTTGGCCAATTTTTCTCGGCTTAGTTTTTGGGAGTTTCTGATCCTATCGACAATTGTGCTGGACGGACCGTCGATGTCACTGTTGGTTGCACCTGCAGATTTTTCTGAAAAAAAACTGATTTTTGGTCTATTTTAAACTAGGGTGTTTACATTCTATTCTATCTAATCCCTTTCTGAAAACACCATCGATTTTTGCTACAACATCACGCTCCCATTTGCTACCCTTTAATATACCATAAACAAGTCTTTTTCGGGTTTGTCGACCTTTGTTTCATTACCCTTCATTATAAAACCTTTTGGTTGTGCTATGTATACCTCCTCTTGTAGGTCTTTGTTGAGAAATGATAAACTAGCTATAGTGATATGGCAACCATTGGCTCTACAGTCCTAACAATCTCACTCCAGTGGATAAATTGTGAAAATTGTGTTTTTCTAAAATCAATATCATATTGTTGTGCATATCGTTTTGTCAAAAGACGAGTTTTATCCTTCTACAGGGTCCCATCCATTGCACTTTGTCTTGAACACCCATTTAAAACTAATTACATTTTTTTCTTCTGGTATTCCGCCATATCCCATGTGCCATTCTTTTCAATAGATTTCATCCCTTCTAACATCGCTTTCCCCTACTCTTCTTTTTTAGTCACTTCACCATAAATTGTAGGATATGACGTTGCAAAAGAGAATTAACAAGTTGTATACATGTCATTGGCGTATTTGGGGTTCAGCTTTTTAAGTCTTGTTTATGTTCTTTATGGAATTGGCTCATCTGAAGACTCTTCAAGAGAAATAGATGAACTATTTCTGCTCCCTGAAGTTGCTGCATACCTCAATTTGGAGAAGTGGGTACAGACTCGGTTGGTGTTGATGGATTGTTGTTGCAATTGGGCATAAAAAGTTGTTCCAATAGGCATAGCAATTTGTACTTGCATCTAATCATTGCTTCCACTCAATTTCCAGCTTGCCATTTCAGTAAATACTACATCCCTTCTAATTAAAATCTTTCTACTAAGAGGGTTATAGACTATATGCTTTAGATTGTGTGCAGTAACCAATAAAAACACAATTTTCAGATTTTTCATCCAGCTTATGACGAAATTGGGAATTTACAAAATATAATAAGTAAAACAATAAATTCATAAATAAATTGCAAATGATTTTCTACCCTTCTAAGATTCCAATGGAGTATGATACATTGGAGAAAAATTCAATAAATGGATTGATGTTGTTACAACTTCATCCCAAAATTTATTCGGAACTCCTTCGCTTGTAATTGCTTCTTTCCATCTCCACCACAGTGTGATTGGTTTGCTCAGCAACGACATTTTTTCTCCGGAGTATAAGGTGTTGTCAACTCCCTATGAATGTCATTTTCCTAAAAAAAATAGATGTTTCCTTGGACAAGAATTCGCGACCTCTATCTGTGCAAAAAGTCTTTATGCACAGGCCGCTTTGCATTTCAATTTGGTCTTTAAAGTATTTGAATTTTTGAAATTTTCTGATTTTGTTTCTAAGAAATAGACCCAACTCATGAGACTACAATCATCAATAAATAGGAGAAAATAATGACTCCCACTAAAAGATCTAGTATACATAGGTCCACATAAATCAACATGTATTAATTAAAGATACTTTGAAGCCCTCTAAACTTTTCCAACGGGAAGAGACTTTCAAATTTGTTTTTCATAAATGCACTCTTCACACAATTCAATACAATCAATTTTTGGTAGTCCAAGAACCATACCTTTTTCAACTAGAAATTTCAGGCCATTTATATTGAGGTGACCATACCTCAAACGCCACAACTCCGACTCATCATTTGCACTTTCAACAAGCGTAAAACTTTCCATGTTGGATACATCAAACAGAAACATCTTTTTTGACTTCATAGTGATACAAACCTTTTTGCCTGAATTCTTGTTTGTAATGACACAAGCATCGTAATCAAACAAAAGAGAATGCCCATAATTTTCCAACAATAAACAAATTGTATCCTAAATTAGGTACACACAGAATGATGTCCAACATTTTTACTACGTCGTGGGCTGGTGTCAATACCCACAGTGTCTTTTCCTTCACCCTGCATCTCTTTTGAGTTGACAACATGCATATTTTTCTTTTGCTTCTCATTTTTCAAAGGTCATAACCACTACTTCTTAATTAAACAAGTAATTACTAACAAAAAACATAACTAGAATTTAATGCACCTTGATTAGCGTATTTGGTAATAACTAGTCCTAGAATATAGGACACTACTAACAAATTTAATTAACCTGGTAATACTTGAATTAGTATTCAATATACCATACATCTCATATTTAATTACGTATACCAAGTATATCAAATTTTGAAATTTTATGTGGTATTAATAAAAACATCACAGAAATAGCGAAGTAAATCACAAACAAAACTAATGAGAACACTAAACTTTTTCAAAACCTTTTATTTAGGCACCATAATTTTTATTAATTAATTAATTTATTGACTAATAATGACCTTAATCATTACATAATGATTGGTCATTAACACCATTGTTCTCCATTTTTAAAAAAGGACATGTAGATTAAATATTTTCATTCGTCTAAATCAAAATCCACTTAGTTGTTTACTAGTTTCTATGCCAAGGACCTATTAAAATATAAAATAATTAATTATACAATCCAATATGCAGTAATCAATTCTATTATAGAGTAATCTCAACATGTGACTAGTTGAATTTAAGATTTAATCCTTTACTTAAATTGACTAAGTTTTCATGGAATCAAAGTGAAATTCTAGAGTAGCATTAATTTGACCTTACAATGATAAAGACGTTTGGCAGTGGTGATAGAAATTGGCGACAGCGAATAAAGAATTTTAGCAAACCAAGACAATAATATTGTATAAAATAAGACCTTTAATATATATGGTTCAAAAGGTATAGGGTCTTAAACAGGTTTCAGACTTAACCTAAGGTTGTTTATCTGGCAAAAGTATTAGTTTTAGATAATGTTTTTTTAGCAAATCATTACAAGTAATACAACAAAAACAACTCCACATCATCAATACACAGATCATACTTATTCATGTGCCTCCAATTCATTATTTCAACAACAACAAGAACATGTATAGAGTAATTTTACAAAGAGAGATTAGAGAGGATAAACTTATAGAAACATAAACCAACGAAGTGACTATACATATATGGAGTTGCATGCCATTTGTCTTCCTTAATGGAGGATGAGGTTGCTTCCCTTTGGTGTCGGCTTAATAATGTTCGTCAAAGCATTTAGACCTTTTATTTCAATGGTTTCCTTGTCATAAGCCAAAACAGCTTCATCTGAAGTGGCAAAAATTCTCAACCAATGTCGTTTATTCATTCTTACATCTCGAATCTTTGTAACTCATCTTCCCCATTTGCGTTGTCTAACTCCCTAGTACTTCTTTACATTTTCTTGGTGCAGTTTTGTATCTCTTTTCTCTTTGGAGGATACCATCTTTGAACTGACCTTGGTCTTTCCATTTTTTATGATAATTTCTTTTCAAATCCTTTTTTACCGTTTGGGCTTTTCTCCTTGATGATTTTCCCCTCATCACAAGATGAGTCTGTAGATTCATTATCCATTATATAAATATGTACAACACGTGGCAAGACCACAGAACATTCACTCATTAGATTGGGTTTTTTTCATCTAGTCACTTTTGAGGGTTTTTTGACTAGTTCATTTTCGTGAAGGTCATCTCTGGAAGCCATTGCTTTAGGAAAGAGAACAAACAAAAAAATCACAATAAGTCCATTTAATCAGGCACGTACATACGCTTCATCAATAATCAAATTATTTTTATTTACGTACTCTATCTGTCAACTTGATTATTCTGATTTTGACCTAGCAAATAAAGTTTCAGACTTTGCTCGTTATTATCAACTCAATTAATTGCCTGTCTATTACACGCCAATTAATTTTATATAGTTATAAAATATTTTAAAGTCTAAATCAAACTACCTCGAAAATAACACATGTATCATGGCAGGATGTCCTTGACAATAAATTAATGTCCAAGTGGCTCTATCAATTTATACTTTCTAGGACTTATATGGTAGGTTAGGTGTATAGATCATTCACTACAAATATAAATATTAGACTTCTATCTGCTTACCTTTACTCTCAAATCCCTATTGATTCAACATTCTTGACTACAAGCCTTACTTTCAAGACCCACAATCATCAACTACCCTAGATTCTGAGGAATTCTAATCACATTCTTCATTACCAGGTAAATCAAGTCATTATTCATCAAAAGGTTCAAATTCATTGATTTACAAGTAAAGATACATCATACATCATAAATTATATTTTCATGTCTATATGTTGACCATTCTTGAGCCATTACAACACATTATAAAGTCCAATTTTAGAATCAATTCTAATTCTTTCAATTTCATTCACACCATTCATGGCATAAACTCCCAAAATATAATTCATCAATAACCTTATGGTTTACCATAGATGCACATAAATTCATCACAATATCATAATTTAATTGTCAATTGATCATCATTAGGGATCATCCACTTGATTGGTATCAAAGTTTAACCACTACCCACAATTGTACGGAAGAAACCCTAGCAAGAATTGCATTCATCAACTTCGGGGTAACTCCTGTTGATCGATGGTGGAGAAACAAAATTTAACAAGATATACCTAACCTTAATTCACATATCTAACAAGATTGATAGAATGGGGAAGAAATCTGCCCAGCATTAGTTTCATCGTCTTCTTATTCACTTCTAAAGAGTGAATTATTTGGAGTGAATTTGGGTTAGATTTGTGTTCTTGGAAGAATGATTTAATTATTATTTTAGAGGTCTATTAATCTTATATGTATGCTTTGATTAAAAAAACTAACTGACACTCCCTTAACCCCTAACTAAATGCCAATTAACCCCTAAGCCCCCAACTTAAAAACTAAACTCTATTAAAGGAGGGATCTTTAAACTCCTAACTAAGGTATTTTAATTAGTTCATCTCATGAAGTTTATATGCAATTCCACTCAAATTCACCACAATATAAGGCAAAACAGTGTATATAAGTCATTTCTATAAAGATCTAAGCTTTTTTCATGAACATGCACATAAGCGAATCATGGCAACAGATAACACACAATAACCTTACTTTTTTGGCACACTATCTCCTCTATAGGAGTAAGCCTATATACTCAATTCTATACATCGTTCATGCTAAAGACAAATTCAAGATCAAACATAATAAGTCACAAAAGAGAAGAAATCCAGAAATTAATAAAGCATAAAAAACTATCAGAAGCAACATCAGGAGATCACTCTTGATCTTCTCTAGATTGGAGAACATAAAACTTATTCTTCTTAAGAGCACTCTGATCTGGACCAGTAGAGGAAACTTTATTATTCTCACTTTCCTTATCCTTGAGAATCAGGAAATCTCTAATTTTTTTCCCATCCTTTCCAAACCCATAGCAATCGTCCATACAAGTTAGGCACTTACTGATGAGTGCATAATTTTGACTCATTAGCGCTTTATTTTAATAGATTTAGTGTCCTCAAAGACATATTTTGTATCAATGTAAATTCTTTAATTTCATGTATTTGGAACACTGATGAGCACAAACGAATAAGGCAGCTGAAAGAATGAAGAAAAGAAGGCCTGATGATCGCCTATCTTATTGGTCAAGTCGCCAAATGGTCATGGTCTCGCCTAAAGATCAAGTGTACAAAGCCTTCAAGGAGAAAATTAAGTCAGCGACATAAAAGAGTAGTCGATGAGTCGACGAATGGTTCCATGATGCAGTCACCCAAAGTTTAAAAATTTGAACATTGCCATTTCTTAGTGGGTATTGAAGATTTGTCATATTAGACCTTAAATATGAAATAAATTTTACCCAGTTGATGGAGACACATTTTGGTAACAACTTCTATCTTTTTTTTTGAGATCAAGTAAAACGTCAATCCTTGGGTGGATTATAGTGATATCGGTTGAGTTCGCTTTTAGAATATTGTTTAATGATAGTGTACAATGTTTGTTTTAAATGATTTCATTCACTAATTTTTGGGATTAATCCTAAAGGGTTGTAGTTGCAAATGCAACTGTACCTTTGTGTTTTTGTCTTGCTTGAGAGAGACATTTCAAAACTAAGATTACTGATTTGACGGTATGTGGGTATTGAATTTTCATGAGTTCAGCTCAAGAGAGTAAAGATGAAACCCTCTTCTGCACATTCAACTCAAGAGAGTGAATGGACTAAAATGTAGGTAGTTCTTAATTGTTTCTTATTGGTGTTCGAGAGAAACAAATTTGATTCGGGGTAAATTTTTCAAGAGAATGTTTATCCCCAATAGAGTCTAGCTTGTCACATAATTTACAACTACTTAACATTAGTTGCAATTACCCAGTTGTCAACCTTAGCCTATAATCCAATCACATCCCAAAAACCTGTCTCATTATTTTATCTTTACATGTTATTTGCTATTATAGTTGATAAATACAATCAAAAACCCCTGTTATTTGACACTTGATTCACCCCAAACTTGAATCATGATTTTATTCGTAAATATTTTTACCTATGATTGACTTGAGCATTTTCGCACTTGGTTATTTATTCTCAAATACATACCACTCCCTGTGGGATTTAACCCCCAACTCGATTGGTGGGTTATAATAATTAATAATCATTGAAATTTAGTGTTGGATGAAGAGTCCTAATACCTAAAATAAAAATGGTCGCGCTGCCAGGGAGTGGTGTTGTATGAGAATCTTTAGTTAAGTTGAATGTTGTTCTTGTTAGTTATAGTTGAACTTACTTAATTTTAGTTGTGTTTTGCCAGTTTGTGTCTTGAAATAGAACGAAATCAATGGTATCCAAGTATCCACCAAGACGACATCAGAAACCTCAATAATGTCAACGAGCCTTATGCTAATTAACCTCCCTTTTGGTGTTATTGTTTTTCCTTCGCTTGTCTCCTGTCCGAAGAAATGGCGTTGTTTTTTTACAGTCCTAAGTCCTAATGTTAAACGTTGCAATGCGAAAAGGGTTTGTTCGATGGTTTTGCTCATGAGGATCCTTTTAGTATATTGGAAACCTGCGTGGACCGTATGGTGGACTATTCTCCTTAAGAACATATCCTAGAGTTTGTCCAATTGAGGTTGTTGGTCATTCTCTTGATGGATAAGCCTACAATGGCTTTCGGGTTGCCATTAAAAAAAACATGAATCATAACACGGTTGAAAGAAGATGGTCAATTTCTTAGCAGACTGTTACTACTTCCCCCATTCAGTATCAATCAAGTATTTTTTGAGACCCTAATTTGTTAATACTTCCTCTTCCATTTTAATCCGATACAGAAACAATGGGATTTTTCTTGTGATATGACGGCAAACCCCAAGAATGAGATTTTAGTGTGGACTTGTGTCATGCCACGACGTTATCTAAGGGCTTTTTAGTAGGCAACCCAAAAATTTATTTGCTTTCTTTTTAAGTTGAAATAATGGTATGTTGATTGTGAAGGTTAAAGTATGGAAATTGATTCAAAAATGCAAATAGGCGAGCCAACAATCCAGCGGCGTAATAAGGTCGAGTGCCCAATCTGATCCTTTGTTGTTGACGCTAAGATATTTGAAATTGGGTTCTCTGTAACCAATGTGATCCCTTCAAACTCTTTAAATCTTGTAATCGTGTAACAATAGCATAAAAAAAAATGATTTCTTAGACCTTTACAAATTTCTTTTATTTTATGGCTTTACCAAGAATGTTCGTCCTTACATATAAGAGAATCTTCATCTTTAAATTAAAACAGAAGAGATTCAAAATGTCATTTTCTTCTATTCAAATTGTTATAGGGTGGAGTTCTCAGTTTTTTTCAAAGTTTACACTCACGACTTGAGTTATATCCCTTTAAAAACTAGAAACCAGTTCTCTCACTCACTTTAAATCCTAGATTTTTCTTTGTTAAGTTATTTCAGTCAGAGTTTCAAATAGACTTTTCCACACGGATAAGGATTTTATCAAATCGATCAATGAATTTCTTATAGTTCAATAGTAAAATCTTCAAAAAAAAATTAATTTAAAAAATTTAAGCTAAAGTAGTCGAATCTAAAGCACTATATAGTTTTAAACTGTGTTGTAGAGATAGTAGAACCAATGAAAATGAGATCACTTTTGGGGTTTACTTAATTTGAATTTTAAAATATCACTTTCAGATCTCTGATGTGTACAAGATAAAATTATACATTCGCCACCGGAAATTCATATGTCCACATAGATCACTTAAAAATATAACTGTGTGTTTAGAAAAGTTAAGAAACTCATATTTGAGCAAACTGAAAGAACCTCGACCACAACTCAAACAAATAAGTAATTCTGATCTTTGCTGTCTTTAAGTCTTTTTGCTATGAAGGTCATTTATATATAATTTTAACTTTAGCAATCATCGCTATCGAGAATGTAAGAATTAAAACACAAATCGTTTAATTTTTTATACTTCAATTTTTTTCACTTATCATTCTTATCCATTATCATATATGTGGACTTAAAAAAAGAAATCAACATTAATTATTCATTAAAGAGTCATAAAGGTGTCATTGAACTTTTTAAAAAAGACTCATCTATGTCATTCATTAAAAATTTGGCTAATATATGTCATTATCATTTTAGAAGAATAATTTTTTTAAAAATAAATATAAAATATTTTACTCTGTCATTGTACCCCCCTCCCCATTTTTTTAGTTTAAATTTCTCTAGAAATGTATATAATTTTTTTTTTACTTTTTAAATAAAATTCTAACCACTGCACCTAACCCTCCGCTTACAAAAAATTTATCGCTTTCTATTAGAAATATACATATTGAAAATATGTTTTACTTACCACCGCAAGTATTTTTTATAATAAATTTCTTATTTATGTTATATTCGATACAAGAAAAAGTTTCTAAAAATATATGTATATATCAAACACAAAACGAGCAAAATGTAAAAATAAATTACGAGCGGAGAATGAGCATTTGACGAGGGGGAATTTCTATTTTTTAAAAGTAAAATAATATCAATCTTTTTTAGAATGAGTAGATGATTTTTTTCTTTTTTGGAGAGAGGGGTGGTGAAGTATGAATTTTAAAAATATATTATAAAAGAAATTTTTTAAAAAAAAGGTGTGGATTGTGGGGGGTGGGTGGAGGAGGGGGAGTACCAGGAGGACGAGGTGAAGTGGGTAAAAAAATAAATTTAAATTTTTTTGCATGTGCAATGTCATGTGTGTAAAAATTTCATATAAAATAGAGAGTACATTAATGTATTTTTCAATCTAATAATTGATAGTTTAGGTATGAAAATCCCTCTCAAAAGTTTAGGTATTGAACTCAAAAAACTCAATACTTTAGATCTGTTTTTGACCCTTATTTCTATGTAAAATGGATGAATTCTTTAGCTCCGTAAGTGAAAAATTAAATAAAAACTAAATAACGAAAACTGAAAAAAGAAAAAAAAGAAAAAAAGTTTTTTAAAAAGATAGAAGATAAAAAAGACCAAAAAAATACAAAATATAGGACAAAAGGACAAAAACGACGAATGAGAGAAAAAAGGAAGAATGGACAGGAAAAACGAGAAAAACACAAGCTGGAAAAGAATTTTTTTTTTGCCATTTATTTATCAAAACAAAAATCATATCGTATTATTTATTTTTTGGCAATTACAAGCAAGGATTTCGTTTTAAATTTATTTATTTTAAAATTAGCTTTCGTTTTTTCATTAAAAGATGTGACTTTTATGAATAGTTGCGACTTTAATGAAGAGTTGTGACTTTTATCAAAAGTTGTGACTTTATGAAGAGTTGCGACGTCTTTTAAAATGTTGTGACTTTTATGAAAAGTTGCGACTTTAGTGAAAAGTTGCGCCTTTAAGAAAAGTTGCAACTTATATGAAAGGTTGTGAACTTTTCGAAGGCTTGCAAATTTTTCAAATAGTTGTAACATTTCTGATAAAGCACAACAAATATTTGTTCACACTACCCTTTGTTGTCTATAAATAGAGGGATTTTCTCTCATTTTAAAAAAAAGTCTGCTCTTCTTCTTCTACTCCTGCAAAATTAAATATTCATTTGATTTGCTCTAGTGAATAAATTACACGTATGTTTTTGTATTGGATTAAAGTTGGTGAAAAAATTGTGTCCATCACTGGAGAGGAGGATGTGTATTCTTTAAAGCTCTAGTATTAGAGGGGAATAAGTTCTTAGGGAGTAGGGGGCAGGAGTGGGACCTCGATTTTGTTTCGTGTGAGGGGGCAGTCGAGGGGGAAGACAGATGAACGGAGGCCAGAGTTGATATTAATTATATTTGAGAGTACATGTTTTTTTTAAACACTATGTTGTTAGTTTCTGCAAAGTTATTATCGCTGATTATATTGACATATTCATTATAGTACGTTTATTCATTGTGCATAACATAATGATTTACTCGGCTACGAAAAATTCATGTTTGTACTTCTATGATGTAAATTTTATAACTTAAAAAGTACTATGGCATAAACATCAAATAATCTATTTTTACATAGCAGAGGGAATGTAGAACTTTGATAAATAAGAAAGGTCATTAATGCAAGTCTTGTAAAAAGTTGATTCGTTTTCCCACTGGCTATCAAGCCCCCAGGACCCACATGCACACAACTGCTTGTCCATATTTACTAATACTGTCTTGTGAACAACCAACAAGCCCTCCAGAAAAAAACGACCATCATTTGATATTTTTTTCTAAGACATAGATCACACTTGTATAATCTGAGCAAACTTAAATGATTCTTTTTATCATGAAATGTCTTTGTATATGTATATATTGTTATTTTATGTCTTTAGTTCCTTTTATGTTATGAATAGAACCAATGATTTTTATTCGTTGAATAATTATTTGTTAGAGGTTCTTGATGTTATATGATAATGGACAAATAATCAAATTCATGTTGGATTGAATATTGCTAATTTTTTGATGATCCTATTTTTCCATTATTTTTAAATATCGAATATTAGTAAAAAATTATTTACAGTTTAAATGAATTATTATTTATGACTTCGCGCGACGCACGGACAAATTAACCAATTATGATATAATATTAAGCTCTTTTTAATTTATTTGTAGGATAATTTTATTTTATAAAAAATATTAAATAAATAAAGATTATGTTGGTAAAACATTTCTTTTATGGATATGGAGACAAATATCATACCAGCCATAGAAGTATTATTTATTATAAATTAACCCATCACCCAGCCTGGTCCACATCTCCTAGTCCACATCTCCTACAACTCCCTATTCATTTAAAATTTTCAATTATCAAAAAGCTTGGGAAAGTCAAAGAAGTACGAAACACTCACTAAGTAACAGTAATTTCTCACTCTGTCTTATTTTTAATATTATCAATTAAGTATCATAGTAAACATAATAGATTAATTGTCTTATTTTCAAAATTATCAATTCCACTTGTAACGAAATGTTGCTCATCTTTTAGTTGATGTGGTTGTGTGGTATATAACAAAATATAAATTCACAATTATACCATAGTTTTTGAAAGTGAAAACTGACTACTCCACAATATCCTCTTGGGCTATACCATTTAGGCCGCAGCTCTCTCATAGCTATGATGAAACAACATGACTGAAGCAAAACAAACATCAGGATTCCAAGGTGGAGAGAGATTTGCATTTGGTTCAAGGAAAACTTCAAAGTCAAAATCTGTTCTTTCGCTTGATTAGAACATTGATAAGATTAAGTATAGATGCCAACATACTTGGTATGCAAAATGGTCGGTAAACCCCTTGTGCCACGGAGGCTCAATCCGGAGTGTTAAATCCTCAAAAGGGCCTGATTTCCGCGATCCTAAACGGGAAACAGGATCATTGTGAGCAGTGGTAGTGCATTGATTCTAATGTTGCTTATGATTGTATGAACGAGTACAGGAAAAACTTTGTTCTTTGGTTGTTGGGTCTTCAGTATTATGGAAGTTTCGATATCCGACCCCTGACACCCTGATTATATGCCTACTAAAATACTAGAGTATTAACAACAAGCTGGTTGCTCGAAAAATCGAGCCTTTGTTAGTGCCTGGTAGATTTTATCTTCGTCTTGTTAAGTGATGAGAACTTTAGTTCCTTCTTACTCCAATCCAAGCCAATGTGAATTTTGGATTATTTTATGCTGAGTTATTCAATAGTCATACTTCTGATTAGGCATGGAAGCAGATTCTGGTTATCGTTGATATTCGATGAGGTTTGGTTCGTTACATATTGAAAAGGAGCAATCAAAGACATGTGTTGAAACCTCCTAATGTTCTTCAATTTCAGAACATTATCCAACATGCTAATGTCTTATTTTGATGGTGTTTGTGTTTTAACTCATATTATCTCAAAACCAAAGAGTAAGTTCACGGGGGATCAAAGAGGAGTATTCTATGGCTTTGCCTGATTCAAACAGAACCCCTTTTCAGATTAAATTCTTGATATACTAATGCCCTGCTTCATCAGCGTCCCTAAAAGTAAAGGCAACTAATCCATTTATAGCGATGTAAGCCCAATTCTTAGTAGGTATCACTTCTGTTCCTGGATACGAACGCTACACATCAACCTTCACAGTTTCAGGCCCATGCTTCTGAACAGTCTGAGCTAAGTACCCTTGGTTACCGTTCCTGTTGTTGTTGAGTCTGATCTTTTTTCAATAGCTTGGCCATACAAAATCTGCCTATTTTTGCTGTCAAAATTTCATCCTTAAAGAACGTTTTGGGGGCTTGATTGGTCACAATGTATAATTAATTTAAAGTACGGCACTCTTCATGCAATAGCAAAGTTTCCTTTTGCAGTGCAGCTGTCGATGGAAATGTACTCTTTGGACCAATACGCTAGAGTTTTGAATAGAAGTGTGCTACAAAGCCAGGTTTCATGGGTTCATATACCAAAAGGCGGTGTTTGCTTCGTTTGCAGAATCCAAGGAGTTGGGACAAGTTATGGTGATTAGTCCTGTGATTGACGTCACTTCAGCTTCAAATACTTCTTCTCCTTCTCCTTCTGTTACCATGTTTCCGAGTTTTTTTAAAGCAACGACTTTCCCATTTTCATCAACAAGAACCGCTTTATAAAATGTTGAGTAAGCTCCAGTTCCTAACTCTTCCTTGAATCCATTTGTAGCATGTTCTAGCTCTTTGTAGCTAAAAAACATGATAAGTTCACTCCCGGAACAGCTGAATTCGTCGGTTCAGTCCTCTGTCGTTTTTTCCCTTTAAAAATGTAAACAAGTGCCTAAAGAAATAAGATAAAAGTAGATTGATTTTAATTTATTCATATTTCAACATTTGGCGATTCCACCTATGGAGTTGTCTTTCCTTATTTTTATCAAAGCTTCCCTCCGATCGTAGACCACTCTCCCATTGAACAGAGGGATACCTTTTCTTTCGTGTCTCATCCCATGGTTTCGTTCTCACCACTTTGTAAACCTGTGTGTTCCGTCCCCCAACTCTACACGCACTCCCACCACCCCCAATATTCACAACCTGTCCCTATTTCAACGTCCATCCATGTGTTCTGTTGAGCGCGTTCTATTATCACACGCTGCCGACCTTCCACTAGTGTGACTCCGGTCATACAGTCTAAAGTGGATCTTCATGCGAGGTTTACCCCTCACCGTCCTGATCACTTATATGTTGGCTTTAATGTGACATAGACAGACCGTACCTCCTTCAGCGCAGTTCTCTGTTCGTTGTTTTTGTTGCGCCGCACTTAGCTCCTTCTGTCGCTCTTCAGATGAGATATCGTGGTGTCTCGCACTCCTTGTGCGTCGCCCTTAGATTCAGACGCTTATCATCAGTCCGGACTGCATGTTGCCATTGATATACCCCCTTTGGCTGCCTTCGTTGGCACCGCATTCTCACCAGTCGACCGATCCGTTATCTGCTTATTGTAGTTGTTTGCGCGCAATGTGTTGAACCTCCCGTCTTATCCGCTGTCACACCTCTCCTAGTGACCCTGTTAATCTTGCACGCACACAGACCTTGACAACGACTGCTTCTGTTCACACCTCGGATTATGGTCATTTCCCACCACATATAACCCATGCCATCGCGAGTTTCTGCCTCCTGGTTTTGGATCCCACGACCAACCTCCTCGTTTTCTGGATGTTCAATCTGTGGGTTTGGTTGATTCATGTCGCTTGGCCGTATCCTGTCTATAGACGCTGCGAGTTTTACCATCCATCAGTGCAGAAGTATGTTGCGTTCTTCGTGTCGTCTGGTAACTATATTCAAAGCCTTATTTTCTCCGGTACGCCCTTGGTCAATCCTGTGTCTCGGTATTGTGCTAGTACCATTTTTTTGACTTATTTATGTGTGCCCTTCATGTGCTCAGTTAGTACACACTTACAGATATGAGTTGGTTCTCGTCCCTTTCCTGACACTATCAATAGTCCAGTCGCTTAGTTCTCTGCGGTGTCACTTCCCATTTGTCATAGTCGCATACATCACCCCAAAAGCTGAGAGTTAATTTTATACAGCCCCTCTGACCTTCTTGTTTTTATGTTTCTGTAATTTTTTGTGCCCCCTTTCTTGCGTATTACCACGTAGTTTATCTCTATTACACAAATATCTCCCATTACATTAACCAACACTCGTCTTTCCCCCCCTTTGAAGAAATTTCATATACTACGTGTTCTTTTGTGTCTTGCCCTTTTTTTTCCCCCCACCCTCCTTTCCTCTCGCTGAGACGCCACCTCATTTTAGTTAAGTGCGCACACCAAAAAGTATTCTTCCTTTTTTGAGTGTGTATAGTCACTTTGAGCTTTGTATTCATGACTACACTGTGTAAAATTATTTACTATAGTGATTATATGATTTGAGTGCCCTTGGCCGTGGTTTTCCTTAATTGAGAATGGTTCACTTAAATTTATTGTGTCGTTATTTTCCCATTTTATTGACATACTTTGTACTCCCTATATATTGTTGGTTGTTTTCTCCGCTTTTCTCAGACAAATGGTATTAAAGCCAAGCTTTTATCTTAAGGTATGCTCTTGTGGTTGCAGCGCAAGTTCTAAAAGTTCCACCATCAGGAAAGATTTTACTTTGCATTTGCAAAGCACAAAATTATTTGGCGGAAAAAACAATGGAACCAACAAAAGAGACTGAGGTACTGTAAATGGTATCTTCCTACCCCTCCCACCCCTAGAAACACCTACATCAGCCCCCTCCGGCGGCTACATCGCGAACAAACGGTACGGAAACGTCGACTAACCGAGCAAGGGAAAAGAGGACAGAACCCGAGTGACCACTGAGACGGCGACAAGAAAGAGTGAAGAAAATAACACACAGGGTCAAAAAAGGTACAATAACCGGGGACAACAGTGTACGACGAGAAGCTAACAACAGCAGACACTACCCCTTAGGCCCAAGAGTTAAATGCGCTTCAGCCAGATGGAAATTATCCCGGCTCGGACTCAACGACTGAGACATTGATGGATTTCAATTAGGGCCCAATGGGCGACGATAGGTCTTTGAAACAATAACCCACCCCTCTCGGGCAGACACTACTCAAACCTATGGGTAGCATCTTGAAAGTTTGGCATGCCGAAAGACTGACATAACAAAATATTTTTAAGTAAAGCAGAGTTTGAGTTTAAAATATCAGATGGTTCTCCGTCAATGGACACAATAAAGAACATTATATATTGTAGCCCAAGATAAAAGAAACAGGCGTAGCAAAATCGTGGGACCAACCTGCTGAAAGAAATGTAGAGAGGTATTCGCCCTTATCCATATATGGGCATAAATTGATCAAAGACATCAAGGATTGAATTCAACTTGGTTCCCGCCACACTAATTGGGAAACATTTAGGAACTTCATTGTCAAATTCTGACAGGATGTGTGAGTTTATGGATTCCGCCAAGAGTAGTTTCTTGAATGAAGAGTATGAGAAGAAAAAATCAACGGTTCTTCTTCGTCAGAGTGTCCTGATACAACGGCCCCAAGGGGGAGAGTTAGAACAAAAAATCAGGGTTCTCAGTATAGAGAAAAAATAGGAGCAAAAACCAGAGGAAGACTTAAGGATATGAGTGCGATCATTGTGGCGAAAAAATGAAGGTAACACAAGAATTTCTGAAGGAAGTTGCAAGAGGGCGTGGAGAGAGGAGAGGAGACACAAAAACAAAAGGAAAAACTCACGAAGAGGAAATGAAAATTGCCTAGCCCACAAGTTACACCGAAGATCTTTTACTGTCTTTAATGCGGTAGGATAAATATTGATTTGATGAGTCACGGGGCGAGGTTTGTAGACAATGTGTCCCGCATATCATGTTGACATAAAGGAAGGTTTTTTTTTCTTCCTATACTCAAGCTGATTTTGAAACTTGAGTATGTGTAATTAGATGTTTCTAGGGTCGGTTGGTATAGTGCAATATGTCTTGTGTGAAATAATGTTTAACTAACTAGTTTTGAACAATGTGGTGGAATGAAACAGCTCAAGGGAGGTTCGTCTATGACACCACTAAATTGACGTTGTTATTTTAGATGATGAAGGATTATGTTAGTACCAACGGAGATGTAAATGGAAGACTCATAAGGTTACTGTAGTTGTGGATGTGGTAACAAACGTTCCTGGTCGCTAGTGACTATCCACTGCTTGGGCCGGTTGTGTTGATATGTTCGAATGCATAGGGAGAGCGATACTCCTCAACGTGATTGGAACAAGACAGAGGACTTAGCCACCATCAGCGATTAAAGGGAATTAATATTCTAGCAAAAAGAAATTTTTTAGTCAAATTTCAAAAGTGATAAAGTAGAAAAAGAAAAGAAAAGTGTGAGTAATGCTTGGTGGTGGTTAAAAACAATAGAGTTTCTTTTAATATATACCCTACTTATAGAAGACAGAGTTGCTTCGAGTTGGTGCATCTGATTTATTGGCCAATGAAGACAAAGGACATTTTTTTTCCTTTTGGGTGGTTCCTCTAGTTGTCACATTCATTGTTGATGTCGATAATTTAAAACCTAGGGTCATGTTATTGAAGACCAAGACACGTGTTAGGTTCCTTCAAGAGTTTCGGTTTAAGTTTGAAAGAGAAAATGGCAAGGTAACGTAAAGTATTCGTACTGATAATGTGGTGAATATGTGGACCATTTGACGACATATGCAAGCATAAAGGGTGATTAGACACTAGAAGACTCCTCCAAGACTCTTCAGCTTAGTGTTAGGCGTGTGGAGAGGATTCTGAAGAGATGATGAGTGAGAGGAACGAAAGGACTTGATGGAAAGAGTTAGAAGTGTTTTTCTGAAGCAAAGTTGATGAATCGTGCTTTATTGCCCGCTGCAAATGGTATAATTTATCTCCTTCTGGTGCTTTGCAAAGTGATGTGTACAAATAGTGTTTGTACGGAAGAAAGGACTTATTCTATGACCATTGAGAGATTTGGTGACAACTTTTGTACACCCTGTGCCGAAAGATGAGAGGTCAAAAGTTAGATGCAAGACAAGGAATGCATCTTAAGTGGGTTGGCCTACATGAATTTTGTACAGGTTAATGATCCAATTGAAAAGAAACTTGTGAGATGAGACGTGTGATATAAATTTCATGGAGAATTCAAACAATTGAAGATATTCACAAAGCGGAAGAAGGTAGAGCATCGAATCTTCAAGTTTGTGGTTATAGTTCCTCATGATGGAGTTATCACACAAGTGGGCATGGTTTTGTGGGTCTTGATATCATAGTGGTGACTAGAAGAATCATGTATCGAATCAAAACTGTTAGTGATAATAACAATGATCATTGTTATTGATGATCTGTTTGCTCATTAAGTTGTGCGAACAAATTCAAATATTCTAACCCGGAGCGTCCCACAAGACCGCGTTTTCCTTCCTCCTCGTTTATTCACCCCAATGAGTATGTATTACTTCATGACGGGGGGAACCGAATATTATGAGGAGGCGAGTGAAAGCGGAGCATAAGGATAAATGGATTGAATTCATGCAAGATGAGATGAAACTCTCTAATGAGGGAAACGGGGGAAGAAACCACAACTTATGAGTTAGAAAAAATTGCCCAAGGGCAGATTGAGACGCTTTGAAGAACAAGGGGTGTAAAAGTTAAAGTTGAAGAAAACAACTTGAAGCCAGATACAAAGCTAGATTGGTTGTTAAGGAATTTGGTCAAATAAAGGGTATTGACTTTGATGAAATATTTTCTTCTGTTGTAAAAATGTCCTCGATTCGCATTGTTTTAGGTTTTGCTGCTAGTCTTAATTTAGATATTGAGTAGATGGATATGTAGACGACTTTCCTTCACTGTGACCTAGATGAAGAGATTTATATGGAACAACCTGAGGGCTTCAAAGTAGAAGGTAAATAAAATTGGTGTGCAAACTCAAAAATAGTCTCTATGGCCTAAAACAAGCTTCCAGACAGTGGTACAAGAAGTTTGAATCTGTTATAGGGGAGCAAGGCTATAAGAAGACTTCTTCAGATCATTGTGTATTTGTACAAAAATTTTCTAACAATGATATTATCATCCTTTTGTTGTTTGTGGATGATATGTTGATTGTGTGTAAGAATACTTCCAAGATTGACGACCTGAAGAAAAAGTTGTGTAAGTCTTTTTCTATGAAAGACATGGGTCATGCCAAGCAAATTTTGGGCATGAGATTTACTCGTCTCAGAGATGAAGGAAAATTTATTTGTCTCAAAAGAAGTACATTGAACGTGTACTGGAGCGCTTCAATATGAAGAATGCTAAGCCTGTTAATACACCTTTTGCTGGTCATATGAAGTTGAGCAACAAGATGTGTAATACAGATAGAGAGGAAAAAGAGATCATGGTCAAAGTTCTATATTCCTCCATCGCCAGAAGTCTAATTTATGCAATGGTATGCACTAGATCTTATATTGCTCACGCAGTGGTTGTTGTGAGCAGATTTCTCTAAAATCTTGTAAAAGAGCATTGGGAAGTTGTGAAGTGGATGCTCAAGTATCTTAAAGGAAGCTCAGATTAATGCTTGTGTTTTGGAGAATCAAATCCAATCTTTAAAGGCTATACATATTATTATATGACAGGTGACCTTGATAACATAAAATCCACTACTGGATATTTTTTTTTACTTTTTCAGGGGCGCTATATCATGGCAGTAAAAATTGCAGAAGTGTGTTGCACTATCTACGACTGAAGCTGAGTATATTTCGGCTACTGAAGCCGGTAAGAAGATGATATTGCTAAAGCGATTTCCTCAAGAACTTGGTTTGAATCAAATGGAGCATATTGTCTATTGTGACAGCCAGAGTGCAATAGACTTGAGTAAGAACTCCATGTACCATGCAAGACCAGAACACATTGACATAAGATATCATTAGATCTTTGAGGAAGTTGAGAGTGAATCATTTCACGTCAAAAAGATCCACACAACTGAAAAATCCTGCAGATAGATGACCATGATGATACCAAAAGACAAATTCAATTTATGCAAAGAACTTGTAGATATGATCTTTCTCTAAAGAAGATGAAGATACTTCCTTCCATTGAATGGGACCGGAGTGGGAAGTTTGTTGAGTCTATCCCCTTTTTTGGTAAACTTTTGTTATTCAATTGATACAACTAATTGTTGAAAAGAAATAGTAATTATAGTTGAAAATAAAATATTTGGTAGTTGGTAAATTGATAAGATTTGCAACCATTTTGGACTTTGTGATGTTTACCTATGTCATAAGTGACATAAACATGGTTTTGTCCTTCTATAATTAGAGCATTATTGCTCATTCGTAGAACACACCAAAGCTAAAGAGAAAAACCTCTTTGAGAGAAAACTGATGTATTCCATAAACTATATAAGAAAAATAGTCTGAGAAGAAAAATTGAGTGTGAGCGATATTTTAGTAAGGTGGAACAAAAAGAGTGTTGTTCCTTGAGTGTGTAGTATTCACTTTGAGTATTGTATTCGTGACTACTCTTTGTAAATTCCTTACTATAGTGATATCAGTATCTCATCTTGGCTTGTGGTTTTTTCCCTTATTGAGAAGGGTTTCCACATAAAGAATTTTTGTGTCATTATTTTCCAATTTTACTTCCATTACTTTTATCATATATATTGTTGTGTTTATCCACATTTTCCCAACATTCCCTACCAGAAGATTTTGAATAGACATAATGCCTAAAAACTCCATCATATTCAAGAATCGCACGATGATACATTGATTAACTTCTTGAATTTTCCACATTAGAAAAAATTGAATTTATCAAAGTTCCATTCTTCGCTGAAGAATAAGAAAACCTGATTGATTGAAGATCACTTGATAACCACTGCCAATTGACATAGGTGACCAATATGCAAAATTTATTGCCTCAGCTGGATAATCAACTGTGCAAAGCACCAGATTCCCATCAGTTTAAAGTGTAAACTCAAACCTCCCACTCGATACATTCGTGTTAGAGAAACTTGAAACAAGGTTGTTTCCTTGATTAAGACTTGACCTGGCAAAATCGTATCGGTGGGCTCATGAAACTTGGACATAAAGTGTCTAAACTACAAGTTGCTAGCACAAAGTTTCCGCTATCAAGCATGGATAGATAGGCCAATTGAGCATTCGCTATGCCACGATCCCACATCTCTTGACCATTTGGATCAGTGAGGACTAGTCTTCCATCCACGTAGATTTGACTTTGGATCCATCTAACACAAGATTATTCCTATTGGCTGACCAAAGTATGGTTTTGTCTGTGATTTTGTTGAACCATATGGCTATTAAGTATCTTGATTCATTTCCAACTTTTTTGAAGTTGAAAGAGAATTCATCATATGAAGATGGACAAAAGCTAGTAGTCTAAAATTGTAGTGGAGTGTGACCCACTAGAATAGTGAAGATGAGCAATGGCTGACTGGGGAGGAAACAATAAGAGACCAACAAGAAGCATAGCTAAAAGTGTCAGTAAGAAAGAGGCAAGTTATAAATGGATTAATTGTAACAACTATAAGTTTAAAAAGATAATGTATTTTAACTTGAATGTTAAGTAACTATATAGTAGACACTTAAACTGTTATACAATTGAACAAGTTTGGACACAAACATTGCACGCGGCGCGGCAATTAAGTCCTGTGCCAATATTATGTGGCGTCCTACATATATAATGTTACATTACATGTAGAGTTTATGGTTATTTGTTTTAGTCTTTATACAAGTATTAGCTATTGTTCATACCCAAAGTTAGAAGATGTAAAATGTTAATTGAGATCACTAAAATGGAGAAAATTAAGGGAAAGGTGTTTGTGAATGTTGATGAAATAAGTCTACGTTTTTGTTTTGGTGACAGAAGGATAGATTGACCAAGGAGCTGGTCAAATCCTCTTAAAATGTAATTAAACTAAGGGGACCAAATTACATTTTCAGAACATTCTAATCTTTTATTAAAAAAACAAAAAAAAACACATATTATAATTCAACCAAATAATATAAAAGAAAAAAAATCTTTAATCATCCTCCTCTCTTCTCTCTCTTCTTTCTTCCTCCCTTGGGGATTGTTCATCTTCTTCCTTATGAGAAATTCAGAAAGAAATCAATCGTTACTCTCCTCTTAGTTGTTACTTTCATTACAAGCCGTCATTACTCTCTCATCATTTGAATGTAGTCGTCGTTCGATAGGAAATGGGTATTGTTTTTTTTGACAAACATTACAAGTTTTTGATTTTTTTTCTGGTATAATGAACAATAAAATATTGTTAGGGTTAAAAAATGAATAATCAACTTAATGGGGCATCATTTATCCATTTTTGAAAGAAAAATCAGTCAACTCAAAAAATTCCTTATTTTGTGAGGAAATGTATATGTATAGTATTTGTTATCATTCAGTGAAAGTAGTTTTGTGTTGTTGTTATTGTTTGTTTTGGCCCACATTTTTTCATTATGATTTTATAAATATAGTTGGGGGGTTGTTCAGGGGCCAAATATTATTTTTAGTGTATGTTCCCCATTTTAGTGATATGTTGGTCATATGGTACCACCCTAAGATTCAAATGTCGCATATATCTGTACATATGTGTCATATGAGGAGTTTTGCTACATTAAGATGTTATGTTCACAAAAAACAGGTACATCTGTAGAAGAAACATAATGTTAATTATCCCAGTAGACTATCCAACGGGGGAAACATAATACTATTATTATTTACACTGAATTGTAAAATCTCATATTTTTTATTACATTGTAGATGAAATGAATACAAGAAAACTCATCCATGACAACAACTAATCTTGTAATATGAATGCTCTTTTTGTCTATGCGAAGAATGTTGAGCATCAACATGATTATTTATTAATCATGTAAAATAAACACATTGTATTTTCAAGGAAATATTTCATAATATTGATGTGCAAAGATCCAAGCAGATTCATGCCTTTGAAACTGTAGAAGTTGAACAAAAGCTATTTCTCAAACCACTTTCTATGATTATTGAGAAAGAAAGAAAAGGAGAAGAAGGAAAAGGAGGCGAGGAGAAGGAAGAGAAGGAAAAGGAGAAGAATGCAAAGGAGGAGGATAAAGGAAGAAGAAGAGAAAAAGGAGGGGAGAAGGAGAGGGAGAATAAGGCAACTGAAGAGAAGGAGAAGGAGAAGGAGAAGAAGGCAAAACACGATAATGAGAAGGAGAATAGGAAGAAGGCAAATGAAGAGAAGGAGAAGGAGAAGAAGGCAAAACAGTAGAAGGAAAAGGAAACAAGCAGAAGGCAAAGAAGATGGAGAAGTAGAAGGAAAAGGTGAAGGAGACAGAGAAGGTGAAGTAGAATGAAAAAGCGAAAGCAAAAAAGAAAGGGAAGAAAGTTGAAGTTGTTAGTTGTGTGGAGAAGGGACTATATCCATTTGAAAGGTTTGAATATTGACGGGGAGGGTCCAAACTTAAAACTAATGGACATCCTTCTGAACCACTGGATAAAACAAGTAAGTAAGTAATGTCGTTCAACTATTGTTAGGAATTCTTTTTGTTGTCCAGTAAATAATGATTTATAATGATTGTAGAATTGCAGAGGGGAAAAACGGAGGATCACTACTTATCCAATTGCTCAAAAACTTGAAGTTGACCCAACTTGTTTTAGTAGTTGCATGTCAAATGAATAAGGACTGGTTGACATTCCAATGCTCGACCCATAGGTGGCTAGAATGTGAGGTAAATCCATGCCAACGTTTATATGTATGTTTCGTATATGAATTATACAATCAAAGTGAACACTTGGTCTCTATGTGTGCAGTATGTGGATGGTCATATTACCTATTTGCGTAAGAAATCGAGTAGTACCAGATTTATTTATATAATCAATTATACACCACTAGTTGTTTTTTCAACACTTACGGTTGACAATTCTAGTGAATGTGAGGATAAACAATCATTGACATAAATGAAAGGGTATGATATTACCTGTCTGGAATGCCTTGACACTTGACGGATGATGTTTATGACCTTGTAAATAGTAATGTAGAATTTATTGTGTCTTGGCAGTCATTCCATTGAAGGAAGAATGCATAAAAGTGTATGATTCCATGTCCTAAAATAGGTCCAATAGAAAATTATCCTCTAAGATTCAAAAGATTCTTACAATGTTTCCAAAGTACCTTGAGTTGAGTGGATTTTTTAAGCAAAATGAGCGAACCAACCAGTTAGTTCTTAAATGTTACCAAAAAAAGAACAAATCTCACCCATTCGAAGTCAGTCATGTTACGTGTATTTCCCAACAAGAAAGCAGTAGTATTTAAGTATCATAATATTGTTTTATCTTATGACTATCGAAAGATGATGATATTATATTTTCTGATTGATGATATACCATGCAAAAATTGTGGAATTTTTGTTGCTTGACAAGATGGTGAGCATATGAGTGATCGATACCAGTTACCATCATGTGGAAATTAGTGCTGACAACCTTCTCTTGAGATATGCCTTCACTCCTTATGAATTATGGGATTTGGAAAGGATCAATATGGTATGGATAAATAACAATGAAGATCCAGAGATGCGTAGAACTAAAGAAAAAAGCTAATATCGATGGAAAATGTTGTTGTTACAACAATGATTGCTAGGTGCGTTATTGTATAAAAATGTTTTTATAATATTTCGATTTTGTTAAAACAAATGTCAATTATGATGGAAAGATCAAAATAATGTGGCCACAATCAAAATCATTGTACCAACAGACAGTATATTGCCTCAACATATTGTAATTTCTGTAGTAATAAACCACGAAAAAATTATATGTGGCAAACAGATCATATATATATTACAACATATCTTATAATAATGGCAAACACATGTAACAGTTTGAAGGTGGTTCCTAACAAAAAATATTATTAAACATCTTTAATTTTCAGTGATTTTCCTCTCCCTCTCCCCTTCTCTTCCTCCTTCTATAAATGTGTCGTTCGTAGTTCTAAGATTTTTATTTATTTATACTAATAATTAAATTTCAGGTTTTCTCCTCTCCATTTGCAGTTACAGTACACTTCTTTATTCTCTTCTCTTCTTCTATCCCTTCGTACAAATTAACTTCTACAACAAAGGCCGGTGTTTGTGTGGTCCTCATAATTCTATTTTATCCCCCCCTCTTGATGGTATATTTATTAGGTAATATTAATTAGTGGCTTAAATGATTTGCTGGCTTATCTCTTATTTACCCGTTTTGACTTGTGGGTGTAGCTCATTTTGGGGCTTTCAAAATATTCTTTTAGTGCTTGCAGATAGGAATTATAATGGCTCCTGTCAAAAGGAAAAACTTCATATGGATACATCATGACCAAAACAAGAGCCAGAAGAAAAGAAGCTAGGTCTAAAATTGCTAGGAAGAGAATAAAAATACTTACACTTTTAGAAAAATCTGGCAAACTGAGATAAGTTTCTTTTCGCAACCACAAGTAGAATTTTGTAAAAGGACTTATGAACAAATACAAGTTAGTGGAGAAGGAAGAATGGAAAACAATTAGAGGCTGAGAACAAGGAAAATAAATACAGTTCAGGAAGAAGAAAGGGGAAATATAGAAGTAGTAGTTGTGGAACAACAAGAAAAAATAAACTGAAGTTCGTGAAGACGAACAAGAAATTCATGCAGAGTTCAATGCTAGTGGTATGATGGGGAATATACGCATCAAGTGTACGTTCCCTGTGCATCAGGCAACTTGATGCTAATGGTTGAAAACAATTATTAGGCCAGTCATTGGGAAGACCTTGAGTCAACTTCTAGTGTATCCTCAAGAGAAATCAATTTGGAAGATTTTTATAAGAAATAGAAATAGCTATTTGGTCATTTCTTGATTTACCTCATTGATCCACTTCCACATTTCAAATGGAACACGGTATGGAACTTCTGAAACGAAAACATCATTGTTTAAATCTCAATACGAAGATGAGATGTTAATGAATTGTTTTGGCATTGCCATTTCTTTGGCATAAGGATAGTTTTTCCACAGAGTACAGGGGCCTAAAAAGGGTATCTCCTGTTGAGCCCCATCCCTGAATACATTGTTAAAACAGAACCACGATGAAAGAAGTAGTTAAAAAAGTTAAAAGAAGCAGGACGAGAGTCACTGCCAACCGAGGACAGTACTGATGTCCATTGTTAAAAAGGCTTTAAAAAGTTCTGACTTTTTAAGTTGTGGAACGGGTAGGGATCACCAAGGAAGGACAAGTAGTCATTGTGCTTATTTGGTGTACAAAAAATATACTTTGCCGACGGATCCGGTCAAACAACATACTTTCAAAAGTATGTAAATTTTGTAGAAGATGAAAGATTTTAGAAACTACCTTTTGGGTCATGAGAGCTTCATCTAACGTGGACACATGTTGAGCCTTAGGAGAAAATACCGATAATTGTTTTGGTTATGGGCTTTCATGGTAAAAATGAATGTTTTTGATATTTTATATCTATATTAGTCCATAATTTCAAAATTTGATATTGACATGTTTTTCTTTTTTATAGGCTCGGGGCATTTTAAAGTTCATTCCTATTTAAATCCATCAAGCAATTGCACAAAAGAGAGATCATCCTTCAAGGATTGATGAGACGGTTGATGGACAGAACAAAAATACCAAAGAAGGGGCATATTCCAGATCTTTTTAACCTCCCTTTTGATTGTAGTAAGTATGATTAGTTATTATGATAGGCATTGTTGCTTACAGTTGTGTTACATGTAATACATATGATTCATCAGTTTGCTACATGTGATACAAATATGGCTACAGACGAATCATGTGTTGTACATGGCCGCAAATGTTTGCTACCAAATGAATTGTCTATTTACGAACATGTGACCATGTTGCTACAGATATTCATCTGTAGAAACATTTTGTGGAACCAGGTCTCAACACATGATGTATCGTAGCAAACATTGTGTCCACCATGTTACTATAGACGCGTCAGTGTTGAGTGAAGATGTCAATTGAATTAAAAACAAGAGGGGATGTGAAGGAACATTGTATCAAAGAATGTGCGGCCGCGTATACTATCAAAGGCCAAGCGGAGAAAAGAATCATTTGCCCTAAGGGAATGAAAATTTTGATGAGGAAGGTGTTTGGAGGAAATTCCAAGGGCCTAAGGAGGAAGTGGTGACAGAGTATTAAAAGTTGAATATGTTATGGTGTCCCTCTGTGTAGCCGGAAAAAGAAGCAGTTAATTAAGGGGACCAGTGCATGCAAATATATTCGACTGAAATAACGTAATGTATTGTTTTCCGCTCAAGAATTTAGGAACATGGACAAGCCTAATATTTTGTTGGAAGAATAGTAATCCTACTTTGATATTATTAACTATTTCTATGTTTTTTCATGACTACTCTTTTTTAATATTGAAATATATTTTTTTATTTCAGTGTTATTGACGAATCCTTTAATCGCATGGTCAGACGTATTGGAAATACCAAACTATCTGACCCATAGTGGAATCTGGATCTCGACTTCTATTTAAGTTTCCTACACGATACAATCAAATTAGCGATGAGGCAAACAATGTCCATGTGGTTAAAAAATATGAGTAGTTACAGATGACTTTGTATGGGATGATGATTATGATTGACTTATGTCAGGGTATTATGCCAACTACTGTGGCATGGATTGGATTGGATGGCAAAAGGATTTAGTAGTCCGAACACGACGTAACCATTTCGGAATTGAGATATCTCTTGCACAAAGGGATTGATCAATGTTAAACAGGCAACCTGGTGATTACAGAAACCAATGACAAGTTTTCCACACTCATACAACCGTCTTAGAGTTGCTTCCTAAATGCGAAGCAGAGTGGAATAATCATCTTTTACCAGATAAGTTGCTCAGTCAACCAGGGAACTTAAATATGCATAGAACTATGGTACAAAAAGCAAGTGGATCAGCCCATGCCGGCATATCACATTGAATTTCATTGAGCATTGACTAGTAGACAGAATAGCATCCACCCAGTTCAGCGTTGTGACAATCGAATTGATTACGGTAGCATTATAATTTGAGGATTATGGGATAATATTCTCCGGCTTAAAGCCTTACATATGCTTGTAATTAAAGACAATATTTAAATTTATCAATTATGTTGTTTATTTTATCTTACAGATAAATAATTAAAAGGGGGGGGGGGGTCCGGGGCTGCCGGGCGGGGTGGGGTGGCGCGCCGGCGGGGGGTGTCGACTGTGGCCCCGGGGGGGGGGGCGGGGGTTTAGCTGGTTGGGTGTGGGGGGGGTCCACATTTTTATTTACCTCCAAACACCCAAATACACATACACCCCACCCCCAAACCCAGCCCAATACAACCACATACTTCCCCACCCCGATCCACTCCCCACCAATCAGACATTACAATATCCCAATTCTTTAAAAATTCTTCCTTATTAATCCAACCCAAAAATACAATTACCTTTTCTCAAACAATCAAAATCCAAAACGCATTTTACCCGCTCTTTCAAACACGAACCACAATCCTCCTCTCCAATAACCCCAACACCCACAACATTTTCAAAAAACAAATTTTTTCTCCCACGTCTTTTTTTTTTTCCCCCTTTAGCCCCCCCTCCTTCTCCTCCTGCCTTTACCTCCTTTCTTCCCCTATTTTCTCCATCCATTGTTTCCCAATCTCAACCAACATCCAACACAAACCTTCCAAACAAACAAAACTATCCAACACATTTACACAATCAAAAAAACCCACTCACAAAAGCCCCACCCACTCCCCTCCTTTCTTCCCCTACCCTTCTCTTCTACATCCTCCGCCCTGCCCACCCTCCTCCTTACGCCCACAAAACAAAATCACCACAAAAAATAAAAAAATAAAAAACACAAAACCACAAAACCACAAATAACAACAAACCAAACACAAAAAAAACCAACCACAAAACAAACAAAAAAACAAAAACAACACAAACACCACCACAACCCAAATAACCAAACACCACAAATCAATCAAAAATACCCACCTACCAAACAAAAAACAATAAAGGTGTAAATAATCCAAGTCTACAAAACCACAAAAAACAAAACGACGTGGTCAAAACAAACTACTAAAAAAAAACAAAAAAATAAAAAAAAACAAAAAACGCACTGGTGGTGTAGGTGGTGTGTCGGCGCGGTGGGGGGCTCTTTGGTGTGTTCCTAATTCTTTTTAACCCACCCTAGCTCCAATACTTAAAAAAACACAAACCCGTGGCTTGTGGTGTCTTTTGTTGTTTGGGGGGGGGTGTGTTTCTGTTGGTTTTGGGGGGGCCTCGCTGCTTCCATGCTACCCCGATAGCTCCCTTTCCGTAGCTTTTTTATTCCACCTCTTTACTACTTCGGCAACACAAACTAGATAACCCACATTACTACTCAACTCGTCTCCAATACTTAAAAAAATGAGTGTTGGTGGTTGTAGGTTTTGTGTTGGGGGGGTCGGTGGTTTTATCGTGGGGGAAAAGACACTACTAAACACAAAAACTAAACAAAAAACCAAAAATAAAAAAACAACAGAAAAATAAAATCAAATCAAAAAACAAAAACAAAAAAAACAAAAACAAAACAAAAAAAAAAACAAAAAAAAAAAACATAAAAAATAAAAAAAAAAAAAAGGAAAAAAAAACGAAAAAAAAAAAGAAAAAAAAAAAAAAACACAGGAGGGGGGGGGGGGGGGGGGGTGGGATTATGTAAAAAAAAAAATTTGTTTTTGTTGTTTTTTTGTTTTGTTTTTTTTGTTGTTTTTTTTTTTTTGTTTGGTTTTTGTTTTTTTTTTGTTTAATTCTGTTTGTTTTTTGCTTTCTGTTTTTTTTGTTTTTTGTTTTTTTTGTTTTTTTCTCGGGGGGGGGGGAGGCGGGGTGGGGGGCCGGGGGGGGGGGGGGGGGGGGGGGGTGGGGGGGGGGGGGGGGGGGGGGGGGGGGGGGGGGGGGGGGGGGGGGGGGGGGGGGGTGGGGGGGGGGGGGGGGGGGGGGGGGGGGGGGGGGGGGGGGGGGGGGGGGGGGGGGGGGGGGGGGGGGGGAGGGGGGGGGGGGGGGGGGGTGGGGGGGGGGGGTGGGGGGGGGGGGGGGGGGTGGTGGGGGGGGGGGGGGGGGGGGGGTGGGGGGGGGGGGTGGGGGGGGGGGGGGGGGGGGGGGGGGTGGGTGCCCACAACACCCCCGTTTTGTTTTTTTTTTTTTTTTTTTTTTTGTTTTTTGTTTTTTTTTGTTTTTTTGTTGTTGTCACAAACATTTGGCATATGTCGTTACTGATGATTGCTTGTGGAAACATTTGTTAAATATGTTGCTTAGGTAGCTTTATTTGGGCCATATGTTGCTACAGATGTTATGTAACTAACATTTGAGTTCATATGTTGCGACAACTGATGGTATATCGCAAAATTCGTCCGTCACAACATGTTTGCATATGTTGCATACAGATGATTATCTATAGCACATCTGAGTCATATGTTGCTATAGGTGTTATAGTAGCAACATTGAGTATATGTTGATATCGATGATTATTATATAGAAACATTTGAGGTATATGTTTCTACAGATGATTTTATATAGCAAATTGGAGTCAGAGTTGCTACAAGGATTATTATTATGTAGTAACATTTGGGTTCATATTGTTTCTACAGATTGATTATGTAGCAATATTGTGTCGGTCATATCAGTTGCTACAACTATTAATGGAGCAACACTTGAGTCATATGTTGCTACAGATGATAATATGTAGCAACATTTCAGTCATATCTCTCTACAGTTTATTTTATGTAGCAACATTTGAGTCAGATGTTGCTACAAATGATTTTATGTAGCAACATTAGAGTCATATGTTTCTACAGATGATTTTATGCAGCAACATTTGAGTCATATGTTGCTACGGCTGATTATATGTAGCAACATTTTATTCATATGTTTCTACAGATGATTTTATGTAGCAACATTTGAATCATATGTTGCTACAGCTGATGTGTATATCGCAAAATTCGTCTGTCACGACATGTGGCATATGTTGCTACAGATGATTCGCCTGTAGCAACATTTGTTTCATATGTTGCCACTGATGATTATATGTTGCAACATGTGAATCATATGTTGCTAAGAATGGAAGATATGTAGCAAAATTGATCAGTCATATGTGCTATAGCTGAAGCGTATATCGCAAACATTCGTCCAGTCACAACTACAGAATAATTTTTGTGTGATTGGAGTGTAAAATAAGTATATTCTAATTCCACAAACTATGCATAAGTTGTATTGGTTATAAAACAACTACACAATAATTTTTGTTGTCACAAAATTCTCTGGAATGCTAAAACACAAGAAAGAAAAAAAACAAAGGAACACCAAACAGTAGCTTCCAAATGCTACAAAATTTGGTCTTTTTCTTCTCCTTCATCCCCCATTCGGTACTTCTATTGATATGACTTTCATCAACAGAGTCCAACTCCTCAATTTTGTTTTCCAAATAGGAGAATAACGAACTTGGATTGTATATCAACATCATTATGATCCCTCCGTCTAAAGGAAGAGCATGAATTCTCCTAAAATATCACAAAAAAATAAATTTAATTAAAAAATTAAAGAGATCTGAAATCTCCAAATATTTAAAAAATAAACATACATACACGATATCATGGACAAGACCAAAATCTCCGACTTGAATTGTACCATGAAGTGTTCATTGAATGTAGATCTCCATGTTTCCAATACATTTTAATTTTAACATAATATGATTTTCATCATTAAAAATTTGACTTAGTATAGCATTTGACATCATACTATGGGAATACCGAAATTTGATTTAATCGAAGGCCAATAAAATATAGAATAGTGTGACTAACATAAAATCAAATAAGGTCATTACATTTAATGTTAAGCGACAGGTTTCCATAGGGGACCTTACTACAGCCAAGTAGGAGAGCCAGAGAAGTTAAAAAAGGAAGCAAAACTAAAAGCGCACCAACAAATATGAAAAATTGAAACCGATTCTTGAAATGTAAATGAAAAAACCTTATTCTAGAATGGGTTGAACCTATTTTTAATTTTTGTTAAACAGAATGGCTTTGTCTATCATTGGGTCAGTTTTTTAAAAAAAGTTCATTGTTATACGTATATTGTTGCAACAGTTCATTTATATGTTGTGGAATTAACAAGAATGTATATGTGCTACAGATTTTTTTAAAAAAAAAAAACAACATCAGGAGGAAACACTAACAGGACGATTTGATCAAGTTAGAAAAGGAAAAAAAAATGGAAATTTGAATAAACTTTTAGTGATTTAGAACAAAAAAAAATACTCATTATAATAAGGTATAACATTGTAAACACGATTTAGAAAAGTGTTAAATAACTATATAGGATTTACTAGGGAAAATGTATAATGGAACAAAAGTGAGATGATTGTCTTTATAAATATATTTCTATAATCCCAATGGAGAGTGTTGTTAACACCACCAATTTGTTAATTAGGACTGTAAGGGATAATATATTAGTGTTACTACCGGATTACGTGAAATAATTTAATGAATTAAGCCCCAAAAGGAGTAATTGTCATAATTATATGTTGCAACAGTTCGTTATATATTGCGAAGTGTATCAACAGGAAAACGGATATGTTGCTACAGATGAAAAACAAGGAGATACTAATAGACATTTGACGATTTAGGAAAGGAAAAAAGGAAATTTGAACCGAATTTTAAGGATTTAAAACATAAATAATCAATAATAATTAAGGTTTTATAATATGTTGAAAAAAAACGGTTGGTTTTTTTCGGGTTAGAATTGTGTTATATAACCTATCATATGGAGTTACAAGACAATGTATGATGAACTAGTGAGATGATTGTCTTATAAATATAATGGCTATAATCCATGGAGAGTGTTCTTTAACAAAACCATAATTTATTACTTAGACATGTTGTCGGCATTACATGGTTTTTACAATTGAATATTACGTTGATCATTTTATTTAAATTGAGACCAAAAAGAGTCATTAGTTAATAATTAATATGTTGCAACACTTCGTATTGTGCGAATTTAACAACAAAAAATGCATATGTTGATACACATGAAAAATCAAGGAGACCACTATAAATAGCTGATTTGATCGATTTAGAAAAGAAAAAAATTGAAATTGAACAAATTTAGTGATTTTAGAACATAAATATCAATAATAATAAGATATAACATTTGAAAACAACGATTGGAAGGTGTTATATTACTATATCTGGAATGTACTAGGACAATGTATGATGAACCTAGTGAGATGATGATTTCTTATAAAGATAATTTGCTTATAATCCAATTTTGAGTGTTGTTAATTACCATAATGTTACTGACATGTGAATGGACTAAACATTTGGTGTTTTGTTTTTTTTGTTGTTGTTAAACATCTAATCACGTGACAAATTTTAATTGAAAATAATTTCCCAAAAGAGTCAGTTGTCATAATTATATGCTGCAACAATTTCTTATTATGCGAATTTAACAACAGACATTGGAATATGTTGCTACAGAGAAAATCAAGGGACACTTATGGACGATTTGATCAATTGAGGAAAGGAAAAGTGAAATACTTGAATTAAAATTTTAGTAATTTAGAACACAGATAATCAATTAATAATAAGGTGTTAACAGTTGGAACCAAGGATGGATGTAGAAGGGTGGTAATAACTATTATTTGAACATTACTAGGACAATGTATGATGGAAATAGTGATATGGATTTGTCTTATAAAATAATTGCTATAATTCCAATGGGAAGAGTGTTGTTACGACCATTAATTGTTAATTAGAATGTTGTAGGACTAGGTATTGGTGTTAACAATGAAATTGTTTTTTTTTTTTACGTGATAATTTAATTCATAAACCCCAACAGAGTCAGTGTTATAATTATAGTTACAACCATTTCGTTATATGTTGTGAATTAAAAACAGAGAGAATGGTGCTCAGATTAAAAATGAAAGAAGACTTCATAGATGATTTGATGATTTAGGAAGAAAAATGTTTAAATTTGACCCAAATTTGTAGTGATTTAGAAAAGAATAATTAATCATAATAAGGTAAACATTTGGAACAAAGATTAGAAGGGTAGTTATATAAATATCAGATTATTTATAGGCATTGTATGATGAAAACTCGTGAGATGATTGCCTTTATAAAGATAATTGTTATAAGGCATGGAGAGTGTTCGTTAAAGACCAAATTTGTTCGTAGACATGTTTGTAGTAGGACTATATATTCTTTTTTCTTATGAATTACGTGATAATTTACTTAAAATTAAAACCATAAGAGTCATTTGTTATAACATATTTCATGTTGCAACAGTGTTGTTATATGTTCCGAAGTTAACAACAGAAATGGCATAGTCACTACACATGAAAATTCAAGGAGGACACTCTCGACTATGTGTCTATTAGGAAAGGAAAAATTGAATTGAAACTAAATTTTGTGTCTCTTTCGAACAAAAATTATCCAATAATAAGGAAGGTATAAATTTGAACAACGATTTAGAACCACAAAGGGTTTTATATACCTATCATAGTGATGTACTAGGACATGTATGATGAACTAGTGATATGATTGTCTTTATAAAATAAAAATTGCGATAATCCACTGGTGAGTGTTATTAACTACCATAAGTGTGTTACTTAGACATGGTTTGTTGGTGTAGCGACTAAATATTGGTGTTAATATCGAATCGTGACAATTAATTAAAACTAAGAAACTCAAAAAAAGAGTCATTAGTTATAAGTATATGTTGGCTGCAACTTTTGTTATATGTGCGAACTTTAACAAACAGAAACTGCATATGTTGCTATATTAAAAATCAAGGAGACCTCTAATAAACATTTGATCGATTAAGGAAAGGAAATGGAAAATTTGAACCAAAGTAGTAGATTACATAATAACAATTAATAAGAAAGTATAATATGAACCACAATTTAGAAGGGTGTTATATAACTATCATACAGATTTACGAGTACAATGTATGTGAACTCGTGAGATGATTGGTCTTTAAAATATAATTGCATATCCAATGGTGAGTGTTGTAAAAACCATAATTTGTAACTTAGACAGATTGTAGGGCTAAATATTGGTGACATTATAGAATCACGTGCCAATTATTGAATTAAGCCCCAAAAGAGTCATTTCTTATAATTACTGTTGCAACAATTTTGTTATATGTTGCAAATTTACAAATGAATGAAACTACATATGTGGATACAGAGACGAAAAATCAAGGAGAATCTAAATAGACGATCTGAGCCGACTTAGGAAGGAAAAATGAAAATTTGAACCAAATTTTATTAATTAGAAACACAATATATTAATAATATAAGTATTGCATTGGTAACAAAGATTTTAGAAGGGGTTATATAAACAACATTTGGATTAATTTAATAGGACAATATATGATGAAAAACTAGTGAGATGATGTGTTTATAAAGAGAATGGCTTATATCCAATGGATAGTGTTGTTAACGATCATCATAAAGTTAGTTACTTAAACATGATTAGGACTATAATCGGTGCTTACATATCGAAATTACGTAACATTTTAATTGAAGTAAAGCCCCAAACGAGTAATTTGATTATAATTATATGTACAAACAATTTTCTAAAAACTTAAATACTTAATACTGGATATATTGTGTGTCACAAATAGAATCACGTGATAATTAATTGATGAAGTAATCCTCAAAAGAGCCTTTTTTGTTATAATTATATGTTGCAATAGTTTTTCGTTATATGTTGCAAATTGACACAAGAATGCATATGGTTGTACACATGAAAAACAAGGAGACACTATAGATATTTGATCGAAGTAGTTAAAGGGAAAATGAATTTTAACCAAATTTGGTGATTTTAGAAACATTAGAATAATCAATAATAATAAGGATAACATTTGGAAAAAAAAACGATTTGGTTTTTAGAAGGGTGTGGTATAAGCTATTATATGAATACTAGGAAAATGTATGATGAATAGTGATGATGTGTCGTTTTAAATATAATGCTATAATCCAATGGAATGTTGTAAACAATTAAATTTGTACTTAGACAAGTTGTTAGACTATATAGTGGTGTTAAATATCGGAATCACCTGACAATTTAAATTTGAATTAAGCCTCAAAAGAGTCAATTTGTTATAATTATATGTTACAATAGTTGCGTTATATGTTGCGAATTTAACAACTGAAAATTAATATGTTGCTTAACATTGAAAAATCATGGAAAGACACTTATGCCGATTTGATCGATTATAAAGGAAAGGAAAAATAGGAAATTGAACTAACATTTTAGTGATTTAGACAAAATTATCAATAATAAGAAGGTAAACATTGGAAACAACGATTTAGAACAGGGTGTTATAGAACCTATCATATAGATACTAGGAAAATGATGATGAAACGAGTTAGATGATTTCTTATAAATATAATTGACATATCCACTGGAAGAGTGTTTTGGTAATGACCATACTTGTTACTTAGACATGTTTAGGGACTATTATATTGGTGTGTTACATATCGAATTACGCGAATTTAATTGAATTGGAGCCTACATAAAAAGAGTCATTTGTCCTAAGTATATTTGCAATATTCGTTTTATAAGTTGCGAAGTAATAACAGAAACTGCATATGTTGCTACAGATGAAAAATCAAGGAGTCACTAATAGAAAAATTTGATCGATTGAGGAATGGAAAAAAAGTAAATTTAAACCAAATTGTTAATGATTTTTAGCACATAAGAATCAAGTAATAATAAGGTATAAATATTTGAAACAAAGATTTATATATTTGTTGTATATAACTATTCATATGGATCACTAGGATGGAGATGTCCTGATTGAACTAGTGAGATTTAATTGCTTTATGAAATATTTAATGACTATAATCCAATAGAGAGTGGTTTTAATGGACCCTCACTTAGTTACGGAGACATGTTGTAGGATTTATTATGTGTTACATCTCGAATTACGTGAGAATTTAATTAAATAAGACCCAAAAAGGTTCATTAGTTATAAGTATATGTTGCAACATTTTCGTTATATATCGCGAATTTAACAACAGAAGAAACAACATATATTGCTATTAGAAAAAATCAAGGAGACACTAATAGAAATTATTGATCGGATTTTTTAGAAAAGGAAAAAAGGGAAAATTTGAACAAATTTAGTGATTTCTAACATAAATATCATAATAACAAGGTTAACATTTGGAACCACCCAATTTAAAAGGTGTTATATAACTATCTATGGATTAGTTAACGACCTGTTTAGTGTTTGTGAGCAGATTATTTATTCTGGAAAAACTAGTTGAGTCGAGGATCCCACGACGGACGTCAGGCACGACAGACAGTCGAGGGAAGTCTCGTTTCAAAACACTAGAATTTAGAAATTTTGGGTACATAGAGAGACTCTATGAATGTCACGACGATTCGGTGGACAGGACGGGACTGTGTCAGGCCAGACGGGCCGTCACAGACTCTTTAATGAATTGGAGTCTCTGAACCTTGTGGACGGAGTAGCAGCAGGATGGACCGCGAGGCACGACGGGCCGTCACGGGATGCGTGCACACTGACTGGGGTCGGTGTGTCGGATTTCTGGTTAAATATTTTAAGGGGCGTTTTGGAACTATTCCTGCTTATAATTATAAAGTTAGTGGTTCCTAATGTTAATAATTTAATACTTGGGGGTTTAAAAGGGAGAAACCTTGAAAAAAGTAGTGGGTATTTATCATCTTTTATACCTTGATATAGTGCTATTAGAGTAACAAGAAAAAAAGGTTTTGAATAAGGGAAAAATAGAAAGAAACCGATAGAGAGACGGGAGCAAGAAAGAAAGAAGAAAAGAGCGATGAGAGAGGAGATGAGACGAAGAGGAAGGAGGAAAGCAAAGACTTTGAAGATTAGCTTGCTTGATCACGAATTATCGGTTGAGGTAGGTTATGGTTTATGCTTAATCATAGTAAACTCTTATTAATAGCGAATGATTATTATTGGGTAGTATTGTATACCCTTCTTATGCTTATTATGGGTAGCATGATGTGTTTATATATAATTGTGTAAAAAAACATGATGGGTTATGAACTGCTAATCTTGAAAACTCTTGTTAATGATGATGCCTGTCTTAGTATAAAAGAAGGCTGATGAACTTAAAGAATGAGGTTAGGGATCGGGTGTCACGTTCACGACACCAGGGGTAGTAATAGAGGATCGGGGTGGTGTCACGTTCCGGCACCAGTATTAGAATATGGATCGGGTTGTTACGTTCTGGACACCAGGATAGAATAGGATCGGGGTGTCACGTTTTACGGCACCAGGATAGAAGATTGGATCGAGTGTCACGTTCCGACACCAGGGATAGAATATGGATCGGGGTGTCACGTCCGGCACCAGGATAGAATAAGGGATCGGGGGTTCACGTTCCGACACTCGGATGAATATGGATATCAGTTGTCACGTTCGACACAAGGATTAGAATAGGACGGAGTAAGTCACGTTCCGGACACAGGATAGTATGATGAGGATCGGAGGTGTTCACGTTCCGGCCACCAGGATAGAAAGAATGAATATGAAAATGATAATATTCCACACAAAAGGGGGGGCATACAGAGGGAGAGAGGGAGGGTCAGGTTAGTGTGAAACCACAGAAAAAAAGAGTACTACCAACCTCCCTTTAATCGTAGAATTGATCAACACGACAAGTCACCCAATCACTGATTTCCATTACCCCCACCACATACCACCAGACATACACAATTCTATGTACTTAAAAGGTTAGGAGTACACTTTCCTCAAGTAACTGAATAATTCACTTTTGGGGACTTAAAATCTTCACTTTTTGTTGATATGTCAAACAATGCAATTCACAATAATGGTTTCAAACCTAACAAGACCCACATTAGATGTCCTTAGGCTTGACCACCCCAAAATTTCCACTGAAAAATTTATTACAAGTTCGTAAATCTTGATGTTAATTAACATTCATTTATATTTTTCTGTATTTCAAGTCTAAGCATTAATTCTTAATTCCTCTAATATTATAATCTAATGGTATTGACATAATACCAATGTCAGAGTAAATAGGGGTCTGGAAACTTAAAGAGAAAACAGAGGCTTTTGAAATTAAGGTGTGGGTAGTACTGAGAGTCGTGGTGTCGGTATTGTTTGGAGGGATAGGGGGGGTGAAATCATCGGAACAGTACAAGGGGCTGGTGGTGGATACAGACTTACATAACAAACCATAATCCACTGAATAACCAACGTACGTTTTCCATTAGTTTAAATCACCTAATTATTAACCAAAACAACAACTAGAAAGTAATTGGGTAACCATTATCTACATATTGTCTAACAACTAGCCCAAGAATATAGGACTCTATGTAACAAAAAGATTGACATGGTCATGACTTTGAATTAATTCTTCAATAATGCCCATTCCCCCCCCCTTCCCCTTGATTTAGAGTCCTACTACCCCAAGCACACTCCCTTCAAAAAATAAACTTTCTGCTGCCAATGCCTCGTAATTATGGGCTAATTGCTTATAAGTTGTTGTAATACTTCATACAATACTTCCCTTTATAACAACAAATCGTAACGAATGTAATGGAAGCGAATATCAAGTTCTTCTTGTTACAATGAAAATTTGAAATCTTTGACATGGCTATTGATGCTTTACTGGTTTGTTTCAAAATAGTCTCTGATGCCTTTGGCGTGCTTTTTTTGCTGAGTTCTCTAACATGCTACTCTAAACAGATAGCTTGAAAGCGGTGGATGTTGGCTGCAAGGTTCCTCAACTCAATGTTGATAAGGGTGTTTTACGACATTACACTTCTTTTATATACTAATTATATTACTTTACACTTTACTATTACCTAACTCCTTCCCAAGAGTAAAAGTATGTTTTGAAAGTCTGTCTATCATACACTGACAACAACATTTCACGGACTCTATCCATGAACCCCCCTATATGAATTAATCAACATTACGGACGAATACGCAAAATCCGATATCCATAGTTTCCAACAGCGATAGATCAATTAAGACCTCTTGATTTTCCTGTTTTCGTTCCTCCCTGTTTTTCCTATTTCCCCCTGCTCACACCACAAATAGAACCTTTATAGTTTGTTGCAGTAAACCTGGATTACTACACCACCTAAGAATGCAAAATTAGGTGATATGGTTTAAGGTAAGTTTAAGTCCTAAACGCCAACAATTCTTCTGAAAACATCTAAAGCATCATCCATCTCCTGCTACAAACATCCTTAAGCCTGCAGGTTTACCAATTCATAGGCTGTGGCAAAGGTTTGGAAATTAAGCAAACTAACTTCATGAGAAGATTTTGGCATAACCTTTTTTCTTAGGGGGGTGAAATAAATACTTTTCAATCTTTCTCATCTTGATGGACTTCAACAACACGCAAGAATTCTCATAAGTGGGCTGATTAATCCCCATGACATCTTACATCTCAAACTCAATTCATCATTTGCGACTTAAATTCATCCCAAGAGAAATAGAAGAGCTCAGAAATCAACATGAAAAGGGCCTTAACCTTTGTTATTTAAAAATACAATATGGTGTTTCATAATCACTTCTCATCTATCCCTTTTTGTGAAAATTACCAACACCACTCAATGTGTTGCCTACACACATCACTACGTGAGTGTCTAAACTTCTTCAAACCAACGACAACTTGCCTTCTTTCATTCATAACTTAATTTTTGTCTTATGTCTATCTTTACAAAACCCTTCGGTTTTGCCTACATAGCCCGCTCTTATGTAGGTTCCATTGAAAAATGCCGACTGACAATCAAATTTATATACTAGATATTGTGACTTTTGGGCAACCAGCCAGCGCTAGAGGTACAAGTTCTAACAGTTTATCAAAATCGAGAAAACCCGGATAAATTTGTTTTCTTCTTCTCTCAAACAATACCATACGTGAACGGGTGACGATGCGTAGTTCTCGTCCGATCAGATTTTTCGTGTATATCCTATTGCCAAAAGAAGGCTTTATGCTTCTACATGGTCCCCATTATCTTCTTTTTATAGATTTCGAATCGTATCTAACATCAAATCACACTCTTCAGTGCTTTTCTCCTTTTTTAAGAGAGTTTAGAACGGCCGCTTCTCTATCTAATGTGTGGATCTGACGTTGCAAAAGAGATTGACCATTGTGCCTTTACTGTCATTGGTGTCCTTGGGGTTCATCTTTTTCTACTTTGTTGATATATTAAGTACATTGGATTTCTGCTCATGAAGTCTAGTCAAGAGTGTAGATTGAAGAGATTCTGCTTCCCTTCGACTCTGGAGTTGAAGAAAAAAATTTGTAGAATATGATTGTTGTCTATTGTCTCGTGCCTAGAGCTTATCCGCGCGTCTGGGTCGCTCAATCGAGAAAATGATAAACAAATCCTAAAAACATACACCGCTTTTAACTCCTGGCCGGTTACGTTGGGTGGTGAGGTTCTCCACCAATCTAACTTGGCTTCTACGTCAATAGTTTTCCTCTTCTCTCGTATATACAGAGAGTTCAGCGACCTGAGCTCATTTTTTCAGTATTTAGGAGAGGCAAAAATAGGACGTACAGAATAGGAGTTTCCGGCTGCGTGCATTAGCGCCGTCATCCTGTTATATTGGTGCTACTGCTACACACAAACCTAGACTCTAAAATGGTTCACCGCTTTTGGCCCAACTTAATAGAATTGTACGACTATCTTCGTTCGTAGCCGCAGTCGCGGAGACCAGTGTGCAGTGACGGCGGGCCCATGGCGCTTCTCCTGTTGGAGACGGGATCGACTTTTCTCGGCTCCCGACTTCAAGCATCCTCTTTACAACAATCTCCACCTTGACTTGAATTCTCCGACCAGATGCTTCCAGTTGAACGCACTGATCTTCTAGGTGCAGTACTTTCCCGATTGGTTCTGCCAGTCTCAGCCTCCTTCTGTCAACTCTATCCTCCTTCCTCAGAATTGGCCTTCCTCAGGGCTCATGTCACGTCAGCTTTGCTGCGTGTGTTGTGAGCCAAGTCCAAATTAGTGTTGAAACTTTTGCTCCGTGAACCCGGCTTTTGTGCAACATATCAGCAGGGTGTAATCCAGGCATTTCGCTACTTTCTGTCCCCTTCTACTCTTTTGATTTTCTTTCTCACTTCTCAGGAATTTTATGATACACTCTCACGGCAATATGCTTTTGGTTCTCGAAACAAACCTCATGATGGACTTGACATCGCTGGTTTTGGCTAGACAAACTTGCGCTCTAACACTGTCACAATACACCGTAGCCTTTAGTATGATGCAACCACGAAATCCACTCAACCACCCTTTACATCCAATCCGGCCTGTCTTTTGCCTGCCTCTGTCAAGGGCCACTGTACTCCGTTTCCGTAGTAGACCAGTCCTGTAGGTTGGCAAATTATTGCCTTCCAACTGACACTAAGATCCTCCAAGCGGTAAACACATCTATAGCCAGCCCTTGATCTATCTTGTGTCACATCTCCAGCATCGTCAGAGATAAGATGAGCCAGTCACTACCAAGCACGGAAGTATCGACCTTACTCCATCAGTGAGACGCCTCTAACGTCAGATATCCCTACGGTAAACCGACCGTAAAATTCTCTCACACCTGCCAATGTTCTCTCCCTGGTTTTTCCCCATGAGTCTGCTCACTAGCACTAACTGACTGTCATGGCATAAATCTGGCCTTTGTACAGACCCATAGCATACATCCAACTTCTACGTACGCACTTGGCATAAGGGACTCGTTGACATATACTCAATTCTCTTTCTTCTGACTGTGAGCGAAACTGGCAGTGAAGATGGATATTGGCAGCAACCGGGGTATCAATAGGCTATATGAAGACTGTCCAAACCTTGGCCAAGACCTTCTGAATGTAGCTTCTCTGTGACAAGAAAAGTTTCCTTCTCTCTCTCTCTGTCTCTAATTGATCTCCATCCTAAATTTCCGAGCAGCTCCCAGATCCTTCAGTGCTCAACTCGCACTAAGTACACCCTTCAAAGCTTCCTGAATGCCATACTTCTTCTTTGCAACTATCCGCATATCATCTACATAAAGCACCAGATAGATGACTAATCATCCTTGGCCTATTGTAAGTAACACAACAATCATATGAGCTGCGAGTATAGCCCAACTTCACATATAGCTTTCAACCCTTTTGATACCACTGTCTTGGGACTGCTTAAGTCCCATTAAGGACTTCTCAACTGCATACCGTGATTTTCCTTCCCTGGAACTTGGAAACCATCCGCGCTTAGTCATGTATATCTCTTTCTCCCAACACTCCATGTGATAATCGTCTGTCTTCACCATCAAATTTTCAAGCTCCAGATTCTATGTGTAAACTATCGCTAGTAACACTGCGGATGGCAGATGTCTGAACACTGGGGCGAAGATCTCATTGTAGTCACTCCTCTCTTTGGTTGAACCTCTGGCAACAACCCTGGCTTTACTTGACTCCTTCTGTTTGGGTGATATCAGCTTCCTTCTCTGTGAAAACCCATTTGCAAGTGATAATCTTTCTCCCCGAAGGCCTTTATGAACCCACGTCCCCATGTTTGATTCTTGGTCCTGGAGGACTCCATCTCATCTCCCATAGGCATCCACGCATTTTTCAGAATCAATACTTAAATGGCATCTTGTAAGTAGACGGCATGGCAGTATGTATACCTTCGTCTGCCTTCAAGTCTTCACAACCTGCAGTGCTAACCCACCTTATCCTCAAAAACCATACCCTCAGAGGGTTGCCCTAACTCCACCAACCCTCCTGGCCGATTTCTTGAGTATACCTGATGGATATGCTGATGGCATTAGATTCTGAAATATTCAGTTCTCTGTCTGTGGGCTCTTGCTCGATCCTCTTCCTTCATGGGTTCTTTCAATCGGCTCTCGTTTCTAATGACTTGAAACTTCTCACCTGTTTATCAAGACTACTTCCCAGTTTTCGGACCAGTAGTTTGTAGACTCTCCACAATGGGTTCTAAAGCAGAGAACTTCATCAAAGACAACGGTCCTTTCTCTCCAATCAACCCTCTTTTCTGTCTCTGCGCAGACCAGATTCTGAAACCTATTTTCGCATTCTCATCTCCCGTAGCCGGTTTTTCATTCCGAGTTTTTCATCCCCCACCCACTTATACTGCGCCCCTTTTTCGCTCTTGGTTCACTTACCTTCAAACTGACGTATAGTAATCCGTAAAGGCCAAAGCTTTCTGTTCATATTTTGAATTTAAATCAAACCACTTTTCCTGACCACAGTCTCCATAGGTGTGTTTGCACTGTATGATGCCTGTATGTGGGTCCGCGGTGCTCTAATCAAGTCACTGCCCATATTTTGTAACTTGACCTGGGGCTTCCTGTTGTCTGCCCATCAATCTGTCTATCTAAGCCCAGCAATTAGCTGAGGGGCACGCCTTGTGTCGCTCCCTCACTCTCTCTGTTGGTCCTGAGCCTTGTACCCCTTGACTCGTTAGACTCCAGAAGTGTTTTGATTCATCCTCTAAAGCTACACCGTTCTGCTGTGGGTTGTAGTTTTGACTGTACGATGTCGAGCAATCCTTCATCCTTGTACCAGAAGTTGATCAAATTCAGACCAGCCCAGAATTCCAACACCCCATTAATTGATCCAGCTTTCGTCAAGCCCTCTTGCTCTTCTTCCCTGTTTGTTTTCCATCAAAATTTTCCCACTCCTTGAATTCTTGAACCTTCACTTTTTATTATCTCACCTATGTGTACACCAAAGTCATCCTGTGGAGGTAGTCATCAATAATGGACACTACAATAAATCTCTCGTGCAACCTCCCAAGACTCCACACTCACAGTGCGCTCTCATGGACCCAGCAAGTCATGAAATGGATGTTTTATCAAGTGTTCCTTTTGTTCTGTGAATGGGCCCTTTGGAAATCTTGTTGCGATGCGTAAGTTTTCTACAAAGAACACAATGTTCACGAAAACTGCTAGTGTTCTATTCAACCTTAACATGACCCAGCAGACGATCTTCCTTTACAGAATTTGTTGAGCATTAACGAGTTCATCCCCTTTCCCCATATTGACCAAGTCTTCATGTGCCATACTTAGTCATTATCCTCCCTTCATGTGAACTCTGACATGAACAGGGGGCAAGAACCTGTAAGTAGCTCCGTTTTACTTCTCCTGTCTCTCTCATCTTCGGCGTGTTCATGTATTGTAGGACGATATACACAATCTTTTTGTCTCCCGTCTCTACCTCCCTTCTTACGCATGACCAACTTCAGAAATGAGATTTGAACCCTTCCAGCCCCGCAAGACATTAACCACTTTTCCTGACCTAGTTACAACTCACTAAATCCCTTGCTGTCCAAAGAACTGAGAGATATCAGATTTTTTGTCATCAATGGAACGTGCCGCGGACCCTCGTTCAATGTGCAGTCAAGCGACCACGTCAGGTGTCCCTTTATCTCTTCGTTACTCGTGCGCGCGCCTCTGTCCCAACCACCTTGCACAGAACTGTTGGCCTCAAGATGCTCCTTCCGTCTATCTTCTATCATAATGTCGTGAACCACTCTCTCTTTTCCTCTACCCCTGGGACAGATGTGATAGGATGCCCCAGAATCAAAGAACCCACACACTTCTGAATGATGTAAGCTGTGCTTCTGGCTCCCAATTCCGCACTAGGGAAATGTCTTCTCTTCTTCTGCAGACTTTGGGTGTTCTTCTTGGCCCTCCTACTAGTGGGCGCTGTCTCCCAGCCATAGGCAGCAAAAACTGTTGTTTTTCCCGATTGCTTCTTCTTCTTCGGGTTTACCTCGCTGCCTCCTTCCCTTCTCTCACTTAAACTTTTGTTCGCATATTGTCACTTCTATTGCAGTACCGTATCAACGTAAATCATCTCCGGCTCATCCGTCTGGTTTGGCAGCCACCCTTGACATAGGCGGTATTGTTGCTCTATGTCCCGGACATTTGACTTCCTTCCTCTCTTCTCCGGCTACTTATGGTGAACAGACCGGCAAGGGCTGTAATGTCTGTACTTGTGGCCGTTACCTTATGACCCGTAATTCCCTTTCTCTATTAAGGCTGGCCCGTATTCTCGATCTCCTTCTCCTACAGCGACACAGTATTCATGTTGTTGCCCAACATGACGATTGATACTGCTCTTTATCGGCTCCAACGACATGGCGAGAAGATACTTAACTCTTGTCAACTCCACCATATCCCAGGCCAGCATCTCGTTAGCCCTGCCCTCTTCTACTGGAGGCAGGGGGGGGGCCGGGCAGCTCTCGCATCGATATCATACACAAAATGACAACAAATACTAATAACAAGTATTCAATTGCTCTAAATTGTTTCCCAGGGTTGTGTACCCTCAAGCCATTCGTAATACCGAAGACCGTTTATTTCAGCAAAGCAGCTTGTTTGCGTTACGAGATTTTTCATGTTGCAGCCCTCTCCAGCTTCAACCACAACCCCACAAGCAATCTATTCATCCGAGACGCAGTGAGGAGGTTCATCCCGCGAGAACACAACATGATCTCGAGTGTCGCTTTTTCCTCCTCAGAATCGCCCATCTCAGAGATAAACGACGGCGTTCTTATCTTCGACAAACGCGCAGAGCCTGTGTTTTCACAAGGCCCCATCTTGATCTGCCAAAAATTAAACTGTTCCTCCCCCTGTAATTTGTCAATTTTCACGTGTCAACAGCAAAAACTCGAATTCTTAAGAACACGATTAACCGGAGGCTCTGATACAAATTATTGTCGGAATTGAGATAATATGAGAAAATATAAACGCAAAATAAGACAACAGATTACGTGGTTTCACCAATAAATTGGCTACGTCCACTGGGAAGAGAGGTGAAGCAGTGCAGTTTTTATATGGAGAGGCAAAAACAAGGATACAGAATAGGGTTGGCCATAGCGTCTATATATAGTACTAAGCTACCACCTAACAGCTGCTTGGTCCGGAACATACAGAATTTAACAGGCGGAGACCCACCGTACTTCGTTTCTGTTGTAACGGGTCCGATTGCAAGGCATTCAACTCATAACTAGAACTGGCTTCTGTACATTATTAGGGATTTTGCTGCTTGAATTGATCATCAAATAGTGATTCCCAGCTAGCATAGTAATCTGTTCTTGCTCTTCTTATCATTGCTTCCTCTCCAATGTCAACTGCTATTTCATCAAATAAGACATCCCTTCTACATTAATATCTTTCTCTAAGAGGGTTTATACAATCTACATGCTTAAGGATTGCGTTGCAGTAGAACCAATAAAAAAACACAATTTCAGATTTTTCTCAACTTAAATGAAATGGAAATTACCAACGCATAAACACATAACATCAAAAAAATCTTAAATAACCACCAATTGTTTTCACCCTTCCTACATTCAAAAGGAGTTTGATATATACAACACTTTAGTGGAGAAAAAAAATCAATAAATGGACTGATATTTGTTATGGGATTAACGCACAAATGATTAGGAAGTCCCTTCAGCATCGTAACATGTTGCTTCGCCATGTCCACAACTGTGCGAGTTTTGTTTTGCTAACAAGATGACCTGAATGTTAATTCTTTGTGTTTAACTTTTCTCATTGGACTGCCTAATCCCATCATTCCTTCCTCCTCAAGCGTCTCTTCCATACCACGACCTCACCACTACAGAATCCCTCTTCTCTTGGACCTCTACTATCTGACCATTGTTATCATCTATTTGATTGTGGCTTCATTCACCTGGAGTCTTATCTTAATTATTTTCAAGGATTGATGAATCTCACCTTATGGGCTGAGAGGATTCCACCAAATCATCAAAGGAAAAAACTGATAGATCTTAGACGCTTCTATAGAAGCAAGTACAATAAAATATGAAGTCAAGCTTTGCAATATCTTTTACACATTGTTTGATCCGTTATTTATCGCCACCTGATCAATTTTGCTGAAAATTGCCACTGCTGCTCTGGGCAAGAAATAGAGAATTGATTCTCCATTTTTCATCATCAAGGTTTTCAAAGTCCACGAAAGTGATTGCCAATCTCATCACAATGACCTTTGAATCACCTTGAAAGCCCTTCTGCAGAATGGACAAAGATTGTCTTGATGTGGTTATTATTGCGATCTATGAAAGTGGCTATCCGAAATGTCTGCTGGATAAAACCGTGCTTTAGCATCTTCTTTCTTTCTGTCTCGCTGTTCTATTTCTTTTGTCATGATGTATAAAATCCTCGTTCTACCAAGTCCCAAAGATTTTGATATTTGAGTTATATTTCATACGAATACTCTAGAAATCTACTTTTCTCCCTGAAGATGGAATGAGTAATTTTTCCACACTAAATGCATTTCCCATTAATGTGACATGACTAGGATACCAAAGGTGTTGACGTAAATAGGCAAGAAAAACATTAGGATGAAACAGAGGTTCAAAGTTATGATGGTTGCTGAAGTTTTTTTCATTTTTCAGTATATAAATCCACAGGAAAGTTCAACTTCATATAGACCTAAAATAACAAACTATTAAACTCACTAAATAACCACTCCTTCCTTTAATTAAACAAGTAATTAATAATAAAACACAACTAAAAAGTATTGCACCATGATTAACGTATTTGCTAACAACGAGCTCTAGAATATATGACACTACTAACAAACTTAATTAACATGATCATACATGGAATCAGTATTCAAATACCATCCACCTAATATTTATTACTTATACGACATATATCGAAAACCTGAAATTTAATATGGTAAATCAGAGAAATAGAGAAGTAATAGAAATAAATTAGCGAAACACTTAATGTTTCCAAACCTTATATTGAGGCACATACATTTCTATAAGTAATTTATTTAGCATTGATAACTATGACCTTAATGATTGCATAAGAATTGGTCATTAACATCATTGTTTTCCTTTTAAAAAAAGGACAGTAGATTAGTTTTTTCATTCTTCTAAATCAAACCCCTTAATTGTTTCCTAGTTTCTATGGACACGTACCTATTAAAATATAAAACCATTAATTATACAATCCAATAGTGCCCTAATCAATTTTATAATAGAGTAAGTTCAACGTTGACTAGTGCAATGTAAGATTTTTCCCTTCAAAACGTATAATTGACTAAGTATCATGGCATCAAAGTCAAATTCTAGAGTACACTTACCTTACAATGAAAGAAGACTTTTGCAATGGTGATAGTAATTGGCGACAGCGATAGAGAACCTAGGAAAGCAAGACAATAATTTTGTAGAAATAAGACCTTAATATATTAGGATCCAAAAGGTATAGCGTCTTAAGCAAGTTTCAGACTTAGCTCATCATATCAACTCAATTAATTACCTACCCATTACCCATCATTAATTGAGTATAGTTATCGAATGTTCTCACCAACTTCACTACCAATCAAAATGATTGAGAAAATATCGAGAGGGGTAAAATGTATTTTATAAAGTTTTCAACAAATACACCTTGAGATCATGGCAAAAAATGTACCAACATTCCATCATGAATTTAATATAGTTCAAAAGATAAAACGCTCATCACAAACAGATTTAAAGTATGTAACTCCCCTCCATCCGGAATTGTTTGTCTGGTTTTTTTTTTAATGTCAAACATAAACCTTGGACTAACATTTAATATATATTTTTCATCATATTAATATGCACAAAGTGTAATTTATAGCACTTTTCCATGTATTTTAGAATATCTAAAAAAAATTATTTATTATCTTCAATTATGTGACTAATAACCTTTGAAAATTAGTAAAATGACTTTCGATAAGCCGCAAAATGACAACAATTCCGGACGGAGCGATACAATCTAGAAAAATATAAGTTTTATAATTTATTTGCAGAAACACACATGAAACACAACAAGTGGAGATCTCTTGGTCTTCTTACGATTTGAATGAGAAAAAATATTCTTTTCACATCTCTTATGTATAAGAATAAAAAATAATCTATAAAGGACATAAACTATTTTTCATAAAGTCAAAAAAAAAATTTTATGATCACTATCTTGAATGTTCAAACTAATAACATATAGATCATTATTAAGAATGAAAATGTTGAGGTAATTGTCAAAGAAAGACTGTTTTCTTCTATTTCTCTCCTAAATATGTTTCTACTGCCACACCAAATCAAGCTAAAAATGTGTCATGTGACTTGTTTATAATTGTCTTATAGTACGACTTTAGTTACTCGTGCACATTTTAAACTAACGAATGATTATTAATACTTGGATAAGAAAGGTATCATCATATCCATTTAAAGAATGAATTTATATTTAGTGAGAAGTGTCAAAATGACCTATGCAACCTATCTAAATAATGAAGAAAATGAGTACCAATTTATCTTTGATTTAAGAAAAGAGCAATGAGTAACTCCAATGAAATTTCTTGTCAAGCTCCTCAGGATATGTTAAGGAAGCAAAGAAGTAGTAGATTCATGTAAACAATTTAGCTTTTTCGAAAAATTCAAATGAACTATTTTCCAAAAATCTTTCAATTACTTATTTACGATTTCTGTTAAACTATAATTGAACATTTTTGTTGCATTAATGGTACTTCTAATTATCCTTTTATAACCCATGGTTGTTTATCTAACAAAATAAGCATTTTTAGATAAATGTTTTTTTTTAGAAAATGTTTACAAAGAAGACAAACAAAAACACTCCACATCATCTATACACCATCATCTTATTCATCGGCCTCCAATTGATTAGTTCAACAAGAAGAAGAACATATATGGTGTAAATTTCACAAAAAGAGATGGAGAGCATAAACCATACGGAATTTGAACCAATAAAGTAACTAAATATATAAGGAGTTCATGAATTTTATCTTCCTTATTGGTGGATGGGGTCGCTTTCCTTCGTGGAGGATTTAGAATGTTTGTGCCAAGCATTTGGACCTTTTTATTTCAATGGCTTCCTTCTCATAAGCCAAAGAAACTTCATCCGCAGTGGAAAAACTTCCCAACCAATGTCGTTTTTTTCGTTCTTGACATTTCGAATCTCTGTAACCCATCTTTCCCAATTTTCATTGTCTAACTCCCATGTAACTTCTTTTATTTTCTTTGTGCCGTTTGGTATCTTTTTTCTCTTGGAGAGATTACCATATTTTGAATGACCTTGTCTTTCCTTTTTTTTATGATATTCTTGCAAAATCCTTTTTTTTTCATTTGGACTGACTTCTCTCCTTATGATTTTCCTCATCATCACTAGATGAGTTTGTAACATCATTGTCTTTACACTAATCACAAGTTAAAATTGGTCAATGAGAAAAAAATTTCTGTCGGTTTTTGAGGCCTTCCATTTTGAAAAACAGAAATTTAGTTAAGTTTATATTAGTTATTGTTATAATGGTGGATGAAAAATTACTGTCGATTTCAAGGACTCATGTTAATAAGAAGGATTTTTATTTTTAAGTTATTATTTGAGTTATTTTTTATTCATATTTATTTAAACTAACACTTTTACTAAGTGTCTTAACATGTACCGGAGATGTTTTTCCATTGGAGTTATTCGAACGAAGTTTGAATCATATTATTTTATTATTTATTATGTATATTATCGACATTAGGTAAATTTTAGGTCGTGTCGTATATTATTATTTTATTTTATTATTTATGTATGCTGCATGTTATTAGACTTGTATATTATTTTAATCTCCTCCTCAATTTGAAAAAAATGAATTCAGTCGGGCCAACAATTGTGGATTTCGAAGGGTGCCTAATATCTTCCCTTCGAAATAACTTGAACCTTTACCTAGAACTAATGGTTTCGAAAATCACCTCAAAGGGTTTCTTAGTTTTTCCAAAATTAGTGGGACCATTTTTAAATTCGTTTATTCTTAAAATTCTTTTAAAACTCAATCAATTAATTATTTTTTGAGTCACTGCGACGTTTGCCCTATTTGAATAGAGTAGGAATATAAACAGAAATAACATAGATGAACTAAACTTTTGATGGATGACATAAATAAGTCTTCTATGAAAGTGTGATGGCATATTTGAGCCTTTTTACATTACTAGATAACACTTACAATTTTAATTTTGTTACCAAATTTCATCAGAGTTTCTAGCATATTATCTTCATATATAAGCAATTGTAGTATCATATGGGGTAAATTTTTCACATATGATCACGTAACTAAAACATTGACGCATTTCATGCATGACTTTTATTTAGAGATGTACATTACAGTAACGAAGTACTGTCTCCCTCGACGCAGAACAATAGTCAATATCCAAATGAATGGTAAGAAAAGAGAAACTGAAAGCATAGCTCAATCAACAAAAGAAAGTTAATCTTAATTGGGTTGTTTTTCTTTAATGATGGCTTCAGGATATTTGAAAGCATTGGCACCTCTTATTTCAATGGCTGCTTTTCATAAGCCAAAGTCGTTTTTAAAGCAGTGTCAAAAGTTCCCACCAAAGCGAGTTCTCTTTCTTGTTCTCGAATCTCGGGTGTCCACTGGCCTCATTTTCACCGTCTAACCATCATGTACTATTCACATCTTCTTGCACATCAAATTTGAATCTTTTTTACTCTTTGACTTCTTCTTTTAATGACATTGGTCCTTCCATTATCGATGGCGATTTCCGTTACATGAATCCTTTCATGTCCCTCAGATTTCTCTTCTTCATCCTATCATACCTCCTCGTCTCTAGGCGAGTCTGTTGTGTCATGGTCTGGTACGTGAATACCTACAAGAACGCGGAAGACTTGGAAATTTTCCCATCTGATTGTTGGATTTTTCTACTACGTCAATTGCTGGAGGGTTTTATGACTCCATCTTTTACCTGAAGCTCTTTCTTGGAGGCCACTGCTTCATGAAAGGAAAAAAAGGTGCATCAGATTAAACATCCGTACACTTCATATATATTAGAAAATCTTTTATCAATATGAGGTGATCGTACCCTATATCTCTTTAGAAAATTTTAAAAGAAAATTCAAAGAAAACAGAAACAAAATTGCTCACTCTTAAGAAAATTGTAGTGCCTCTTAATTCAATGGCTGCCTTACCATAAGCCAAAGCAACTTCTTCAGCAGTGTCAAAAGTTCCAAACAAGTCGAGCTTTGTTTTTTGTGTCTAGGATTTCGTGCTGCCATTATTCCCATCTCTCGTTGTCTAACTCCTTTGTACTTTTTCGTACTTTCTTGGAACAACTTTATATTTTTCTTCTCTTTGGACACTCACTTTGTCCCAATTTTTTTATCACAACTTTAAAAATCCATCCCGAAGTTCATATTTAACCATATAAATCATTATTAAGAAAAAAAATGTTAAGGTGATTTCAATGAAAGATCTGCTTGGTCTATTCAACCTAATGAATTTGTTTCTATTGCCACGCCGAAATAAAGCCCAAAAATGTGTACAGTTTGATTATATTTGTCACATGAGGACGTCTCTATTGTTTGAAACTAAAGCAAAATTATTAATATTTTAAAAGAAAAATGGTATCACCTTAATCCATTTGAAGAATGAATTTACATTTAGTGAGAACTATACAAAATTAACCTAAACATGCAACTAATCTATTAATGAAGAAAATGAGTAACAATCTATGTTTGATATAAAACAACGTAATAAATAAGTTTGATCAAACTTCTATTTCAAGCTCCTCATTATATGTTTGGGAGGGAGCAGAAGTAAGTTCTCATGTCATAATTTAATGTTAATTCTATTCATGAAAATTCAATGCTAAAAATCAATGAAATTTTAAAAATCAATCAATCACTAATTTTATAAAATATGTTAAATCTAAAGAACATTTCTGTTACATTAGAAATATATTGTTCACTTTTTAAAAACCCAAGGTTTATCTAGCAAAACTAGCATTTTTAGATAATTTCTTTAGAAATATCTTTCAAGGAAAACGATAAAAACAACTTCGGTCATCAATACATAAATCATAGCTATCCATGTTCCACCAATTAATTAGTTTAACAACACAACAATATAACAGTGTTATCTCAAATACAGTTTGGAGAGTTAATAAAATATACACGGACCTTTCTTTTCATTTTGTGAAGAAAGATTAGTTATTTAGGAAAAATAAATTTCATAAGAAAAAAAATGGCAGTCTAAAATTAAGATACAAAGAAAAATGAAGCAACAAATAATAAAAATTAAATGCGATTACTAAATACTTCTGCTAACAGGAAGAAGATATGGGGCTAGCCCCCTGCATCTCCCCTCAAAAGAAACTTTTTACTTATAGTCATGTCTTTCAACTACTGAAGAACAACTTTTGAACTCATGGTTTCAAAGATGAAATGGATAAATCTATCGAAAGTTGAACCAATAAAGTAACTAATATATCTCGAGGCATGCCTATTGTCTTCTTGTAGTGGATATGGTTCTTTCCTTGGTTGTAGCTCAAAGATTTGTCAAAGCGCTAACACCTTTTATTTCAATAGAAATCTTGTTATAACTAAAGCAGCACCTCATCCGCAGTATCAGAACTTCCCAAGCAACATAGTTTATTTGTTCTTACATCTCGAATATTTGCACCCCACTTTCCCATTTTCGTTGTCTAACTTCCCAGTAGTTCTTTAGATTTTCTTGGTGCATTTTTGTAATTTTTTTTCTCTTTGGAGGATATCGTCTTTGAAGTGACCTTGGCCTTTCCATTTTTGAAGATAATTTCTTTACAAATTCTTTTATATCGTTTGGACTTCTCCCCTTGAAGATTTTTCCTTCATCATTAAATGAATCAGTGGTGTCAATGTCCGTTATTTAAATACGTACAACATGTGCAAGACAAGTTACAACCAAACGTTCGCCTATTGATTTGTTTTTTCCTTGGAACTTAATTTTGAGGAGTTTTGACCACCTCTTTTTGTAAGTTCATCTTTAAAAGTTATTGTTCATGAAATGAAAGAGAACCAAAAAAATCACAAAAAGTACATTAAATGAAGCATATATATCAACTTCATTATTATAAAATTAATTTTATTTATGCACTCTCTTTGTCAACTAACACAAAGTTTAAGAAAATAAACAATTTAAATTCAAACTATCAGCTATCTATCTTCTTTACTACCTTAAAAGCATCAACTCCTAATTGAAGTTGAATTACTATAATACCCCCAATGAAAAGTACTCAATATATTTTATTTATTAATTTAATTAATTGTATTAGGGTAAACCTAGATACCCTTTATTATTAAAGGGTTGTAATTTGTCAAAAAGATGTGACTTTTCCAAAGGGTTGTGAATTTTTTTGACGGATTTTGAGAATTTTGATGAGTTGTGACTTTTCCGAATGGTTGTATTTTTTTCAAAGGGTTGTGACTCCTTGTTATTTATGTCACAAGATAGATTCCTTGTAATCCATTATAAAAATAGATAAGAAATTGTACTTGGCCTTAATATAATCTTAAATCAAATTAAAAAAACTATGAATAATACTTTAATTCATATATTAATTTTTAATATTGAAGAGTTTAACATTTATATCACGGTACAACTTCTTAAGATTCTTGATCCTTCATTAGACAACAATTATATCATATGTTGCGGTCATAAAAAAAGAAGATTTCATGTATGCCCCAGCCTACACCCTGGACATGGTCGGCACTCAAAACCATTGCTGAAACTCAAGCGAACCCTTGGCCTGACTATCTTAGCTCACCGAAATACTAAACTCAACTTAAGAAATAAGTAAGACATGTTGAAAGGAACGAACTTCATATAATATCTGGCTGATGACACTTAAGTCTCATCAAGCACACTAAACTTCTAAACTAAAATACTAGCGTCTTGAAGCCTCTAAAATGACTAAGGGATGTTGAGCATACCCACCCCACAACATCCTAAATCTAAACTACTAAAAGCAAAAGAAATGGATGTCCTTTTAATGCAGAAGGATTACCGCTGACTTTGGAGCTCAATTTGGAACAACGAAACACCCATGACGATCCTGTTACCTGCACTGCATCATAAATGATGCAGGCAAAAACTAGTATCAATCACATTGAATGTACGAGTATGCGAGTCGGAAAACTAAACAAAACTTAGGCTTGAAAGAGAGTAAGAATGAATACTTGACTTGGCTCTGTTCAACTCATGATCTACTAACTCTTATTCAATATACACAGTTAACATAAAATGCAATATAAAGAAATGCTGACTGAAAACATGCTTAAGCCTCTGAGTATATATATAAACAAGTACATAATAATGTCTGAGATGTATATAAAATACAATACTGATGTATTAGGAAAATACAATACTACTGTGCATAAAAAAGTACAATTTACTTGAGGGGGATTCAAACCAACCAATCACTTAAGAGCTACAGTGATGATACAACGGTCTACCGTACGCTGCCACAAACTATTATACCCAGCCAAAGGTATAAGATCTGACTTCCTAATGGATTCACTAGTAAACTGTGAAAAGAATAATCTAAAATGTATGACCATTTTCTACCCAGGTGGCTAACATGGTTTACGGGGCTTGAGTTTCTGAACTCTCCCCATATGAGTGCTCAATACCACTCCTGAAAATATATGAGTCTTATGTTTAAAAACATGTTGATTCTGTGGTTTGAGATTAGTTCTCAAAACATATNTTTTTAGAAAGATCTCTTGGAAATCATAGATTCCTCTTTCTTCTATTAAAGCTAGCAATAGGCTCTGTGGAAGTCTAGCTTCCCTTCCTGCTCAAAATTTTGAAAACGTTTTGTTTAAATCCTTAGGGACTACTTAGTTCCCTTATAACCCTTAAGAAGTGAACTCAACTTGCTACTCTTTGCTTACTTGAAGCTTTAACTCTTAGGGAGTACTTAGTTCTCTTATAGCTTTTTAGAAATGAACTCAACTCTCGTTATCTACTTAACTTGAACTTTAAGTCTTTAAAACAAAGTGAAAATATTTTTTTTAGACTTTAGAAAGCTTATAAGTTACTTGACTTTGCCTTCTTAACTTCTAGACTTGGTCTTCTTAAACTTCTTTGACTTTGATCTTTAACTTTCCTGAACTGAATGTATGGATTCTAAGGCTCAATGTATCTCATGTTTATGGGATTGTTTTTCATGATTTTTATATGTTACCTTAGAGTGTTTTGAAAAAATTAGGAATGTTTATGGATGTTCATATGTTTAATGACCTTAGAGTGTTTTGAAAAAACTAGGATTGAGGGGTCTAACTTAGGAACTAGTCCAACAAAGATAAGGGAAAGAGACCGGGGTCTCTAGGGTGTTCGGTGCGCTTCTGATAGGCGGGAGAAACCATAGGCCTTATGGACAAGGCTTTCCTCATGCCCGCTCTTAGATGTGCGACATGCCAGAGCCTGACGGACAGACTCTTTCCTAAATATTTTGGATGCGCAGAGCCCCAATATCTATCCAACAGGTTTTCCGACTATCTTCTTCGTTTTTCACTTTTAAACCTTTCCACACTCCAATGGATCCCACCCCAAACACTTTGGATCACTAAATAACTTATTACCCAATAGTTTAGACCAAAAAATAGTCCAGAAATATGGATTAAAACTAAGTGATATCAACATTAATTAAATCAACAAGAACTTCAAACATTTCATCAAGAACTTCAAGATTTTCTTCGAATTAACTATATAAATTTCAGTAAATGAATCAAATTGGAGGGTGTCTAAAAGAACCCAACACCGTGAATGGATCTCACAGAATGTTTTTAGGGATCACCCTGTGAAATCCAAGACATAATCCAATTCTTGGCCGTTCATGGTGGCGCATCTTCTCTTCCTTCTTCTCCTCTTCTCTACTTTATCTCAAAGACCTAGCTTATTTTCTAAGTGTGTTAACTGAACGGGATTAGTTTAGACCCCAACATATTACTCTAAAAATGAATTTAATAATTAACTTAGGAAAAGACCAAAGCACCCTTAACAAATTCGGATTTGGAACTTTCCTTGCTAAACAACCCAACTTCCGAAAGTCATATCTATTCTCATACGACCTCGGAAGTTTCACAAACTTGGTGTCATTGGAAAGATTATGACGAGCTTTCCATCCATATAAGAACTCACCCAACTCCTCCTAAGTTGGGAATTATGGCCATGTGAAAATGACAAAAACTCACATTTGAAATTTGGAAATTTTCCGCATTTCCTTACTTTTTTCCGAATTCGATTCTTCTTGTTTTTTTTACCTTAACCTTAGTTTATCTAGAATATGAGATGTTACAATATCTCCCCCTTGGGAACACGTACTCGAGTGAGAATTCTTTCTCTAAGCTAAGATAGTAATATCATTTCAGCACTCGACCACTAAAGTAAGCAGTGACATACTTATGCATAATCTCATAAAGTGCTAAGAAGAGAGTTTAGTACCTTGATTTTCATTCTCTCCGTATTCAAATAGATGTGGATATCTCTTCTTGATATCCTCCTCTAGCTTTCCAAGTCGCTTCTTCAACAATTGGTTCCTCCAAAGGACTTTGACTGAAGCAACTCTTTTGTCCTCAACTTGCGAACTTGCCAATAAAAAATCTGGACTGGAACTTCTTAATAGGATAAGTTATCCTTAATCCTCAAATTAGTTTTTGATACTATAAATGAAGGATCACCCAAACACTTCTTTAACTTAGAAATATGGAATACAGGATGAACCACTTCTAACTCTTGGGGTAGCTCCAACTTATCACTCTCTTGTAGATTCTATAAGGTCCAATATACCGGGGACTAAGTTTCCCCTTCTTACCAAACCTCATAAATCCTTTCATAAGTGAAACGTTAAGATACACTCATTCATCTACCTCAAACTCTAATGGTTTTGTTCTAACATTTGTGTAGAACTTTTTGTGGATTTGTGTTGTCTTCAACCTCTCTTGAATCACTTTCAACTTCTCCATAGCTTGGGTAACTAAATATGGTCGTATCAACCCTGCTTCACCAACTTAGAACCACCCAATAGGAGATATGTATCTTCTCCCATAAAGAACTTCATATGGGGCCATTTGGATGATCGAATAATAACTATTACTTTAAACGAACACAATAAGAGGTAGGTAATCATCTCAATTTCCCTTGAAGTCGATCACAAAAGCTCTCAACATATCTTCTAAGATCTAGATAGTAAGATCTGCTTGTCCATGTGTCTGAGGATGAAAAACATTGCTCAAATTCACCTTGGAGAACCCAAACCGTTCCTTCCTAGAAAGTTTCAGAAAGTGCGTCACTTGGGGCACCACTATATGAAATAAATGTATCGAAATCCCATGAATCGTACCTAACTTATTGAAGGTAAGTTCGCATACTCCTCAGCCGAATAGGCATTCTTACCGACAAAAAATGACTACTTTTGTCATTCTGTCGACAATCACCCAAATGGAATCATCTTGCCTTCCGATCTTGGAAAGCTTGTGAGTGAATCCATAGTTGAATCATCTTCCCACTTCTCCGAAATCTTATTCTTAGCTAAACCTCCAGACCTTGTTTGTGTCCCACTTTCACTGCTGCATTCAAACACTTTGCAACAAACTCAACACTATCTTCCTTCATGCCTCCCGACTCAATATACCTCTCTCAAATCACGTAACATTTTTGTTGAACTCGATAATTTGGAATATCCTGGAGAGACATGAGCCTCTTCAAATTATCTCTTTGAGTTCCTCCACCTTAGGTACAACAATAATCTGACCTTGTTATTTAACAACACCATCTCCCCCTTGTTTTCGCAGGCCAATTCCTCTTGGAAAGACATTTTCCTTCAAATCAAGCAAAATAGGGTCTTGGTCTTGCTTCGCTTTCACCTTTGACACCAAGGATGATTCAGCCCCATTGGTCAGAAATATGCCTCCTTATGTGGAATCCATAAGTCTGACTCCTAGTCGTGCAAGTCTGTGCAGGTCTTTTGCTAACTCCTTCTTTCCTTCTTCAACATGGGAAGTACTTCCTATGGATAACCTGCTTAAGGCATCATCAACAACATTAGCCTTTCCTGGGTGGTAAAGAACACTCATGTCATAATCTTTGAGTAATTCAAACCACCTTCTCTATATGAGGTTGAGCTCTTTCTCGGTGAACACATATTGGAGACAAATATATACACATGAGCACCATATAAACAATGATGCCATATCTTTAATGCAAACACTACTGCAGCCAATTCTAAGTCACGAGTTTATAATCTTCTCACGACCCCGTTGCAGTTCAATGCCGAGAAGCACAAGCCTAAACTTGCATTCTTGCAGTAAGACCAAGCATAAGCATCTCTGATTCATCATAATACACCACCAATCCTTGAGTAGCCCCTGGTGAAGTCAAAACTGGAGCGATAGTCAATATCCTTGCACTCCTGAAAGCTTTTCTCATAAGCTTCAATGACTGAACTATTTCTTCTAAGTTAAACTTTCGTCTATAGAGGATATCATATGAGAATCCTTCAACGCACTCTTCCTACTAATATCCAGCCATAAAACCAAAAACTTCCTTATATCTTTATGATATTTCAGGTCTAAGGACAACTCTAAAACTGCCTCATCTTGTGATTGACAACTCTAATACTTTACCCAGAACAATTTGGCCCTAAGAATTCATAACTTAATCCAACTCCACTTAAGGGAACTGGCATACAATCTTGTCAATGTTTGAATATAATCCTTAGGTGAGTCTAGCTTGATCTTTCCTCCATTACTCTTGAATAAATTAGTTGGTCATCATCAACGAAGACGGATGACAAACAGATCTAATAAGTTTTGAAACTAGGTCCATAAGACTATGGAAACGCGGGCATGTGCATCTGTCAACAAAAGGACTAACCAAATTGCATAATGCCCATTACCTTGTTCTAAAAGTTTCTTGGGAATATCACATTCCCCCATTTACTCTCAACAATGATATCCTGCTCTGAGGTCATCTATAAAAGTAGAAGCACCAATGAATTGATAAAAAATCACTAAAACTTGGAAGAGTATATTTTATTCTTGATGGTTACGCACTTCTTCAGATGATCGTAATCTATACATCTTAAAAGGACCTAGCCTTTTTCTACCACACAAGACCGGAGTCTCCCCAAGTGAACAACTGAATCGAATAAAGCCTTTATCTAATAGATCTTTCAATTGCTCTTTTAGCTCTTCTAACTCTGGTGGTGCCATTCTATATGGAAGAATAGAGATAGGACGAGTATCTGGGATGACATCTATGCCGAAGTCTATCTCTCCTTCGGGAGAGACTCCAGATTGATCATCGGTAAAGACTTCTGGAAACTCATTGTATATAGGGTCTGATAAAAGGGAAGGTACCTCAATGCTTGAGTCATTAAATCTGACTAAGTGATAGATTCACCCCTTACAAACTAACTTCCTCGCCACAAGATACGAAATGAAGCGACACTTAGGCACTGCGAACTACTAGCCCCTCTATGACTGGCACATTCGAATCTGAAAACTTGACCAACTCAATTCTGGCCATCTATGATTCATAACAGCTGGACCAGGTCCAACCTAATGACATCAAAGCTACCATATCAACTCTATTAACTATCGAATGGACGCTTATGAATGATGACAACAAGACAATCAGTAGAAATCTTTGTGCTAGAATGGATTCTCCAAAGATTGTGGATACACTGAATAAGGTTTCACTAAGTTGCTCCTGAGAAATCTCAATGTTCTGAACAATGTAAGGAGTTATAAAAGATAAAATGCTCCTGGGTTAGTAATCATAACAGTAAAGTCAAGACCTCGAGTCATTACTGTGGACAACTTCTGCATAACTCTCTTGTTCATGAAAGTAGAGATAAAACAAGCAGTTTGTTCCTCCGACTCTACCATAAGTCACTCCCCTAGGTGGCAAACCCTGTTGTGATGGAGCACTGATGAGATTGAGTTTCTATGCTTAGATTCTACGCCATTGCGTGTCCTTGGTAACTCTCTCATAAGTGCCCCGCTTGACCACACTTGAAACAATACGTGAAGGCCTTCACGACAATGCAAAAAGTGGATGCCACCACAACTTGGCCAGGGCCAGGGAAGCTTATACCCTCCTTGCGTCACACATACCGTGATGACTGATTTGACCTAGCCTTTAAGTGTTACGAATTCTGCCACTATACGCACATCCGTTTTTGGGCAGTGCACGAGCAAATGATGGTGCATGCCCCCTTGGTTCTTGAATGGTAGTCCGCTTGAAGCCACCTTTCTGTTGGCCAGACTCATTTTTTTCAGTCTTGCTTTCGTTTTCGGTACTCTTCCGCTTCACCTACTCTTTTTCACTTGTTGAACATCAACCATAGACTTTATATGTCCCTTTCACCCTATTAACATGCAGCCCCTACCTTCTTACTGAACGCGCCCAACCCTGGCAACAAACAACTTCTTCTATTCTTCTGCTCATGTCTTTCACACCATCTCCGGATCAATGCGAGGTAGTTGGGTGACTCACAATACTCCTGTACACTAATGGATTTCCGATTGCAGATAAGACTCCTCACCTTGGCTTCCTTCAGTTCACGAGGAAAGAACCTTCCAAGAAGTCTTCTTCGAAGCAAGCCTAACCTGGATGCGGTGCATCCTCAACTCTACCATCCTTCAATTGATCAAACCATATTTTTTCCACACCCTTTAGTTGATATGCAACCAATTCAACCCTCTCAATATCTACCACATGCATTACCCCAAACACCTTCTTTAATTCATCTACAAAGTTCTCCGGATCCTTAATGGGGCTTGATCCAGTGAAACTATGAGGGTTAAATCGCTAAAACACACGAAATCTCAAGGTACTAGCTCCTTCTTGTCGAGATTCTCTCTATTGCTCAACTTGGTTGGTCACAACCTGACTTAACATCCGAAAAGCTTCCCATAATTCGGCATTAGTAAACTCTCCTTAGGGTTGAACCTCTAGTGCATTTGGAACCTCTTATTCCTCAATATTCGTTCGTGGTCGACCTCTGAATGCTCTTCTTAGAGGCATGATAATCTAAAAAGTACGTTTAAGCACGAATTAGAGAGATATATTAGAGATAAACTCTTTGCACAAAAGGAACATGAAAGAATGGAGACAATCCTAAATTTTATAGACTCCTAATCATAAATGTGGCGTGCTTCAAACCAATGAAAAATACTATACATACATGACTTCATAGACTCCCTAGGACCCTTGAACTCTGTGCTCTGGTAACAAGTTTGTCACGCCCCGAGCCTACATCTGAACGTAGATGACCTCAAAGACCATTGCTGACCTTCAAGTTAACCCTTCGCTTGGCTTGCTTAACTCAACAGAAGACACACTCAACGTAACTATAATTAAAACAAATGTAAATTGATGTACTTTTCATACTAATATCCTGGCCATGATTGAACTTAGTCTCAACAAGTAACAATAAACTCTAACTAATGCTAGCATACATACGAAGCTCTAAACTAATTGAAGCGGGATGTTTGGCAAGACCCGACAACATCCTAGAACTAACTACTACCAGGCAAAATAAATGGATGTTCCTCTTGAATGCAAAGAGGCTCACCACTGACTCTGGGTTCAATGCTCACCACTGACTCTGGTAGTTCAATATGATCAACAAATGTGCATGAGTATCCTGGTACATCTATCTATCTGCATCATAAAATGATACAATGCCAACATTATCAGTACATTGAGTGTATCGAGTATGCTAGTCAGAAGCGTAAAAAAACTTAGGCTTGAAAAGAGTAAGAGTTAATACTTACCTTTGTCTTTCTGTCACTCATATCTAGCTACTAACTTCTTATTCATATCCGCAGTTAATCTAAATAATATAAAGAATGTAGACTTCAAACATGCTCAACCTCTGAATATACATAGACAAGTAACCAATAATTCTGAGAGGTATATAAAACAAAATACTGTGTTTAGATATAAAAATACGGTGTGTATTAAATACAATGTACATAGGGAAATTCTACCCGACAACCATCACTTAAGATCTATAGGATGATACAACCCAAAAGTCGGTGTACCGCACGTTGCTAGTGCATCCTATGCACGACCAAAGGTATAAGATCTGTCTGCATAATGGATCACTAATCACTGTGAAAGATAATCATCTAAAAAGTAGGAGCCTTTTCTACCCTGGTGTCTACCATGGTTTTTATGGGGCTATGAGTTTTTGGAACTCTCCCCATATCAATTCTCATACTACTTAACTGTACTCCCAAAAATATACTGGCTCTTATGTTTAAAAACATACTGATTATGTTGTTTGATATTAGTGCTCAAAACTTAGCTTTTTAAAATGCTCTCTTGGAAATCAGTGTCTTTTTTCTTCTATTAAAGCTATCCATAGGCTCTGTGGAAGTCTAACTTCCGGTCCTTCTCAAAAGTTTGAAAACATTTTGTTTAAATCCTTAGAGACTACTTAGGATCCCACCACAAACACTTTGGATCACTAAATAACTTATTACCCAATGTTTAGACCAAAAAACAGTCCGTCAATATGGATTGAAACTAACAGAGATCAACATCAATTCAACCAACAAGAACTTCAAACTTTTCATCAAGAACTTCAAGATATCGTCCTTTGCAACCAAATCACGAACCAAATGTAAGCGAACATCAATGTTATTCTTTGTACTATGAAAATTTGGATTCTTTGTCATGGGATTGATGCTTTATTGTAGCAATATATCTCTGTTGCAATTTTATGCTTATGCTGAAGTTTTGCTACCATGCTTCTTAGCCAGATAGCTTGGCAAGCGGCGGAAGTAGCTGCAATGTACTCAGCTTCAGATGTGGATAAGGATGTTGTAGCTTACTTATTTGAGCTCCAATATATTAGCTCCTGCCAAAGCGTAAAAATCGGTGCGGGAATCTTCGTGTAATCATACAAGAATCAGCATTCCACGATCGTGACCCACATAATCTGAGTTAGACACTTCTGAATACCAAATCCAATATTTCATAGTTCCGGGCGACCCAGTGCTACTCTTTTGTGCTACAAATGAACCTTTAAGGTGGTTGCATAAACTTGGGATATACACCACGAAGAATGCCATATTGGGGTTAGTCATGGGTTCGGTAAAATTAATATCGACAATCTTCTTCTTAAACTTCTAGCTCATCCATCTCTGCTCCATCATTAAGCTTGCAGTTTTTAACCACATTTCATAGTCTTGGCACAAGTTTTAATTAATAAACTAACTTAATGAGAAGTTTTTTATCACATTTCCTTTAGACAGAATATTCAATTTCAAGCTTAATTGACTACAAGCCAACAAATAATGTATAACCCCATAATTTAACATCTCAAACTCATTCTCAGTTGCGCTTAAATTCATCCCCAGGAGAATAAAGAGCTAGAATAACTGATATCTAACATAAAGGCAACCATGATGAAAACATTACATTTTTTCTTTACATACAACATGGGTTCATAATAACTTCTCATATGTCCCTTTCTGTGAAGATACCCATCGATTTTGCTACTTCACGCGCGAGTGGCTACCTTTAACCAACATTTCCTTTTTTAGTTAATACACCTTTGTTTCATGACCGTTCTCTATAAAACCTTCAGTTTGTGCTATGTTGACCTCTTCTTGTATGCCTCTATTGAGAAATGACAACTGGACATCAAATTGATAAACTAGCTATTGTGACTATGCAACCAACGCTAGAACAAGTCTAACGGTTTCAAATCGAGCAACCGGATAAATTTTTTCTTCAAAATCAATACTATATTCTTGTGCATATCCGTTTGCCAAAAGACAGCGTTATATGCTTTTCAGGGTTCGTTTTGTAGATGTCATACAGCTAACATCGCTCTCGCTACTCTTCCTTTAGCTAGTTAGTTAGCCCTTCTCCATAATGTGTGGGGGGGGGGGGGGGGGGGGGGATCTACGTTGCAAAAGATAATTAGCATGTTGTATACATGCCGTTGGCGTACATGGTGTTCATCTTTTTAATCCTTGTTGATATTCCTAATGGAATTTGCTCATCTTAAAACTCTTCAAGAGTAGTAGATGAAGAGTTTCTTCTCCCTGAAGTTGTAAATCTGGAGAAGTGGTAACAGATTCGGCTGCTATAGGTTTAGAAGTTTGCTGCTGAATTGCATCAAAAGTGCTTTTGTTGCTTCCACTCCAATTCCAACCTGCTATTTCATCAAATACTACATCCCTTCTAACTAAATCCTTTCTACTTAGAGGGTTATACAATCTATATTCTTTAGATTGTGTGCAGTAACTAATAAAAACACAATTTTCAAATTTTTCATCCAACTTATGACGAAATGGTATTTACCAATGCATAAGCAAATCACAGAAAATTCTTATATACTTACATTGGTTTCTCCCTTCCACTATTAAATAGGTTTGATACATAACAAACTTTATTGAGGACCTTTAATAAATGGACTAATGGTCGTTACCCAACTCAGCCGAAAATTAATTTGGAAGTCCCTTCGCTGTAACATGATTATTGGCCATCTCCACCATGTGGGTTTTTTTTGCTCAGCAACACCACTTGGCTCCGGGATTAGTAGGTTTTGTTAGCTCCCCCATTATTGTGCATTTCCTTTTCGCTCCCTCGTAAAAAATATTACTTCCCTGACAATTTCACGGCCACGCTTGGCGCGTATTTTTGCACGACCAACTTTGCTTCTTAATCTGTCTTTATGTAATCGAATTTTTGAAATATTTCTGATTTGGTTTCTAACAAATAGACCCATCTCATGTGACTATAATCATCTGTAAATAGGAGAATAACGACGCCCACTAGAAGATATAGTATGCATAGGCTCACATAAATCTAACATGTATTAATTCAAGACACTTTGAAGCCCTCCAAGCTTTTCCAACAGGAAAAGAATGCCAAGTTTGTTTTTCATGAATGCACTGTTCACACAATTCAATAGAATCAATTTTTGGTAGTCCAAAGAACCATACCTTGGTCAACTCTAAATTTCAGGCCCTTTATACCTCAAATGCCACAACTTCGACTTATCATTTGAACTTTCAAAAAGCTTAAAACTTTCCAGGTTGGAGACATCGAGCAGAAACATGTTGTTTGACATCATAGTGATGCGAACCTTTTTGTTCTGAATTATTGTTTGTAATAACACAAGCATCGTCATCAAACCAAATGTAATTGAGAATTCAGGTGTCATATATGATAAGAAATAAAAGATTTTTCGAGAATTCTCTTGTGTTTATTGTTTTATTGATAAAATTATCATAATACTAGCAAATGTTTGGATTGTTATCCCTGAAATTATGTAGACATATAAAATGTGGATATGAGCACATTCAACTATCATGTGGACCATTTGGAACTATATGATAGATGCATTTATGCGATGGTCACATATATTTTGTTGTCATTTTACAAATTGATATTTGTAAGGTTGTTTGCTCTAATTGTAAAATTAAGAGCATAGTTCCAAACTATGAAATTGTACTGATAATACTGGTTGTTTAGCAGAAATTGTATGCCTCCAATTATAGCTAAACCATGAGTATGGGAACAGAACTCCCAAATGAGATTTGGTATGAGATAAGTAATATGTATGCATCAAGCCAACAAGGTTTCCCCATTAGAATTTGTTCAGGGTCAAGAATCAAATAATTTTCATCTAAAAGGTTGAATGTGCAACTATGATTTTAATTGCTCCAGCACGCATAAAGATTAGTTTCCAAATAAGGTTGGGATGAATGTTAGATTTCCTAATATTAGGGGGGGAGATGATTGATAGCTGAAATTTGTTTATGAGGTTAATTATGAATTATAGATATCCTTGTTAAAAGAAAACATGAACTTGAAGTTCAAGAGATAATTCATTTTCATAATTTTGCACATTAATTGCCATAATGATTGTGCGACCCCTAATGATAAATTCAGCTGCAAATGCTCTACTAACGTGAAGTTTCCTTAAGAACAGAGTCGATGATAATGCCGGAAGCGTAATAATCAAATTGTGTTCCAAATATAAAATTCCTAAAGAAGGAATGAACAAATGCTCAATATGGTCCTGATACTCAGCAAGTGCTTAAAACAACCCATTGACATAACACTTCAAAACCTTAGAAAAGTTTAGATACCTGACACATATTAAAAAAAGATATCTCGATAAGTTATGTCTTTGTTGGAATCGATATCAAATAACTGTCGACGATATCTTTGATATGAGGTAACTCTTAATGATATAAATTTTGACGAGGATCTTAAATTCAAATCTGTATAGAGTGTGCACAGATAAATGATTGACCAAGTAAAATGCATGATTCAAGTATATTTTGTTTCACTTAGAAAATTGATGTTTTGGACTGATGGTCCAGAAGTCAAGGTATAATTTCAGTGGGGTACAAATAAATTATTATGCGATAATATAAAAGTAAGATATCAAGTACGGCTTGTCCTTTGGGCATAAAGGTTTGTCGGAAGAATCCTAACATTGTTGGGGATATTTTCTCCTTGGTAGATGCAATGAGTTTTGTTTTGATCTGACAATATATGAAAACTTACGCATATTATGAATAATTATCATGTCTTGCTAGACTAATAATGAAGGTTATACGTAAAAATGAAGGTTATACGTAAATCCTCGAAGCAATCGAGGTATTTAAAGCATATAAGAGTTTGAAAGGTACCTTTTCAAATAAAACTTCAAGAATCCTTATATGAATTAAAATAATCAAGGAAGAAAAGGGTACAAAAGGAATGACCCTAATTTTCCTCATTTTATGAAAGATCAGATCTGAATTTTTATTAGATTGTTGTGTTTGATAATGTCTGAACTTCAATTCGCACTCTAAAGAGCTTCAAAGATGTTTAGTGTTTGAAAGGTGAAATGGTGTTGGTAAGACATAATGTGTGTCTTGACCTACAATTGGTAATTTGAACAAATGAAATATTTGTCATCAATCACATACAATCAAAGTAGTGAGGTGATTCATTTGACCTACCCGCAAAGAATAGTACCCTTAATGACGCAAGTTGAGTGTGTGTCTGGTTAAGACAATGACCACACCATATTGAGGAAATGATAGTGGTCCACGATGATTATTGGATGGTGAACAATTTGAATTAGGCAATTTTTCTTGCTACAACGAGGTATGACGTAGAATGATAGTCAATTCGTCCTAAGGTCACAGCCTTTGCCATAGTCATCAAACATAATGATATTCAGGATAGTTCAATTATGCAACATCTTTTTGAATGTGATTTTCATCATAAAGACAAACGGTCAAGATTATATTTGAGAAGATGGATGTACAAGATTTGGAGACAATCATCACCAGAAATTAAGTGATGTTTTAATAAGGGGGAATATAATAAGTGTGTGACTTTTTTTTCCCTTCCCTTGACCAGTTTTGTCCCACTTGGTTTTCCTGGCAAGGGTTTTAATGAGGCAACAAAAAATGCGGATCAAAGATGTGTACCCTCTTTCCTTCCCTATAATGTATTTCCACGGTTTTTTCTAGTAAAGGTTCTTAACGAGGCACAATATCTATAGACAATCCAAAGGGAGTGTTATAAATCCATTGAACGAGTGGGTAGTCCGTAAATTAGTACAATGAATTACTATCCATATCACTGAGGTTTCATGAAACTTTTTGGATAAGAATGTATTCATTTTTATAATACTTGAATAGTGACTTTTGATGATTTCTCAACCCAAAATAGTGTTGGTTCATTCATTAATTGTATAATACCATAATATAGTTAGATACCTTGAATAAGAGAAACAATTCCGTCTTCTATCTACTTCTTCTTTGTCTACTTCTCTTTAGTATATATCATTTTGAGTTTGATTTCATAATCGTTTATATGTCTTTGTTTCTGTTTGTTTATTTTTTTCTTTTGATCTTTGGTAGTTTAAGTATCTATTTCAATAATTTGGTTCATAACACATATTCACCAAGGGGCAATAAAAGTTTCAAACAAAGTTCTAGCTTTAAACAGTAATCAGATCTCGAGTGATGAACACATGTCTAACCATCCTGTCATACTTGTGACAGTAATTAGAATTTTCACGAAATTATAATTGAAACTTTGATAATACTACAAGATGTACCATCTTAAATATACTAATACTTTCGATGGACCTAATAATAAATTGATTTTTTAAAATGGAAATATATTGTAAATTTCTAATAAAATACAACTAAAAGTATCTCATAAGCCCACTAAGAATTGTAATTTTTTAAAATTGAAATAAACCAAAATTTCATAACTAAATTCGATTTCTTAACATTACCAATACCTACCACTTGTTTCAAGAAAAATAGAAGTTTGCCAGCTAAGATACTCAATCATTTTCTACAGTTAATTTTGACCTTTTTTGGGTGTGTTTGTACGAAGGACAGGTTTTCCATGGAAAGTGTTTTCGTGCAACACAAGTAAATTTTTTACCTTATTTTCCTCATGTGAAAAAAACTTTGCATTTTTTTTTTAGTGTTTTCATTGATCATAATTTTTTGAAGAAAATATATTATTTTATTTTTAATAGCGAGTAGAAATCCTTTGGTGGCTTGACATGAAATGAACAGAGTTTTCAAATACCCATCACCTTTTTTGGGGGAGGGTAGAGTAGGGGTGGAAATGGGCTTAAAAAAATAAAAATTTGAATTAAAAATATTTTTTTAAAAAAAGTTTAAATGTTTTTTGGAACGGGGGTGGGGGGGTGGCGAGTAGGGGTGGGTTTAATGACCCATAAAACGAATAAGTTCAACTAGAACCTAACAAGTGAGTGTGCCTGATTTTCATGAGGTTTGAGGTGGTTTAATGTTGTCCTGAGTCATGGTTGAGGGTGTTTAGGGGTTAAACGTCAAGGTACTACTCCCCATGGACCACCCTAGGGGTCCTTTAGGTTGACCCTAAGACTAACCCCTTGAAACCAAAAGGTTGCCAAGATTTAGTTACCTAAGGTAGGGATCCACTTCCTGTAGGTCCATCCACTCTACGTTAATGACCTCGACAGGTCAGGGTCTCCCCGAACAAAGTTTGCATCAGATACTGGACCACATACAGACAACGGCTAACCTCACGTGATAATTTAAAAATTTGACCTGTTTTAAGAACCATGAATGCTACAGGAGACTTGAGTTAATAGGACTCTGTATCCCACTCGGTATTCAATCCTACTCCTAAAATAACTTTCTCCTCATGCTTTTAAATCCCTCTTTCCTCTTTGGTGACATAATTTTTCTCAACCCTTTTTAGCTTTAATTAAAAGCCCTCTTGATCAATGTTTCCCCTTTTTATTCCGCAATATCTTTGGAAATCTTACTTGCTCTTCAATTTAAATGGTAAAACATCACCAGATGTAGGGAGTCTTAGTTCCCTATAATTCATGAGAACTGAACTCAGCTCATTACTCTTTGCTTAACTTGAAATTTAACTTTTAGAAAGGGGGGGGAATACTTAGTTCCCTTTTAGCTTTAGAATTAAACTCAACTCTTTACTCTTGCTCACTCTTGCTTGAAACCTTAAAAAATAGTTAAAATGTTTGTTTAAACTCTGAATACTTTAGGAACTTACTATACTTGCTTCTTATCATGTAAACTTGACTTCTTACTTTGGGGGGGGGGGGGGGGAACTTGTTTAACTTTCGTTGAATTGCATTATGGACTCAAGTATCATGATATCATGTTTATGGATGATTTCATGGTGTTTAGATGTCTTTAGAGTGTTGAAATCAACTAGGAATTGTAGGTATATAACTTAGGAACTAGTACGAAAAGATAGGGAAAAAATGGGGTATCGAGGTGACCTTGACGCTCTGAGAGGCGCGGAGCGCCAGAGCCTGACGGAAAGACTCTGGTCTAAGGCGCTCTAGCTGGCATGGCTCACCAAGACCTGTCAGATAGAACCTGCCCTGAGGGGCTTTGGCAGGTGCAACTCCCCAGGGGTTGTTAGACATCATTTCCGACTTTTCTTCTCCGATTTTCAACTCTAAACCTTATAACCTTCCATGGATATTTTTACCCAAACCTTAGGTGACTAATACCCCTCAATTCGCAAGACTTAGAACCTCCTAAACGCCCATAAACCCGAATAAAACAACTAAAGATCTGCAACAACCCGAACAACAATCAATTTGACAATGTTCATCAAGAATTCATTATTTCTTCATTCAAACTATCAAAAACCGCTTACTTAAGTATGTTGGGGTGTGTTAACGAAACCACACGTGAAAGCTCACATACCTCGATAGGGATCACCCCCGACAGATTCCACTTGAATTTGTTGGTGTTCTTGGTAAAATCTTATTCTTTTCTCCCTTCTCCTCTTCTCTTCTCTTTTCTCCCAAACCCTAAGCGCAGAAAGTATTTACTAATCTGAACTAAAACTTTGTTTTACCCCAATTAGATCCTTAAAAATAATTAGGAAATAGTAGGGTAAAAAGACTACTTTACCCTTACCAAAATCCGGATTGGACTTTCTTCAGTCCAACAACCGAATTTCAAAATTCATATCTCCCTCATACAACCTAGAAAATGCACAAACTCTGCGCCATGGGAAATATCTCCTGAAGGGCTTTCCAACCATATAAAGAACTCACACTATTTCCTCCGGATCTAGGAGTTATGGCCATTTGAAAATGACAAAAAACTCACTTTTACACTTGAGAAATTTTTCAGATTTCCCTGCTTATTTTCAAAATTGATTATTCTTGGTTTTTAGCTTATTATTAGTTATTTCAAGTTAAATGTAACAGTTTAACATATTTATATCACCGTACATGTTCTATAAGATTCTTTAAACTTTCATTAGACAACAACTATATTCATATGCATGCCTGCAAGTAAAAGGAGAAAGATTTTAATTCGATAAAATAAGGTAAACTTTAAAAAATTAAATATTTTTTCGCTACATAAGATGATGTTCTCATATTTTAAAAATAAATTATGTTTCTATATATGTAATCTAAACAACATATAAGGCAAATATGGACTACCTCATACCTATGTAACCCAATCATTCGTCGTAACATATAGGATTCTATTTTTTTTTATGTAGAATTACCTGTCCATGATTTGTCTTACTTAAATATTGTATTTGAATAGATATATTATTTATAAACATAAAATATAAAATGTTTATGGTAATCCGTATTAGGGTCATGCACATAAAGAATGATATTTAAGAGAGAAACTAAATTAATGGGTGTCCACATTTATGTGCATAGGCCTCAAGAGAAAGACCTATTTGTGCCATTTTTTAAAATGCCCGTTTAGATTTGGTTTACAACGTGAGCTGAACTAAATAATCTACTTCAAACAAATGTCCTTTCTTTCCAAAGTGAAATTTAAATCTACTGTGACAGGGTTTAAAATTTTGGTCATTTTGGTCACCAATACCAGTAACTTTATGACAATCTTTATAAATCTTTAAAGGCACTTGTCCTATCTTCTATAAAGTTAATTTATTTTACTAAAAAAATTAAATTAGTAATCTTAAATTCTATGTTACAATATCATATACTATATATACAATATGCACATGCAACACACGTGCCGTAAAACTAGTAAAGAAAAAAACGAAAATAAAGAAATATTGTCTTAGTCTCAATTTAAATGGTCTTTTGAGTTTTTTGAGTTAAACATATTTTGACAGTGGCTTTTTCATAGCACTTCCAAATATTTTTAATTGTCAATTACTTGACTTACTGTATTTTTTACATAATTGTTGGAAATATAATTTTATTATGGAAACCTTGTAGATTTAATACCTGAATATACCATCACATTTTTAAAAATTGACTTCCGAAGTCTTAAATATTCCATATAAATTGAAACAGAGACCTATGTATTAAAGAACATGTTTCCCAAATAAAACATTTCCTTCTCAGGTGAGGAAATATACATAATGAAGTTGTACCAAATGTTCTTATAAAGGAAATAGTTCTTTTGCCTGTTAACCACTTTTTTTTAAAAAAAAAGAATTGTCTTTTCGCATCTTTTAGGTGAAAAACATCAAAATTTCACAAGGTTATTAAATTAAAATCAATTTGTATAGGGTAAAATATTTTTGCCAGTTTATACCCACTTTCACGAATGAAGACTCCATAATTTAAACTAAATAAGATCTCTTGCCCTTTTACAATTTAAATACAACAAAATGACATTTTTCAAATTTTCAATGTATAAAAATGAAGATATTTTAAAACTAAAAAATCTCTTATTTATAAAAATGCTATAAACTAAAAAGAATTTTTGAAAGGACTACAAAATTATCTCCCTCAAACTCACTAAAAATCATGGATTCACTTTTCTAATGTTACTTCTCTAGAATTTCAAGTAGAAAATTTTCTTGAGTCAAGAATGGACGTGATGACACTCGTCTTATTCCATCAACACAAGTCAACCTAAAATCTAGCCTTTACGATAAAATGCGGAAATTTATAATCAACTTGAAAATAAAACCCCAAAAATGATGTACGTGTACAAACATCTAATGTGTTATAACAAAATTGAAAGAAAATACAAGTCTTAAATGATATTGTTGCTAGAACAGAACAAGATTATAATTATGGAGGAAGAAGGTCCGCTGAAATAACAAACAACTGCCTCACAAACCTCCAAAAGAAACCTCAAACAATGAGAAGTGAAATATCACAAAGGTTGGGGCTAGTAACCTACAAAAAATGTAGTATCAACGGGGTGATTACAAACCCCGATACTCACAAATTAAACTTCTAAACATAAGGAAAGAGAATAGAATTTGAGTAATCCTTATACCCCATCCAATCCTTCACAACTAAAACCTGTAACAAACAAGCCCAACCTATTATTTCACAACCTTTCAACAACAAGCATAATATTCATCAATAAGAAATATAGCCTTCATAAAATCAGCCCACCTAACAGGTCACAATTTACAGAACACACAACTCAACACCAACACTAAAAATTATATATCCTAAATATTAAAATCATTATTCATTAATCATAACTTTCGCAAAAAAGAACTCACATGATTAAGTTCATCAATGATAAAGATATGCAATGCAGTGTCAAATATAATAACTCTCCATGAAATTGAATTGATTTAAATAAAAATATAATCGTGATACAACATCAACAATGAATCAATAAGCCTTTCAAAATCATTATCAATACACTATAAACCAACAATTAATCATTATGCTTTTTACTACCCCTTTTTCATCTGAGAATTATCACATGGACCAGTCAACCATCATCGATTCATTACTTCCCCACACATACCACATAATACACTATTCTATATGCACTAACAAGGTAGAGAAGTTTCCATTTGCCTCAAATACCGATATCCCTTCGGACTTGAGTCTTTTTCACGACAACAATGCATCTTTATCATACATATTCACAATAATATTTCACAACTAATAAGAACCACATTGCTATGTCTTTAGCCTTGACCTAAAAATTCACTAAAAATTTATGACCAAGTTCGTAGATCTTGAAGATAATTAACATTTCAACTATTATATTTTTCATGTTACAAGTCTAGAATTAATTCTAAATTCCTCCGATATTATAATCTAATGGTATTGACATAATACCATGTCAGAGTATAAAGGACGGAAAACTTTAAGGAGAAACAGAGGCTTGAAGGTTAAGAGAATTGTATAGTGAATCTTTTATATTTTTATAGATATGAAATCACTGCAAAGTACAACATTATACAGAATTAAAATACAAACTACTAAGTCACTCAATGACCATTACTTCCATTGATTAAACAACTAATTATTAACCAAAACACAACTAGAAAGAACATAACCATGATCTACATATTTTCTAACAACTAGCCCAAGAATATAGAACTTTACAAACAAAAATAATTGACATGGTTATACTTTGAATCAACTTCAATATTCCCCCCTTGATTTAGAGTTACAGACACCATACAAAGTCCTCAAATAAATAAACTTGTCCGCTGCCAATGATTTCATAAATATATGGTCTAATTTCTTATGAGTGCTGCAATACTTCTATACAATATCCTCCTTTGCAACTAGTTCACGAATGAAACGGAAGCGAACATCAATGTTCTTCTTTCTACTATGAAAATTTGGATTCTTTGTCATGAGGTTTTATTCTTTGTTGTATCAATACATCTATGTTGCAGTATCGTGCTTATGCTGAAGTTCTGCTAACATGATTCATAGCAAGATAGCTTGGCAAGCGGCGGATGTAGCTTCAATGTACTCCACTTCTTATGAGGATATGGTTGTTGTAGCTTACATCTTTGAGCTCCAATGTATTGATCCAGATCCATGAGTAAAAATATGTGTTAAAAACTTGTGAATACTGAATCCCATAGTCCATAGTTCTAGCGATAAAATGCAAAACTCTTTTTGCTGCTCCTAAATGAAACTTTGAAGGTTGTTGCATAAACTTGGATATAACACAACCTAAAAATGCAATATTGGTTGAGTATGGGTTAGGTAAATTAAACGTCCAACAATTCTTCTGAAATTTCTAGCATCATCCATCTGTTCTCCATCCTTAAGCTGCAGTTTTCACCGACATTCATAGGTGTGGAAGAAGGCTTGCAATTAAGCAAACTAAACATAATGAGAAGATTTTTGTATATTCCTTTGTGAAATAAATATTTAATCTTCAGCTTGATGGAGTTTAAGGCCAAGAAAATAATGTAATAACCCCATATCTAACATCTCAAATTCGTTCATCATTTGAGACTTAAATTCATTACCAAAGAAATAGAAAAGATAAAGTAAATGATATAATCAACATAAAGGCAAACAATTATGAAAGAATTACTTTCTTCTTTAAATACAATATGGGTTCATAATCACTTCTCAAATATCCATTTCTCCGAAAATACCCATCGATTTTGCTACATCACACGCCCGAGTGGCTACCTTCAAACAAACAATTCCTTTTTTAGTTTATAGACCTTTGTTTCATCACCGCCTTTATAAAAACCTTTAGGTTGTTCTATGTAGACCTCTTATTATAGGTCTCCATTAAGAAATGCTAACTGGACATCAAGTTTATAAACTAGCTATTGTGACTATGCAAGCAATGCTAGAACAAGTCTAACGACTTCATCAAACGACAAACCAATAATTGTTTCTTCTTTCTTCATCTTCAAAATCATACATATGTTGTGCATATCCTTGACAAAGACGAGCTCATGCTTCTGCAGGGCCCCCATTCTTTTGATAGATTTTCATCTCATATAACATACGCTCTCTACCTACTCTCCTTTTTAGCGGCTTTCTTCTCCATAGGTTATGATCTGACGTTTGCATAAAGAAATGACAGTTGTATACTGTCATTAGCGTACTTGGGGTTTCAATTTTAAGCCGTGTTTTGATATTCTTAATGAATTGGCTCATCTAATCTCTTCAAGAGTATAGATGAAGAGTTTTTCTGCCTTCCCTGAGTGAATAAAATAAATTGGGAGAAATATTTACAGAACCAGCTTGTGTAGCTGTAGGCGTTGGTGTTGTATTTTCAATCAAAATATTCCATAGCAATAGACACTCTGTCTTAGCATCTTAATCGTTGCTTTCCACTACCAATCAAACAAAACATGCCATTTATCAATATACATCCCCTGTAAGGAAAATCTTTCTACTACGAGGGAATACACTCTATTGCTTAGATTGTTTTGCACTAACCAATGAACATACAATGTCAAATTTTTTGTCCAACTTATGACGAATTGAAAATTTACTAAAAACATATCATACAATGAAAAATTCTAAATAACTTACATGGTTTTTGTACCCTTACACGATTTCAGAGGAGTTTGTACATAACAACCTTATTAAACAAATTTATAGAATAGACTGATATCTTACAACTCAGTCCAAAATTGATTTGAGTCCCTTCGCTGTAACATGCTCCTTCCATGGGTCCACACTGTGTGATTTTTTTTGCTCAAAAACCCCATTTTGCTACACAGTGAAGGTGTTGTGAGCGTCCATGATTCCATTGTCCTCCCAAAAAAGATTACGTCTCCGTGCACAAATTCACGGCCGTATCTGTCGAAATATTTTTTAACGCACAATACCGATTTTGTCTTCTTTCCGTGGCTTGAAAGTCTTAAATTTGAATGTTTCTGATTACGGTTCTAACAAATAGAGACCCATCTCAAATGTGACTATAATCATATGTAAATAGGTGAAAATAACAACGCACCACAAAGACATAGTATGCCTAGGGCCCATAATAATCATGTATTATTACAAACACTTGATCCCTCCGCTTTTGCAACGAAAAACTTCCAATTTTTGTTTTCAGAACGCACCCTTCACACTATTCAATAGAACTCAATTTTGGGGGGGTAGGTCCAAGAACCATATTTCTTTGTCCAACTAAAAATTTAGCCCTTATCTGGAAGTGATTAGACACAAATACCACAAAATTGACTCATCATTTTTACTTGCAAGAAGCGTAAAACATTCCATGTTAGGAACATCGAGCAAAAATTCTTGTTTGACATCATAGTGATGCATGCCTGAATTATTGTTTGTAATAACACAAGTATCGTCATCAAACGAAACAGAATTCTCATTGTACATTGGTTGTCTAACGCTAAAGATATTGTATCCTAAATTAGGTACAAACTGAACGATGTTCAACATTTTAACTATGTTGTGGCTGGTGTCAATACCCACACTGCCTTTTCCTTCAACCTGCATCTCTTTTGAATGGACAAGCTTCAACTATTTCTTTTGCTTCTCATCTAGAATTTGGAAAAAAGATTTGGTGTTTGTCATATTATTTTAACAACTACTATCTACAAAGCATACATCAATTCACTTGTGATCTGTATCAATGCAAGTGATAAAGAGAATTCTTTTTCTCATTTTTTGGTTGTTGTAAAGTTTATTTTCTAATCCTTATACCAGCAATTAGTCTTTATATTCCTGTATCGCTGACTATGATGACATTGAATGCAATTCTTTGTTTTACTTTGCTCATTAGACTGCCTATGCCCATCATTCCTTCCTTAGCTTCTTCCATAACCACAACCTCGACCACTATTGAATCCTCCTCTTACTGGACCTCTGCTTGCTGGACCATTGTTCTCATCATATTTGGTTGTTGCTTCCTTCAACTGGAATGCTTTATCTTAATTATTTTCAATAGATATATTGAGTCTCATCTCATGGGCTTGAAGAGATCCCACCAAATCATCAAAGGAAAAACTGATATATCCTTAGACTCTTCTATAGAAGCAACTACATGATCAAATTATGAAGTCAAGCTTCAAAATATCTTTTCCACGATCGTTTGATCAGTAATTTCCTCGCACATGATCGAATTGTGGTGTCAGTTGCCACTACTCTAGACAAGAAATTAGCAATTGTTTCTCCATTATTCATCATCAAGGTTTTAAAGTCACCCCGAACACTACAAAAAAACCCAGAATTTCAAACAAAATTATCGGTTGGTGAATTGATTATATCGGTTAACAAATGAATTTTCCAACTAAATACAACCTAATGTTAATCTTTTGCTAAAAAGCTTGTCACTAATTTTTACCAACCCATTTCAGTTAGTTGGTAAAATTATTGACTAAAATTTAGTTGGTAACACATAAACAACTTGTTGGCAATCATTGAAATGTAGCCTTCGAATTTTATTTGGTAAATTCACCAGCCAAGTTTCGGTTGGAATATTGTTGGTAAGTTAACTGACGAAGAGCAAAAGAGTTAGTAAATTTGGTTCTTCATTATTCAATTTTGTTAGTAACCGATTAGCGATTTCAGTTAAGAAAAAAATGTGTATTTATTTCTTTAGTAAATTATTAACGAATTTTAAATTTGTAATTATGACTATCTACTTTTGTAACTTACGTTACTAATTGGTTAGTAATTTAGAAACACAAAAAGTTCATTACTAATTCTTTAGGAAGCTTACTCACATTTAATTTTTTAATTTGTGGTATGTAATACATTATTTTCAATATTTTGGGTCATGGATTGAGTGTATGTGTATATTGCATCTTAACTGACAATACTAATTCGATAGTTGGTTTCACACTCTATATATTTATATTAATCAATGATTTTTACGAATCTTAAAAAAGTTCGGAAACATACATTGATCTTTTTGATAAATCATTACTTGAATAAACAATGCAAACCAAAGATGAAGACTTCCAATTAAATAAAGAAACATTCAATGCAAAACCTAAGATGAAGAGTTCAAAATAAATCCAAATAAGGGAAAAAACAATGCAAAATCTAAGATGAAGAGTTCAAAATAAATCAAAAATAACAAAATCTAATTGGGATAATTCGAATAATTTAAATGACTTATATCATTATGGATAATGGGTCACGTCTAAGCTAAGGTGGTGTACCAGTGGGCAGTATACTGGGAGTGATTTAGGCAGACCAACTATGAGGATCGACAAACATTCTTGGAGAATCTTATCAACTTGCACTTGCATTTCTAGCTGCATGTAACACTCCTTATCCAAAACAGATCAAAAACCAGCTTTCCAAAAAAATCTGCAGGTGAAACCAACGGGGCCATCGACGGACCGTAGACTGACACACGATCCATCCTGAACATCCATCAATGGGGTGAGAAACCCCAAAAATCTCAGCCCAAGAAAATTTGGTTAAGTCATGATTGACCGATGGACCTATGGTCTGTAGGTCAAACTATGGTCCGTAGTCCGTGACCGTCGATCTACACCCCATTCACCCACTCTCTGACAAGAGCCACGGGTGACCAGCACGGTACATAGATGGACCTACGGTCCCTAGGTGTTACCGTAGGTGAGAAATTGAAGACAGTTAGTGAGCAAATGCAGTTGGGTCAACTTCAAATGATTATAACTCTCAGAACAAAATAAAATTAGGTGTCCCATGACCTACCAAAAGATAGATAATTGAATTACCTTTCCATAGCCACCGACTTTTCTAAAATCTGACCTCCGAGATAAAGACTTAAGCCAGTTTTAGTAAAGGACTGTGGAACAGGCCCAACCTACGGACCATACGACGAACCGTCGATCGAACAACGGACCGTCTATCTAGGTCGTCGTTTGGTCCAACAACACTTTACCCAGGAGTCTTTTGGTATTTTCTCACTTCATTTAAACCCTAAGATACTTTGTTTTGACCCTAAATCATCAGATTTTAGTCAATTTATGCAAGAAACATAACTAGGACTTACTTAAGTCAAATCATTAAATCAAAACTTAGAAATTAGAAAAAAAAAGGAAAAAAAGGTCAAGAACCCTAGTTCAAGAATGCGGCAAGGTTCAACAGTTTCAGCCCCAAAAATTAAGTGTTTCTCTGTGAATTTAATCATCAGGTATGTGGGATTTCACTAGTGGGTTCCTTTCGCCCATTGGGTCCCTAGTTTTCAGTCAGATTCTTGATTCTCTTATTATAATTAAACCTAGGGTTACTAGAACTTTGATAGAACTTCATGAATATATTAAATAAATGTTCCAAATCACATTGTAATGTTATTATTTAGTTTATTGCATGAATTTCAGAATCCTAGTTTTGTATTTCTTTAGTTCTTAAATTACACATGCTAGATCAGACATTTCAGCTATTTAGTTATACATGCTTTAGTTTTTAATGCATCATTATCATATTAGATGTTGCATTCTCAGTTTGCATGTTGAATTTTAATCTATCCATTAATTATAAAAAACTCAGCCATAATCAGTTAGTTACATAATTCATGGGAGTAGCATAATACAGAGTAGGCTAGGGTTCAGCGTACCCAATTAGTCCCAGAACTACTAGCCAAGTGGGTTATAAGTTCCAGTTGTGGTCAATCAATTTATTGATCACGTCAGCATACCTTTATACCTTTGGTAGGGTATATTGGGTCCTCTCGATGGGGCATATACCTCGGACTCCACATTTATCTCATGTGGTTTTACCATCGATTATTAGTAGCTCCCCCAGTACAATCAAACTCTCATGCATTGACCATTTATGAGTATACGCAGTATCCAGTTTCAGCATGTTATAAATTGGTCATTGCATTCAGTTAGCTCAAAATTGTCTATATCATGTTAAGATTATTATAGTTGTTTTTTTAATTGTTCAGTTATATTTTATTTCAGCTTTATTCTATCATAGATGCGCAGTTCCTTTCAAGTACTGACGCATAAGTGCGCTACATTTTCTCGTCGTGTAGGTTCAGGTTCTTAGCATCCAGATAACGCATAGATGATGCTTTCTAATCTTTAGTTCAGCAGATTCAGTAGTGAGTTCTTATTCTCCGATGACAATAATCATGAGTTGTGTTTCCGTATTTAGTCTTTTACTTTCAGTTTTTGCTAGGTTTAGCTGATGCTTGTCCCAGTATTTATAGCCCAGTTTAGAGGCTATTTTAAGACATAGCTTGTTTCACCTTAGTATTGAGTTAATATTTCCTTTGTATTAAAATCATTGTTTTGAAATATCTCAGTTATATAATATGGGTATTCCCCATCTTTTGAGTTCTAAATTATGATTTAGCTTATGCAATTAGTATACTTATGATCATGCCAGCAGCGTTAGCTTGGAATCACTTGTGGTCCTAGGTTCCCTGGTCGCGACTCGAGGGTAGCTCGGGGCATGACAAAACTTGGTATTAGAGCACTAGGTTCAAGAGTCCTAGGATGTCTCAAAAACTGCACTAAGTGCAGTTCTTTTCACAGGTGTGAAGTGCACCACATCTAATGATAGGGAGGCTACAAAGTGTTTTTAGGAAAACTTCACTTTCTTGTAACCCTTCTCGTGTGTAAGGTATGATCTTATTCCATTCTAACTCGACATTATTTGCTTAAGATCATGCCTTTTCGTAGAGCTTAGGCACGCAATGCGAATGCAGTTCCTCTAGTACCATATAAGTAAGTTCTATTGTAGAGTTTTAGAACGCCAATTCAGCTTTTGGCTCAGAGTATGACCAACCAGAACAATCAGTAGGTTCGAGTTTCTACTAAAAGAAATAATCGATTAGTGGCAGCCAGAGTTTGTGATTTTGTTAGGATGAATCCGCCAAAGTTTTTATGGTCACAAGTTGGTAAGGACCCATGAATTTCATTAATGAGCTCAAGAAAACATAGGTGAAATTGATATTCTATACAACTTAGGAGTGGTGACTCACATATTGGTTGAAGTTCACTATAGTGGAAAGACAAAAGAGATGACTGTCTTTTATAACTCCGTATTGCAAGTCCAATTTAGTCCAATTCAGTGTTATTCCAGAAACTCCCCATAACCTTTTCTCAGTCTCTACTCCAGTTGGTGACCCAGTTATAGCTAGACAGGTATACATAAATTTCCCTGTCACAGTATCTCAGAAAGTCACCTCAGCAGATCTTGTAGCGTCAGAAATGGTAGACTTCGATGTCATTTTAGGGATGGATTGGTTACATTACTTCTATGCCTCAGTCGATTGTAGAGCTAGGATTGTCCCTTTTCAGTTTCCAGACGAACCAAGTTCCTTAAGGAAGAAAGAAGGGACGTGTATCAAGAGCTAGTTAAACAACACTGCTTCCAAAGCCTACATTCAAAATTTCTCAATTCCAAGAAAGCTTTAATCAAAGAGGTCTCTCACTAGATGACTTGGTGTCTCTCTTTGGTCAGCATAACAAATGCTCCAAGAACATTTACATGTTAATTTCTTGAATGGTCAGTCAACTTAGATTAGATATGACTATACATTCTCTTTGGATTGCAGGTGCGCACAATCAAAGATTTAACCATTTCTTATCATTTATGGACCGCATATACAACTTCAATGCCACACATGACATTGATCCTACACTACGCCCCTCATTTGCAGCAAGCATAAAGGGCATATGTCCACTCAAAAACAGGGAAAAATGTAGGGAAATCAATGATCCTTCACCAACAACATTTGATAATGCTCATTACATGCTAATTCTCCAAAATAAAATGGATCATTCATTGCTGACTACACAAGGAATCAAAAGTCAGGCGGACCTTACTGGAACGTGCCTAAAGGAAGAAAAGACTGCTGAATAACAAGATATGATTAGTGGTATGTTTTATTCAGGCATGTTATTATCATACAGCGGAGAGTATGACTCCACTGTCTTGTTTCAGGTATGTCTTCTCCTCCTGCGTGTCTCCCTTCTTCATCTTCTTTTTCCATCGCGAGTGCAGGAGTAAGGAGATTTCAGTTTTTTTTTTTAATTCTTCGTACAATCACTCTCAGCAATTTTCTAAGAGAGAATGACATTTCTTTTTCAGTTCTTGGTCGTCATCGCTAAATTCTGTTAGTTTTTCCCAGTTCTTTGTTGCAGTAGCAGGACTATTTAGTTATTGGACTAGTTATATCACTTTAGTTGACTTTTGTTGTGGTGTTGGATTCTTTATATATGTTTGGGTCTATCAGAGGGGACAAGAGTATCAATTTGTATTAATTATTCAATTTGTATTCATGATTCATGAAGGAACATCCTATGAAAGATCACAGCTAAATAAATTAGTTCTTGTAATATTTTCTGTATAAAAGTATTTCTTCTATGCACAATAGGGTCCATTATATTTTTTAATTTGTAGCTATCCAAGTATGGGCATACTAAAAGCTCCCAATCTAATCACTATAATATCTTTCTCCCTCTTTCCTTTAAATGCTTTATCTTATTTTATTTTAATTTAAGAACGACGTTGCTGAACTAGTAAGTTGTCACTTAATGCAGTAGCCAATCACTTGAAGACAATAGCGAGAGCAATTCCATTTTACAATCAACTAAGTAGCAAGGTATAGGTTTCTTAGTGCATTTCCCCCTCTTTTAAAACAGTTTATTCTTATAAGTTGTGTTCAATTTTCCTTTCTCCCATGTTTCTTTTCTTCACCTTGCATCCTACATCATTTAGTGTGAATGGAATTTTATAATATTGCCATCTTCTCTTTGATTATAGGTGTGTACAATCGATATATGAGATTTTATCCTTTAGGCAGATTCCTTTATACTGTAGTAATTGTTTGTTGTTCAACTTTGTGTGACATACTTGATCTTTACAGATTGTTTCTTGCTACACCTAATTTATAACTTATGTATATTTATTTTAACTAGAATTCATCTACCGTAACTTCCGTGCCTCAAAAGCTGATTGTGTTTTAAGGGGAGTTAAACGCTATCAAGGGATAAAGTAAGTTCGTTTCTAAACTTCCCGTACTCAATTTGTTTCTGGCAAATATTTTGTTACAAGTTCAAATCCTAATTATTGTTCAATTCTCCTTCCTTAAGATGACAATGCTTATGTAATTTAGTTGATATCTGTGAAGCTCATTTTGAACAGACAGCTCACTGACTTCTCAGTTGCAAGTTCAAGCTGCTCTTTTGTACTCGGGATGCGTCCAACTGTATTGAGATTCTGGTTAAGGTACTTGATCATGGAGATTAAATTTGTATTATGACTTCTTATGCTCAGATCTTGTTTAGTAAAATTATGGTTGAAGGTTTGGGTACTTTTCCCTTGGCCATACAAGTAACCATATTAGTTTATTAAAACTTACATCCAAACCAAAGTAGTTTATAAACAAAAAACTAATAAAAATCACAATTTATTAAGAGTGCAAGCTTTGTAAATTATCGTTTCCTTATGTATTGTGAAGGGTTATAGTCAGTTGGACCATTGTTATACCCCCATCCCAAATAGAAATAGAAAGAAAAAGTAGATGTTCTTTAGTATGGTCTGAATATGTATTTGTGAGATGTTATCTTTGACTGAATCGATTTCTAGTCATTGCTTGTTTTAAATTATTTAAGATATTCTAATTAAGAAAATATTTTGCGATGCTTTCATAGGATAATTAACCATGACTATTGTCGTGTAAAATTTTTTTCTTACATTTAATTTTCTTTTTGATATGTGTGAAAATGCAGGTCATAAAATTTGAGTAATGCTCCCAGGACAACTCAATACATTGGAGCAAATGATAGTGTTTTTGAACTAACTATTATATAGGTTTGAATACTTTGTGAATTTTATTGCTAGTACATTTGTTTTAAATATTCCTCTCTATGTACGTAGTACAAGACATGTATTTTTTGAAGTTTATTGTAAATCAATATGTTGAACTATTTATTAGCTAATTTGATGTTTGAGATCATTTATATTATACAATTAAGATATTAGTGAATCTATCCAATTAAAATTAATAATTTTCAATTAGAAATTGTGGCTAAAAAATATTTAGACAACATTGCCACACTTTAAAAGTGTTGCTAGAGGGATGTTAATTGTGTGGCTTATTGAATATAAAATGTAGTATGTACATTTAAAAAGGCTACACTTTATAAGTATTCTTGTTGAAGAGTTATAAAAAGCTACACTTTTAAACTGTGGTCAATAACAAAGCAAAGGCTACACTAGAAAGTGTAGTTTTCTCAAATAAAAGTGTTGCGAAAGAGATGCTACGAAGCGTGGCCTTTGTACCTCATTGGCCATACTTCTTAAGCGTAGTTTCTATGGTAACACTTGAGAAGTGTAGCCTAAGGTCAAAGGTTAAGCCCTTTCTGACCCCCCCCCCCAAAGTGTTGCCTAAAGTCAAAAAGTGTTTCCTTTTAATAAAGGCCACACTTTTTGATACTTTAGGCCACACTTTACAAGTGTGGCTGAAAGCCTAAAATGGTGTAGTGGAGGAAGAACATGCGAGTCATTTGAGAATTGTTTTTTACAGACTCTCAAGGATCGCCAGTTATTCGCTAAGTTCTACAAATGTGAGTTCTGATTGTAATCTATTACTTTCCTTGGTCACATTGTATCTAGCAAAGGGATCCGAGTGGATTCACAGAAGATAGAAGAAGTGAAACAATGGCCTAGACCTACCTCTACTGTAGATATAAGAATTTTTTTAGGTCTAGCGGGTTATTATTGAAGGTTTGTGGAAGGATTCTCCTCAATAGACTCACCATTGACTAGATTGACTCAGAAGATGGTCAAGTTTCAATTGTCAGATGATTGTGAGAAAAACTTTGCAGAATTGAAAACAATATTGTCTACAGCTCCTGTCTTGACTCTACCAGAGGGTTCAAATTGTTATGTGATCTATTATGATTCATCTTGAGTTGTCCTAGGTTGTGTTTTGATGCAGCGAGATAAGGTTATAACGTATGCTTCTATACAACATAAGGTGCATGAGTAAAACTATCCAACTCATGACCTCGAGCTTGTAGCAATGGTGTTTGCACTCAAGATATGGAGACACTACTTGTATGGTGTTCATGTAGATTTGTTCACTTACCATATACGAGCCTCATTAAATGTGTTTCACACTAGAAAGATTTTGAATCTTCCACCAGAGGAAATGGCTTAGTTCCTTAAGGATTAATGATATGAGTGTCATTATCATCTTAGTAAGGAGGATGTAGTAGTATATGCCTCTTAGTAAATAATCAATGGGTAAGTGTAGCCCACGTTGAGGAAAAAGGAAGGAGCTATTAAGGATGTTCACAGCTTGCTCGTTTAGGAGTTCACCTTATAGCTATCAGATAGTGGTGTAACTGTTTCGAATGGGAGAAAAAAAATCTTCTTTGTGTGGAGGTTAAGGAAAGCAAAAGTGATACCAATTTTGCTTGACTTTCAGAATGCAGTCCACAATAGTAGTGGAGGTTTTTCTCCCAGGGGGAAGATGGTGTACTTCATTACCAGGGTAGATTGTGTGTTTCCTAATGTGGGTGAGTTGACACAAGAATAATCTTACAACAGAAAAGCATAACTCTAGATAATTCTATCTCCCGAGGTTTCACTTAAGATGTACCAGCGATATTCGATAAGTCTATGGTAGAATGGCATTAAGAGGATATTAGCACAGTTTTGGGATAAGTGCCCCTAATTGCAACAAGTCAAAATAGACATCAACAACCGAGTATGACTCAAATATATCTATATTCCTACTTGGGAAGTGGATGTGAATCAATCTGGATTTCATCACAAGGGTTACCTGTACTCTCTATAACATGACTCCCATTTGTGTGTCGTTGAAGGATGACTAAGATTTCTAAAGCTTTCTATCGGCAAGACTACCGATTCGGCAGAGGACTAGCACTTTTACATTATGAAATTGTGATGTTGCATATTGTTCCTTTGTCTATCATCTCCATATAGAGGTCCTCAGTTTATCTCATTTTTGGAAGTAATTTCAGAGGGTCTGTACCAACGTTAACCTTAGCCCAGTAATTTCATCCATAGACGGTTGGGACGGCGAACGTACAATTAAGACATTAATGATCTGTTTCGAGCTGTGTATTCGATTTATAGGGTAGTTGGGATGATTACCTTCCTCTTATTAAGTTTGCCTACAATAATACTACCATTCCAGCATTCAGATAGCTCCTTATGAGGCTTTGTATAGGCGTAGATTTAGATCTCCCGTTGGTTGGTTTGAAGTTGGTGAAGAAACTTTGACAAGGCCAGTACTTTATGCTATGGATAAAATGCAACTCAATAGAGATAGACTTAAGACAGCCCAGAGTCGTCAGAAATCTTATGAAGATGTAAGGAGAAGGGAACTAGAGTTACAAGTTGATGATTGGGTTATTTTGAAAGTCTTCCCTATGTAAAGGGTGTTGAGATTTGGAAAGAAAGGGAAGCTCAGTACTTGATACGTAGGCCCTTACAAGATCTTGAAAAAGATTGGCAAGGTGGCTATAAGTTAGAGTTGCTAACAGAATTAGCAGCTGTGCATCTGGTTTTCCACATCTCACTCTTGAAGAAGTGTGTGGATGATCAAGCCTCTGTAGTGCCATTACAGAGTGTGGAGGTGAAATATAGTATTTCTATGAGGATGTACCAGTTGAGATTCTTGACCGTCAGGTTAGGAGGTTGAGAAACAAAAAAGTCGCTTCAATCAAGGTTTTGTGGAGGAGTCAGCCCGTAGAGGAAGCTACTTGGGAAGCAGACACTCCATGCTTGATGTAATAGTTCTTTTCAGTTTATCAGTCATTCATATGTGAATTCAGTCTCAGAATAATGTTCCCATAGTTTGTACTTGCATTTTTCAGCGCATTTGAATGTTCTTGGAACTCAATTAAGTCAAAAGTCATTCTCACAGTGTTTAGAAGTAGTAGGTTGTGCGCTCTCCTCTCTCTCTATTCTATCTAGTTTAGTGTCATTGTGAGGACGAATGTTCCAGGGGAATATGTAAACACCCCGCGATCCAAAAAGACCACAAACCAACGCGCTTTTCAGAAAATTGCAGTGCAAGACCAACAGGGCCATCTTGACCTAACTGACCCATCGTCTGCCCTGAACATCTCATCTGTCAGATGGGGTCTAAAACCTCCAAAATCTCAGCCCAGGAAAATTTGGTTCAATCATGATCGACGGACCAAACTACGGTCCGTACGTTAGACTACGGTCTGTAGTCTGTGATCGTCGATCCAAACCCTATTAACCCACTCTCTGACAAGAGCCACGGGTGACCAGAACCGTATGTAGATGGACCTACGGTCCGTAGGTCCGACCGTAGCTGAGAAATAGCATATGGTTAGGGTGAAAATGCAGTTGGATCAACAACAAATGATCATAACACTCAGCACAAATGAATTAGGTGTCCCATGACCTACCACAATATAGATAATTGAATTAGCTTTCCATAGCCACCGACATTGCTAAAATACGACCTCCGAGAAAAATGTTATACTCGTTTTAGTAAAGGCTTGTCGAAGAGGCCCAACCTGCGGACCAAACGATGGACCGTCGATGGAACGATGGACCGTCTTTCCTGGTCGTCGTTTGGTCCGACAGGACATTACCCAAGGTCTTTTGGTCTTTTTCCACTTTGTTTAAATCCTAAGATACATTATTTTGACCCTAAATTATATTATTTTAGTCAATTTAAGCCTAGAAACATACTAAAACTTACTTAAGTCAAATCATTAAATCAAAACATAGAAGATTAGAAGCAAGAAAGGAGAGAAAGGTCAAGATGCCTAGTTCAAGAGAGCAACAAGGTTCTAGCAGTTCCAACCCTGAAATCTAAGTGTTTCTCTGTGAATTTCATCACCAGATGTGAGGGATTCCACTAGTGGGTTCCTTTAACCTATTGGGTACCTAGTTTTCAGTCAGATTCTTGATTCCATAATCATGATTAAACCTAGGCTTTCTAGAATTTTGATATTCATGAATTTATCAAATATATGTTCCAAATCAGATTGTAAAGTTATTATTCAGTTTATCGCATAAATTTCAGAACCCTAGCTTTGTATTTCTTTAGTTCTTAAATTACATATGGTAGGTCAGATATTTCATCTATTCAGTTATACATGCTTTAGTTTTTAATGCATTATTATCAAATTAAATGTTGCATTCCCAGTTTGCATGTTCAGTTTTGAGCTATCTAGTAATTACAAAAAACACAGCCATAATCAGTAAGTTACATAATTCATGGGAGTAGCCTAATACCGAGTTAGAGTAGGGTTCAGCGTACCCAATTAGTCCAGAATTAATAGCCAAGTAGGTTGTAAGTCCCCTCTGTGGGCAATCAGTTTAGTGATCACGCCAGCAGCCTTTCTATGTTTGGGCAAGGGTATATTGGGTCCTCTCGAGGAGCAATACATCAGACTCGATATTTAGCTCATTTTCTTTATTATCAAATTATTAGTGCTCCGATTTTACAACCAGACTCTTCGTACATTGACGCATTTATCAGTATACTCAATATCCAATTTCATCAGCATGTTATAAATGGTCCATGTCAATTTATTTATCTTATAATTCTCTATATCAATGTCAGATTATTATACTATTTTTATGCTTGTTGCTTATGTTTTATTTCAAGCTTTATTCTACTACTTCTCTGTACCTTTCATCAAGTACTTATGCATACGTGCGATACATCTTCTCGTGGATGTAGGTTAGGTTCTCGAGCATCTAGATTCATGATCATCGATTGTTCAATCTTAGTTTTAAGCATATTCAGTGGTGAGTCCTCAATTCCTTCAGACAATAGTCATAGTTGCCTTTTTAGTATTTAGTCTTTTAGTTTCAGTTTAGTATTGAGTTAATATTTCCTTTGTATTAAACTCATTATTTTCAAATATCTCAGTTATAGAATATGTGTATTCCCCATCTTTTGAGTTTTAAATTAAGATTTAACTTCTGCAACAATTTATTATCTTTAGCATGCTCATGATCATGCCAGCATGGTTAGCTTGGAATCACTTGTGGTCCTAAGTTCCGTGTCCGCATCTCGGGGGTAGCTCGGAGCGTGACACTGCATTTCATGTTTCATTTCTTCACTTAATTCATGTCGTATATCTTCTCTTTTCTCTTCTCTCATCTCATGCTTCATCTCCTCGTTTATTTCATGAATGTATTCCTTCACTCGAGCATCAAACTACAATCTTGAGGTTGAGTACTTGAAGCAGAGGATGAACCAATGTTCTCATAGAATACTGTTTGAGAACCACGACCATATATGCATGCCTTCTTAACGCCACCCACTTCATCCATGTAAATCTTTGAAAAATATAGAGTTGGAGAGTCACTAGATTCATCTTCAAGTTGAGATGCAGATGTGATGTTAGACATTACAACATCCAGAAAAAACAAAATATATGATATTATGTATAGAGAAAATGAGTAGCGGTTCTAAACGTATAAGACAATTAATATCAGTCGACAATATTTTTCCCTGACAATACCTTCTCCACCACACTTATCATTTCTACAATTGCAATTAGAATTTATTTTGACACACCTACCTGTAGTTCAAATTCAGTGTACAAAATTAGTCTTCTCGACACTAATCTGTCTCTCCACATTACAAGTTATCTCCTCCCAATTGTGTCCCAAGTTGATATTTTAGAACTTGCATTTTCTACTTCATTTAGAGTAAAAGAAATGTGCTTAACTTCTCAGTACCATACGTTATCCCACGTCTTATTCTCCAAATTTTCCAAGTAGTACTGATAGGAATAATTTAGAGATCAAATCAATCAAAGAATCATGGATCCTAATATTCAATCACTTAACTAAATTGTACGTAGAGAAATTTACCAATGGATACTAAATACGCTACGTACGATTTTCTAAAGATTCTGGACAAGCACACAACTATAGACAAAATGTTCCATTCCATAGAAGGTGAGGAGCAACGACAACATCCAGAAGATTGGTTAATCCACAACTAGATAATCATACTATTGTGGGTAATCTGTCCCTGAAATCTCTACGAACAATAACACATTTTAAAAGTCACCCTTTTTCCAGGTCATGGAGTTCAATCCATATTTGATAAAATTCTCTCTTAAGAAGCTACCAGGTTGACGTTCAAACCACTGATAAAGAACCTTTCACATCAATGACCAAACAAGAATATCAGGTTTAGTAGAATTCAACGATATTATAATAAATTAAGCGAGTTGGATAAACAAAAAGGGTGTTTGACAAGGTAAAGAGTATACCACTAAAGTAATTTTTGAAGAATAGAGCAGTGGCATCTCACAGGGGACCCATTGTTTATGATAAGATAAAGCTACTTATTTCGACTTATAAAGGTTCGGAATGGTTAATTTTTAAAAGAAATTGTAATACAAAAGGAAATGTGCATTGCATCTGCTTAGTTACTTTTAATGGATTTTTTTTCGCATGACATACATCTCTTGCATTTTTTTGTAATAACAAAGATCCCCTCTTACTTATAGAGATGCACCTAGTTTGATGAATCTTCTAAGAAAACAAAGGGAGGTTTAGCATTGAATATCACATATGAAATGACAATGCATCAACCGACATAATACATGAATATACTCAACAGAACAAATAAATTTTACCAAAGTCAAAGGCAACCTTCTCGAGTACCTTCCACAGTCCGAACAAAGTCCAAAAAAGAACAGAGGACGACGAGGATGTGCGGAGGTGACCACGGAAGGAACAAATGGAGCAGGTTGGGGAAAGGAGTGGTGGATTGGTGATTATGAGATGGGCGGGTGTGGTTGTTGTAGATAGCAGTATCGGAGATGCGAGACGCGCGTTGGGGAACTATTGAAAGTTTGAATTGGACCGTAGGGTGATACAAGTGGGAGAAGAGTTCAATGCCTACCAGTAGAATTTGAGCCCACCATCTACCTTCAGTACTTTCCTATTTTTTTTAAGCTTCCAGCGACTAAACTAGCTTTGAAATTGGAAGTTGTACAGTGGAATTGAGGAGTCTCATAACATACTCCCTGATAGAAGTGGGTTGGCCACAGTGCATCTCAATGAAATGGTTTATGTTGGAAAACAGAGTTGCCAATAAAAAGTATAAGCAGACGCGTTGAGACTATATCTAAAGTAATTAATATTAAACAGTAGGCTAGTAGATTTCGATTGAAACTCATACCGAGAGTAATAGGACTCTTCAATAACTTGACTTCAATAAAGGGTGCCTTCATAATTAGCAAAGGCAACAATGATGGGTATGATTTATGAGCTCCCAATGTACTCATTATCTTGATTGAAAAGGAGGAACAATTAATTCATTGCTTAGTTAAAGTAAGGAATTGATGGATCCTGAAGTCGTGGTCACCATAATCTTGGTTATAATACTCGAAACAAAAGAAAGTCATAGCCCGTTATCTCCTACAATAATTTGGCCAATTTATGAATAACCTTGATTTTAGGGTGATTTCATTCGTACTCTCACAATGACACACTAATGGGGAATCCACTGACTTAGGGTGAAATAAATTTATTATATTGTATCAACAATTAACTCTCAAGAGAACTATCCATTAAAGTAAACATTTCCATATGGACAACAAACTATCCAGAGTGATAGAACTGGGTATGCTGGACAGACTCCTTGGTAATATTGACTGGATGATTACATGTTTGAATGGAGTACGCCTTGCCAATGATTTCAGATTACTCTCCCATGATTCTTAAGTTTCATGCAACACCTCAAATGAGAAAACATTCCTTTCTGATTTTTTAATTTTCTAGCTGACCATGAAGAATTCTTGCCTATGCTTACTGAAGTACAAAGACAAACACATCACAGGTAGATGAAAAATGTATGGTTTAAGCTGAGGGTACTAAAGCCACAACTTAAAAGGTTGCCTACTAGAGAATTCCAGAATATAAACCAACAAACTGATAGTGCCAGGACAGATTTGAAGGTAGTTCAATAACACTTGAGTATTGTGTAGTAATGGGCTAATAATTTAAGAAAAGGCCCTCTAATTGAATTTGGAGAAGTGGTTTTTGATAGAGGAGAGTATCTTGTAGCAGAAATATAGTGCAAGGTTGATTAAGCTTGGAGATTCCAACACAAAGCTTTTCTCTGGATGGATGAAGCTAAGAGCCCAGAGGAAAAAAAATATTTGAAATTATATCTTTATCAGGAACCAAGCATACCACTCTTGAGGATGCACAAACTGAAATTGTTACTGTTACAAGAGTCATATGGTTTCTGCAACTCTTAGCTACATGCAGTAGACAAATCGATTATGAGAAGGGGACCTATCTTATCTAAAAAAACCTCTCTTCCTATTTGCTAAGTTACTCGTCCAAGAGATTATAGATAGCCTCGTTTTGGCATTATAAAGTACACCAGTAACCAAAATGATGTTGCTGTTAAAGAGTTTTCTTTACTCTGGAAAGTTATACAGAGCCATCAATTGGCACTACTACGACATTACCTACTTCCCTCATTGTTAATCTCAATTTACAAACACCATGTGTTTAATGTTTTGGGGATAACATTATGGATGAAGATTAAGCGATCCTCAACAAAATTAAGAAGATAATTAGTTATGTTGGCATTACTTACATATGTTTCTCTTAGACTTCAACTCAACAAATTCATCGTTTCCTTTGGGTATGGTGTCTTCTTCTTAAAGTTCATGGGATAAGGTGGTCTTCCAAGAACATTCTCTGAAATGAACCCAACTCTATTTAAAGTTATTACAATAAGGCATAACTTGTTCGTTTCTCTTCTCCTTATAGGACCTTTGCTTCACATACATACTCTTGTATTTTATTGAACATTTTTTGCATAAAATGACCTTTTGGAACCTTCAATTTGTATATTTGGAATTGCTTTTGGTTAGAATATAGAGAAAACTATCGCATAAATTGATATACAGAAACTCCTAAATGAATTAATACTTAATAAATGATATAAATTGGAATTTAGGCTATGATGAGTACCCAAATATTAGATTAGAAGGAGACACAATCAGTTATCGCAAGTTGTACAAAAAAAAGTATCATAGGTGTTGAAAAAGCTTGAAAGGAAGAAGTATATTAGACGCTCCAATGAAACATGTTTAACTAGGAGTAAGGCAAAGTTTTCTCCGTTAGGAAATTATAATATGAAGGCTAAGAGAAATTATCAAGAAAGTCTCTGCAAAGGGTAAGTTTGGGGGGGCAATAGCAGTGGTCCACGTAAATGGCCCTTCATTTTGTACTTGGCTATATTGGGATATTACACACCATTAATCGGATTTCTGTATAGGGATTATTATCATATGAGTTGTCCATGTTTTGGATTGAATATGAAACTATAAACACTGTTTTTCAATATAGTCCTCCCACATATGGACCTAAGTTTCTTTCTACATCTCTACAAGCGTAGGGAACGAGAGGATAACAAGAGCTCCTACTGGAGGAGGATGAAGTAGAATGTCTGAGTACTTAATGAAAGAAAATTCCCATTGAAGATATATAGAACTTTCTTGGATGGTAGTGTATCCCATATTCGAATGAAAGGAATCAACGTGTTGTTTGAATGGCACACAAGAACGACCTGAAGTTTAGTAGACAAGTTACCAAGAGGTTCAAAAGAGTCTACATTGGGACATGACTTGCATTGTTAGAAACTATGAACTTGTTCCCTAAATTTTTCTGTTTTACTAGATGTAGCAGATGAAGCAAACCTAAGTTATCTTTTTGATAGTTGTGTGGTTCTTTGTTTGATATTTCATCAGCTATGTTTTTAATATTATTCATGTTTGAGCTGTACGGTTTACTTTCGTAAACAAAATCAATAGTTACAAAACATAGATAGTAATGGTTTTAACCTTAACTCCTTCCAGTTATAAGTCCTAATCTTTGTTTTGGAACTGACTTCCAATCATTCCTTCAGATCCAATATTTCCTTAAAATATTTGTGATCGCTCCGAGATACTGTTACTTTTTGGCTACAACTTGTAATAATAAATAAACAAGAAATCTTTGATAGTCAATTTTATTTATGTATAATCAGCAGTGTCTGAGTTTGTACTATCGTTGCTTTAGGGCAAAAATGCATGGGGGGAGCTCTTACATAGTTCCGAAGGCTGTAAGGAGAAAAATAATGACACTTGTGAAGTGTTACAAAGAGACAGGGTTGATATATTTATAAAATTCTGTCATTGTCATATCTTGAACTGACTATCTAAGGGGAGCTTTACCGAGCTTGCTCTATCCATATATTCTAATCTAAGATTACTCTAGAACAAGTGAAAAAATTCTAGCATGAAATCTAATGATATATCTACTGCAAAGATAAGAAAAACTTCAGGGATGAGGACTGTTGATATCAAAGACTGTCACACTTCACACAATATTTTAATAGATTCTAAAATGCACCATGTAAGTTTATGTCTACCATGAAATCTGCTACAGGGTGGGAGTAAAAATAAAGATAATTTTAGAGGATCACAAATTCCTACCAATCGGATGTCTCTTAGTAATAGGCAATTTATCGGAAAAGACTAAATATATTATTGAAAGCAATTCATGAATTGAAATATAAGTCAAGCAATAAAATGTAAGTTAAATGACAGTATTTGCAATTAATGCGATATATCAAAGAAAATTGAACTAGCAAAATACCGTACTCCCCACTTATCGAGTTCACAATAATTGGTTGGACATTTTTATCATCTTTATAGAACAATCGTACAGTATATAGAATATTTATTTTATTCTCTCAGAAAACACTACATCCATATAGATTTGAAGAGGTACCTAACTCAAGTTTTAAATAAATTATCACGATAAAAGAAAGTACAATAAATTTTTCACAGAACTGATATGTAGGGGGAAAAGATGAATTGAGGAAGGAAGGCAAGGTGGATGAAATGAGAGCTGAATAAGATGGAATAGAAAAGAATTTGGGTGGGTTTGGAGTTAAATGAAAGGTAGACAGTGTAAGGGGCGATGGGATGAAAGGAGGGAATAGTTCGTGGTGGTCCATTGATATATGCGGGTTTGTTTAATGGTACAAGAAAATTATGAATGTGTCCCAATGTTGGAGGGGTGTCGCGCGTTCGCTACGTAAGTTAGTGGAGGAGGAAGGGAAGAGGAGGTGGGTTGATTGAGGGTGGCGGGTAGTGCGGGGTAAGTGGGGTGAGGGGGTTGTGATGGGATGGATTGAGGGGGACAGCGGGGGTTAGGGAGTGGGGGCCAGTTACAGTAAGGGATTTGGTTGTTGGAGGAGGGGGATTGGGGTAAACGGCACTGAGGTGGTCAGAGGGCGATGTGAGTTGTGCACAGAGGTGGGGCCTCTTCCCCCCTTTTGGGGAACTACACGGGGAATTCGGGTGCCCCATTATATAAATATGATTCCTTACCACATGATGTTGCCACATTCAAATATTGCTTCTTATATTAGAGAAGTGTAGATATTAGTGAACAAGTTACTTTCTTCAAGAATGATATTTTTTTTCCTAATAGATTTAAAAACACCTCTATTTGTAATTCATTCCCTATTAATTCAATTGAAGAAAACCAATAGAACTTCTAACATTTATAAAAAAAAATATGGAAGAAAATCAACATATCTTGTTTTATTGCGTGAAACAAAACAATGTAATGAAACAATGTTGTACTCTTACCGTCCCATGACGATTTCAATGGGGATGCGGGTACCATCAATTGTATTTGACGAAGTTGTGGATACAATGTCATTCCTTAGTATTTCGATACCCACAGATGAAGATGTCCCAATATGTTGACTGCAACTGAATCTAGAGTAACTGGTATTGGCAGTTCAGGCAATGGTGGTGCTTGATCAGTTGCAAAACTCGACAATAGAGGATATTCCAATGGATCTGTTGTCCTATTTCCGGAATATCTACTACGTCCACCCCCTAGATGTCATATCTGCAATTTCAAAGTTAAACGTGGATGAAATATTATAATGATTGAATTATGATTGATCTAATTATAAAAAGAATAAAAGTTAGTTGATATATCACATCAAGAACAAGATCCCTCTAAAAATTTAAGAAAAGACGTGTTAATCTAGTTAGTAGATAAATATATAACAATCGTGACTTTTCATACCGAATAACTTGTGTTTTTTCATGTCCACACACCTTCCCAAATTTGAGACATATCTATTAGGAAATCTTAGACTTTTCACCCATTCACTCAACAATTTTTTTTACTCTTCTTTTAGTGTGTAAATAGCTTCCGGGTACTTTCCATCAAAATCATGCAATTCAGGGCGTCGACAGAACTATTTCAAGTCTTTTCTTTATTTGGGATTGTATTTTCTTTTACCATCTACCTCCAGCACTGTGTTGAACACATTCTCAAAGAAGTTCTTCTCAATGTGAACTATATCTAGATTATGCCAAACATGATTTGTACTCCAATACGGAAAATCCCAAAATATACTTCTCTCTTCGTTCAACCAGAAAACTCCTAGTTCTTCTATCTATTTTAAGACATCTTCCCCTTACCGTAAAGGGGTAGGCGGCATGGTTACTATCCTGTTCTTTCTAAATAAGTTCTTATCCTTTCTGTGTGGCTGAATCAACATCAGATATGTATATTCGATCTTATTTATTCCAGCGATAACTAATCAACCACATACTATATAAACATTATATACTAACCAAGAAAATAAAACATGTCAGAAGAATTACAATTAATCAAATCATACAAAATAAAATAATAAATGTGATAAAGAATACATACTTTTTAACCGAAAGAATTGTGGAACTGATAATTCAAGCGTAGTAGATGAATAGCAGGCCGCTGTATTTACATTTTTTTTACATGAAGTGTGAACGTGGGCAACATTTTGAGAAAAAAAAAACTTAATAATGGCGCGAGTATAGCTCTATATTTTTGGGAGGTGGACTATTTTAGCGGAATTTTTTTTATTTGGACTATTTTCACAAAAATAAAAAACAGGTTCTTATCTTATTTTATTAATCTAAAAAATACAAATTGGGTCAAAAAGAATTTTAACTAATTTTTAAGATTGGATATGCCATAAAATCATTTATTTAATATGAACATACAAAATGAAAAAAGAATAATTGCAAGAATTAGAAAAAGCTTCGTAGTAACAAAACAAGTAACACATGCAATTATTTAGACAAAAAGATGATGAAGGGGTAACAAGACATACCACACCAATATAGGTCTTTTTACCAGAAATTGATGCATCTGGTAGAGATTGAGGTGCAAATTTATGTGTTTTACAGCTGATATGAATTTTTCCTTCATTTGCAACTCTCCAATCTAGGCTATTTGTAGATCTCATCATCTGTAGCGATTTATAGCGATCCAATTTAGATGTGCCTGTTGTTCATCTTGTATTTCAAACATATTTCTGCTCAATGAGATTAATACTCTCCATTCTTATCATTTCGTATATTTTTTTCACACTATTTTTCAACTTCGATATTACATTGTCCAGACATTTCTATTGCTTCATCCTTACCATTCAACAAATAGACATACTCATTTCTAATGCAATTCTCAATAAAAGTAATAAATACTTTTTCCCATCGTGAGATGGTGTTAACTTCATATCACAAATGTCAGTGTAAATCAATTCTAAGGGATTAGAATTTCTTTCAACAGATTTATAAGAATGCTCAACATACTTAGATTCCATAAAAACTTGACATTTTTATTTTTTGCAGTCAAAGTTAGGCAATACTTCTAAGTTGATCAGTTTTCCTTACAAGGGTTTGTAACTGACTGAAGCAAGTAAGAACAAATAAAAACATTGAATTCGAAAAGCTCTTCGCGAGGTAGTTTTTTCCTCACTAATATTTTGTTCCTATTTCTTACAATTTTGTGTGATACAAACATTGTTTAGATTGTCCAATGTCCTTTTCAGAAGGACATTTCCATAACCTTCAATATGATTGTCATAGAACTACCCATGACAAAGTTTCATCGGGTTCAATAAAGACAATATAGTCCAAATGTTATTTTTACAAAAACATAACAAATGACTATTCACCAATATTTATGTCTATGCAAATACTTTTATTAAAATAGACATATCTTTTCATGAAAAATCACAAAATTTTAAGTGATTTTATTTTCCATAAAAGAACACAATTATTTTGAACAAGTATATATATAATTTTGATGTGTCATGCTAGTGACGTTATATATTAGTAATAGAGAAACTCAACAACCACAATACCAATTATACTCCAAGAATTTTGTGGGTAAAACATAATACAAAAGTATCATTGAATTTCATATCTTTTGCTCCAAAGTTAAATTAGACACTAAGTCTAATCATAAGAAAATAACCCCCACATTTCAAATGTGATCTCAAAAATATTTTTTAAGTATTTGAAATAGTTTTTCCACATATTTTAATATTGAAACATTATTCTACAAAAGAATTATAGTGCTGCGATTCTCTTTGACAATGTTCATACAATGTAAAAGTTCATTTCATAGAGACACAAAATTACAAATTCTAAGTCACTGGTATTTTCTCTATCATAAATAGACATTGACCACTTAGTATTTAAATACTAACAATAAGCCCGACACATAAAATTGTATAATACACAATGTTTTATTTTTTTTATAGTACATTGAAGTTAATAGCAAAATCAAAGTACACACTGAACTTATGAAGTTTTTCATATTCTTCAAAACGATGCATCAGTCCAATTTATTTAGAGTAAACACACCCCCCAAAGTTTTTAATCTACAAAAATTAGACACATAACATTTCTCATTGAGATACAAAACTACAAAAGTCTTTTTTTTTCCAAAAAGAATAACACATATATTTGTATTTCAAATAGAAATGTTTTTCTTAACAAATAGTCTTCAACTATAATATGTGACCATACTATTTTATCAAACAAAAAGAGCATCTCTCATTTTGCAAACTAAAGAATTTTTAAAGCAACAATATTTAGCCCCCGTGAAAGTAAAATTCATTCAACACATATGTTTGACATATCTTTTTCCCAAAGATACACATAATGAAAAAAAATAAAAAATCAAAGATGATAACTCTTAATATCTTGATTTTCCTCCTGTCAGATAATGTAATAATATAAGATTACCTTGGTGTAATCTTAAACGGAATACCGCGGTGATATAATTTTTTGTTTCTATTAATCTCACTTCAACCTTACTAACAAAAGCCAATCAGTAAATTATGCGAGCGAGAGTAATGCCATTTATCTTCTGTTCATGATAAGATTCTCTCATCAGTAGAATATCTATAAATATAAATATCAACTAACGTATATTAACTTCCGTAAGATGTTTTTCATCTGTATTCAAAACAAAACTTTGAACTCCTTTTAAGACAACAATATTCAAGAACAGTTTCACAAATAGAAAATTAAAAACTAGTAGCGAAATTAGATCAGGAAAAGATTTTAAAAAAATTATACAAAGTATTTTTTCTTAAAGTATTATTGATTATTGTTGTTAATATGTGTTAAAGAATCTTACGGATTCCAACTAAACTTTGCAGAAATACGAAGTTACCAGTTTAATGAACCAGTGAAGAACAAAGAATAGAAGAACTGAAATTATTCACAAATCTAAAATTTGTAAAAAATGTACCAGAAGCTTGAACAAATTTTAAATAGAATATAATTGCGTGTTTCATCCGCCTCTACTGAACTCACAATGTCCCCTTCAAGGAAATTTTTTCCTGATTTTTTGCTAGTATCCGAGGTCTTGATATTGCGAATATGACTCCCAGAATAAAATGATCTTTTTTTTCAATCACCAGAGTATGTATATAACCAAAAACTCCGAGGTTTTTTTTTTTCTTTTGTCAGCGAACCACTCAACGGCGTAAAGTTACATTCGAATACTAGAGATTTAGTTATGTTGCAGATGAAAGTCGACGAAATTCTCTGTGTGTTATAATGTTGAGATGAGATATTACACTCCCTCAATTATAGCAAAATCAAGGGTGCTAGTGCCCCGGAAATTACCAGTTCTTATTGCAGACTTACCAAAAAGGTTCACAAACCTTTGGGACAAAGTCACAACCTTTCATAAAGTCAAAAACTATTCATTTTCCATTCACACCTTTTTAAATCCAACAGTGCCAATGTGATGAACTATGAAACTGTAGCGATTGATCGATGGAGACATGCAATTTCCAATCTGATGCAGTAATTTTACAATTCATCGGCTCTCCAAAATTGGGGAGGATAAAGATCCAGGAGATTCTCCACGGTTAGGATGGATAAAGATCTGGGAGATTCAAAAAAGGGCAAACCATCAGCTCTCCAAAATTATTTTGGATGTTGATGTTGGATATTGGCTGGTTCGAAATGATATTCAAAACTAGTTCTTACCTTAGGAGTGAGATTTGCAGCAATGGATTGTAAGAACCGATCTTCTCCAAATTTCCTCAGCTAAGATAATGAAACTAGAGCTTGGGGTCGTTAAGGGTATATTCAGAAATTGAGCTAGAAAAGCATCTTATTTATTACTCTTTACCTTTGCTTTAATTTTCTATATACATTTATTAACATTATTATACTTTGTTTTATGCTATAAAGCCTGAGAAAGAGCGAGAGGAGGAGTGAAACGGTGGGGAAAGAAGGAAAGCACAAGAAGGATAAAAGGCCCAAAGAGGAAAAGGCAGTACAAAGGGAGGGGACGCGGAAAGGGGGAGCAGCGAGGGGAGACAAAGAAAGAAACAAGGAGATCGAGGGAAAAAGGAGGAGAAACACACGCAGGGACGACCCCAAAAAACATTTTTTATATAACTAATATATATATAGATAGGAAACAAAAAAAGTGAAAAAATCAAATTGTGGTCTTTCCAATACTATCAATTAAAATGTGATTAAACATTTGATTATTTAATTTAAATATCAAATTATATCATTTTAATAAAAATGTTGATGACTTTTGCACTTCCTTAGATTAATTCCTAATTAAAATAACTAGTTTAATATTATTTATCATCTATAATCTATATGCATATTAATTTTAATCATCATATCAAATATCATATATATTATGTTATTATTTATTATTCTACTCAAGTGGAAAGCACCATTATTCAAAGTTGGATTACCATTTTATCCTACACTAAATTATTTTTTATATAAATAATTAATTTAATATTACATATTTCTAAAAAACGTTAAATGGTCATTTTTCATTCACTAAATTAACATTGTTCTTCTAATAACTTATGCTTAGAAACTAAATTATTACACAATGATTAATGTTTCAATCTACAAAAAACAATAACATATCTTTTTAAAGAATTTGCAAGGATATTTCGAAATTTACAAGCAATTTAATATGCGTTGCATGTATAGGCAGCAGCCACGTTCGGTATACTGGAATGAAACCCCTGTTTTCTCATTCGTTCTTTTATGATCTTATGAACATGTTGATCACCATATTGAATCTCAGTTATTGCTTGAGTAATCTTCTTTTGCTTGATCAGAAAAAAACCTTCAAAAGCTAATATTCTACTAAGTCAAAAGTTTTTTATTTTTTTGAACACGTTTATCAAAAATTTATTGTATGTAAGTTATATTTTAGCCCAAAAACATTAAAAAAATTTAGATAGGCTTCCGTACAAAGACCAAACAAAAGCTTGATAACCCAAACAAACTATCCTATCCAATGAAAAATGATCTTCAGAGCTAACCGCATTGACGAAATTCTTATATGAGCGCATTTACCAAAATATTGAAAAAACTCACATTTTGGCCAAACCTAAAAAGTTAAAATGACTAAATGCGCAAACTGAAAAACAAAGCCTCAAAACTCGCACTAACCATCCTAAAGCAAACTTCACAAGGGAAAACGATTTTCACCCGTTTATTTTTTCAAAAAATTAAGAAAAAATCATTTGGTACTTAAAATTTTGATGATAAAGTGGTAATATTATAACGCTTATTTAGAGGATGGCTGTAGACAAGATTTTTCGTTAGTTAGTATGATATTTAAAAAAATAAATAATAAAAAGTAATTGATTTAAAATATTAAATTAATAAAAAATATTAAAATGATACTAAAAAACATAAATCAAGTAGAGTATTTAAACTATTAAAAAATAAAAATATAAATTATGTAAACTACTATAACTCTCCTCTAAGAGTTTTCATATTATTGTATCCAATTCTTATTTGATTAACTAATAAAACTTCTATAATAGGTTTTATATTGTATTCTAGGAAGACAAAATATGATTTTTTTCCTGGGATTCGATCCCAGGTACTTGTGAGGCATGACCCTTCATTTTCAGCGCTGACCAACAATCCAAAGTGCTCCCTTATATAAGGAGTGTCATTAATATTTATACGCTGATTATTAGTAAATGTATCATTATAGAAGTAAAGATAAATTTATTATTAAATGTCAGATTCTTTACCCAAAAATAATTTATATTTATCATTAAATATATCACTAAAGCTTAAATTCGGGGGAAAACTATTGATTCAGTGTTATATCGTTAGATTACTAATATTATTTCAAATACTAGATGACAATTATCAAAAAAATTGACGCTTAACTGCGAAAATTACCAACTATTAAAATATATGTTAGTAAGTAATAATTCGACAATAAATGTTATCACAGTGTTGTATAATTAGTTTAATATGCGACCGATTAGTTCCCTAACATTCATCTTTTATATTACTTAACTTATTAATTGATTTTTTATGTTGGTAAATTTTATCAATGGATATGATGGGTTTGATATATTATCAACTATTTAATTTGGAGTTAGTAATTTACATTCTCAATTTTTATTCTGGTAAATTTTCCAAAACGTGTTGCGAATTGGGGACAGGTTAAAGAAAACAAATTACTTGCGTAATTACTTACCAACAATTTATGTTTGGTGCCTGTAAAATTAACAATACAATTCTTGCCCGTACGGTTTATTTAAATGTTGGCTAGTATTCGGTCTGCGTAATATATAATAAATTAATAAACCAAAGTTTTTCATATTTAACATATCGATTAATACTTGTTGACCGTAATACTACAACAAAACAGTGTTTTTTTTTTGTTTGGCTAGTCACATATTTCCTTTGGTCTAATCTTATTTTATTAATAGAAATTTTAATTGCCGAAATTGGCGCCATATTTTTCTGTCCATATTTACCACATAAAATATTTTAGATTAGTTTAAAAAATAGTTTGGTTCGCGTAAATCTGTTTAGAATTCGTGGTTAAGTTTTTCTTAATCATATATCCGCACATTTAGAAATATGTTGGTAACGTGTAGAGAGTTCTAACCAACTTAGTTGTTAGTAAAATCTGTGACAATTTTTAGGATTGTTTTTTTAGGTGGAAGTGATTGCAATTTCTTACCACCATGATCTTTGAACCCTTTTAAGATCCTTATGATAGGATGGCCAAGCTTGCTATCGATGATGTTGCCTTCTGACGTATTTCCATGGGAAAAGTGCTATCAGAAAATGCTTCTGCTTGATAAAAAACCAGAATATTAGATTTCTTTCTTACTGCTCTCGGCAAGTCTTTATTTTTGTTCGTTTGTCCTTTGCAAGAGTTGCTTGCAAATCCTCTTTGTTACATTCCACAGACCCAAAATAATGTATTTGTTCACAAATTGAGGTTCAACCGTTATGGTTACCATCGATGGACAGTTTTAATATCAATCTATGGTTTCCCATACTGTGCATATGTCGTTTTGACGTACGTCCGAATTGACCTCCAAAAACCAGCCCAAAATTTTTACCAAGGGTACTTCGAACGACGAAACGGAGATACGGTCAGTAGGTAAGTCTATGGTCCGTATTCTGTGCTTGCGATCAAGACCCCATTTACCCCACTCTTGACAACAACTAATATCACTCTTGACAAGAACTACGATTTGATCTATTGGTATCTTTTGCGTCCGTTAGATACGCCGACCTATGAATCCGTATGGTGGAAAATTAGCCCAGATATACGCGGGAAAAAGGCTTGGATCAACTTCGTTAATCATGAGTGTCCATAAATTCATTTTGCCACAAAATAATGGGTTTGTCACATGACGTATCAAAAGATATATAATTGAATTAGCTTTCCATATCCACAAAGTTTCTAAAATTGGACCTCCGAGTAAAAAGTTATGTCAGTTTAAGTAAAGGTTTGTCGAACAGACCCAACCTACGGACCCAAACAACATACCGTCGATTAAACTCCGGCCCGTCAGTCCAGGTCGTCATTTGGTCTGACACCAATTAACTCAAGGGTCTTTTTGTCATTTTATACTTCATTTAAACCCTAAGATACATCGTTTTTACCCTAAATCATCAGATTTTAGTTAGTTTGAGCCTGAAAACCTAACTAAAATTTACCTAAGTTAAAATTATTTATCAAAATTTAGAAAATAGATCCATATTTACAGAAATGAAAATGAGTCATAATCAGGAATATTCGTCTTAATTTGTGACATGGGTTTTGTAGCTTGTTTTTTTGATGTTTTTTAGTGTATGATTATTTAAATAACCGAGTTGATACTCGGGTTCAACGTACCCAAGTTTAGTGCCCAGAGACTACTAGCAATTGGTTTGTAAGTCCCTATGTGTTTTGGGTAATAAGTTTAGCTGATCACGCTCACCATGCCTTTATACACTTTGTTATTGTCTTTTTTACTTTTTGTATTATGTTTTCGATCCTCTCGATAGGGCATATACATTGGACTTCACAATTATCTCATGTGGTTTTAGTATTGGTTATTAGTAGCTCCAACAGCTCAGTTGAAAATCTATTGCATTGACCATATTTACAGATCAATTATCATTCAGTCTCAGCATGTTAAAAATTTTGTCACTGCATCCAGTTAGCTCAGAATTTAGTATATCATGTTCAGATTATTATATTTGATCTTGTGCTTGTTTAGTTATGTTTTATTTCAGTTTTACTCTTTCTACTTCTCAGAACTTTAAGTACTATATGCAGTGCTGCTGCTACATCTTCGTGATCATAGGTTCAGGTTCTCACCCCCCCCCGCAATAATTTCCCCCTTTTCCTGTCTTCCGATATTTTGTTTTTTTTTTTTCTAGCATCAAGATTGACGCTTAGATCAATTTAAGATCTCAGTTCGGCCCCAGATTTGACTGGTTGTTATGACTTGTCTCATTGACAATTCATGAGTTCTTTTTAGTATTTATTCCTTAGTTTTTTGCTTTTTTGACGACATTAGTTGCGGGCCGTGTCCATAGCATTCTCGTTCAGTTTAGAGCTATTTTCAGACATAGTTAGTTTCAGCTTATCAGTGAGTTAATAAAATTCTTTTTGTATACACTGCGATTAGATGTATTTCATATCTCAATTTTAGCATGCGGGTATCCCCCATCTTTTCATTTTAAAGACATTTAGCCATCTGATCGATTTCTTTTCCTGTAGTAAGATTATGATCATGCCAATCAAGGTCAGTTGGTCTGTATCACTGTGGGTCCTAGGTCCTTTGTCCACGTCTCTGGGGCGGTTAGGTCGCGAGGCGTGAAAAACTGTATTAGAGCAATAGGTTTAATAGTCCTAGGATATAAAAAGACATCTTTGCTAACTAAGTAGAGTTCTTTTTTCATGCTGTTTTATGAAGTTTCATTCTTCAATCGTATGAGAGTTGTGAGAAGTTAAAAAAATTGTTTTAGGAGATTAATCTGTGCTTGTTTCTTGTGTTATTCTTATTGCCCTGCAAAGGTATTATATTATTCCATCTAATCAATGTTTAAAGTAAGATTGTCTTCTCGTAGAGCTAACGCCAGGAATGTGAATGAGTGGGCGCGAATGCAAACATTAACTCCTCCAGTCCAAGATCACGGAAGTTCTTAATGTTGTGATCATTCAGGAATGCTTTACAGATGTGGCTCAGAGTATAACAACCAGAGGCAATTCTGAGGTTTCATGATCCTGTCTGTGAATGCAAATGGTTGGTAGGGATCAACGTAGCAAGGGTCCGGACTTTGTTGGGTATTGGAATCGGCCTTTGAGAGCTTTTAGGAATCACAAAATAATGAGGAATCCTCAAAATTCTGGGATGAGATCAAGAAGATCTGTGATTCTTTTTTTTCGTAATGCAAGGCACTGGAATGATCGGGTTTAGTTTGCCATCAGACAAGTTGAAGTGTTTTGCTTTTCATATTGTGCACTCATTGGAAGCGAAAAATATGGTTCTACAAATGCCGCTTCTAGTACTTGGGAATTGGTTTTCGTGATTGGTATCGCACTGTTTTGTTAACATGTTTTTCCCGATAGAGTTAGGAAATCAAAGGCTCAGAATTGTCATGACTTGAATTTCGTTTTTTTTTGGTGTATTGTGTGTTATTAACATGATGGCCACGAAGCGTTATGGGCTCAAGTTTAAACCAACTCTCCATATTGTTTTATATCTCCTTACTGAGTTGCTGACTCCAGAGGCCACGATAATAAGCTTCTTGTATAGATATCAGATTGTGTTTTCAGGTTATAAAACTGAGTGTACAAGTGTTATGTTACTTGGAGATATGAACATATCTAGTCTTATGACTCATATTCAGCAGGTTGAGGGTAATAAGATTAGGGAACAGTCTAAGGTTAATAAGAAGGTTAGGACTAGGAACTATTACTATTCATAGAACAAATCGAGTGGTGGAAATCGCTCATAGAGCCAGCAAAATTTTTCGACTACAGCCCTTCATCAGCTAGTGTTCCATCCTCCAAGAACAGGTATGACCAGAAAGTTAAAACACCAGGATCTAAGTCTCAAGGAAGTGTTTCAGGCACCAAGACTTACCCCACTTTCCCTATGTCTGGTAAGAATCATCCGGGCGAGTGTCTCGCAGGAAAAAAAGGATGCTTTGGGTGAGGTTAGAATGTTCATATGTTGAGGGATTGTCCTTCTAAACAGGGTAAAGGAGGTGGTAATGGTAGATCTCAGTCTACAACTTCAGCAGAACCATTAAGTCACCCAACTCAGTAGGGTAAATCTTCTACTATAGGTGGCGGTCAGTTCCAGAACATGTTGTATTCTCTTCAGGCTCGCCAGGATCAGGAACGTTCTCCTGATGTAGTTACTGGTACGTTACGAGTGTTTCACCTTGATGTTTGTGCATTGTTAGATCCAAGGTCTACTATTCCCTTTGTAATTCCTTACATAGCAATCCAATTCATTGTCAGTCCAGAATACTCTCTCAGAACCTTTTCAGTCACTACTCCAGTCGGTGACCCAATTATAGCTAGACTGGTATACAGAAAATTGCCTTGTCACAATTTCTCAGAAAATCACCTAAGCAGATCGTGTAGAGTTAGAAATGGTAGAATTTTTTTCAGTTTCCAGACGAACCAATCTTAGAATAGAAGGGTAGTACCTTAGTGCCTATGGGTCGATTTATTTCTTACCTTAAGGACAGAAAGATGATCTCTAAGGGGTATCTCTATAATCTATTTCGGGTGAAATATTCTATGTCTGAAACCCCGACTCTTGAGTCAGTTCTAATAGTCTATGAGTGTCAAGAAGTGTTTCCAGATGATATTCCCGGAGTCCCTCCCGAAAGGAGAATCGACTTTGAAATTGATCTCCTTCCAGATACCCAGACTATTTCTATTCCTCCTTACAAAATTTCTCCAGCAAAGCATAAGGAGTTGAAAGATCAGTTGAAAGACCTTATAGATAAGGGCTTTATCAAACATAGTATTTCACCATGGGGGTGCGCCAGTGTTGTTCGTAAAGAAAAAAGATGGTTCTCTCAGAATGTGCATTGACTATAGATAGTTGAACAAGGTCATAATCAAGAATGATAATACCATCCCCAGTATTTATGACTTGTTTGACCAACTTTAGGGTTCTAGTCGTTTCTCAAAGATAAACCTCCGATCAAGTGATTATTAGCTTAGAGTCAGAGATAGTGACATTCAAATAACAGCCTTCAAAACTCTGTATGATCATTATAAATTTGTAGTTATGAAATTTAGACTAACCTATGCTCCTGTAGCTTTCATGGATTTAATGAACAAAGTGTTCAAACAATACTTGGTCTTATTCGTTATCGTTATTATTAATGATATCCTCATTTACTCTAGGAATGAGGAAGAACATATGAGTCATCTATGATTTGTTTCGCATACTCTTAAGGATCGCCTGTTATTCTCTAAGTTTAGAAAATGTGAGTTCTGGTTGCCATCTGTTGCTTTCCTTGGTCAAATTGTATCTAGCGAAGGGATCCAAGTTGATTCACAAAAGTTAGAAGTAGTGAAATAATGGACCAGACCTACATCTGCTATAGATATCCGAAGTTTCTTAGGTCTAGAGGGTTAGTACAGATTGTTCGTATAAGGATTCTCATCCATATTCTCACCATTGACTAGGTTGATTCATAAGATAGTCAAGTTCCAATGGTCAGATGATTGTGAGAAAAGCTTTGTAGAATCGAAAACAAGATTGACTAAAACTCCTGCCTTGACTCTACCAGAGGGTTCACATGGTTATGTGATCAATTGTGATGCATCCACTAGTTGGCTTAGGTTGTGTTTTGATGCAGTGAGATAAGGTTAAAGCTTATGCTTTTAGACATCTTAAGGTGCATGAAAAGAACTATCTAACTCATGACCTCAAAGCATGCAGTAGTGGTGTTTGCACTAAAGATATGGAGACACTAGTTGCATGGCGTTCATGTAGACGTGTTCACCGATCATAAGAGCCTTCAGTATGTGTTTACCAGAGATGTTGAATCTTCGCCAGAGGAGATGACTTGAGTAACTTAAGGATTATGATATGAGTGTGCATTATCATCCTGGTAAGGCGAATGTAGTATCAGATGCTCTTAGCAGGTTATCTATGGGTAGTGTAGCCCATGTTGAGGAAGAAAAGAAGGAGCTAGAGAAGGATATTCACAGGCTTGGCTCGATGGGAGTTATCCTATGAGGAATATTATACAAGGTGTTTGTGGGGAACAGTTTTAGAATGGGGAAGACATCTTCTTTGGTAGTGGAGGTAAGCAAAATCAGAAAGCGATCCAATCATTCCTGAACTTAAGATGCAGTCCAAATCGAGTGGAGGTTTTCTCCCAAGAGGGAGATGGGACTTCCTACCAGGGTTAGATGGTGTGTTCCTGATATGGGATAGTTGATACACCATATTCTTGCAGAAGTCCATAACTCTAGGTATTCTATTCATTCAGGTGCCACTAAGATGTACCGCGATTTGAGAGAAGTCTATTAACGGAATGACATGAAGATGTATATAGCAGACTTTTGGATTGATTGCCCCAATTTCTAGCAAGTCAAGGTAGAATATCATAAACCACGAGGTATGACTCAAGAGATCAATATCCCTACTTGGGAGTGGGATGTGATCAATATGGATTCCATCACAGGGTTACCTCGTAGTGGCAGACATCATGACTCCATTTGGGTGATAGTTTATAGGATGACTAAGTCTTCTTGCTTTTTAGTGGTCAAGACTATAAATTCGACAGAGGACTATGCCAAGCATTACATTAATGAAATTGTGAGTACAAGGGATTCCTTTGTGTATCATCTCAGATAGAGGTCCTCAGTTTACTTCTCATTTTTCAAAGTCATTTCAGAAGGGTTTTGGTACTCAAGTAAACTATAGCACAACATTTCATCCACAGACGGATGGACAGACAGAGCGTACCATTCATACCCTAGAGGATATGTTGAGATCTTGTGTGATCAATTTCAAGGGTAGTTGGGATGATCACCTACCACTATATGAGTATGCCTACAACAATAGCTACCATTCCAACATTCAGATGGCCCTTTATGAGGCTTTGTATAGGCGTAGATGTAGATCACTTGTTGGTCGGTTTAAAGTAGGTTAAGAAGCATTGATAGGGCCAGATTCAGTCCTTTATGCTATAGAGAAAGTGAAACTCATTAGAGACAGACTTAAGACATTGAAAACTTTTAAAATTCCCCAGCAGGGTTGGGTCGGGTTGCTGGTTAATGTGCAACGAGTCCCCGACTATGATCCATCGCAGATGCGATGGTCCGTCATAGGTTCCATCGCGGATGCCCTAATTTTGGAAATAAATGAAAAATGTACCTAGCACGACGGATTCATGCGATGGTCCGTCATGCTTGCGACGGACTGTCGATGTATCCGTTAGTTAATGTTGCAGAGTGATTTTCTGCAGAATTTCCTGGTGATGTGCTATGTCTTGGTTTGCCTCCAAACCTGCGCCGGTTTAACGTCGCGGCACGACTGAAGAGACTTGATTACTCAGACTTCACCAAGATGGTATGCCTCGATCACTTCATTCGCCTATTCAGCATGCCCGAAATAAGATTTTATTCTGTTGTGCTTATTCACCTTAAACCGCACACCCCTCCTTGATTACAAACTAAACTACTCTATTGAGCGGAATAGTTGGGTAATCAAAGTAAGGGCCAGTACCATTGGGACTTGAACTTGCACCGAAATAAGCAGCACCTAGAATGTATAAATGCATCAAATCCACAAACCATAAAACTCTCGTTTCAATTTTAGGTCATGGTTCTTCTACATCTGTTCTTTTATAGAAGGATGAGCTTTCAAAAGATTTCAGGAGAAAGAAAAATGAGAAATTATCGCGTCATTCAAATAATTAACGTTTTTCAGCAGCTTCGTTCCAATCCATTGTAAACTTTTCAGCCCACATTGGCTTTATCTCTAATTAACCGGAAGATGGAAAAGCTTCCATTACAGTTGGTGGTTATGGGGGGGGATATAACTATGGGAGTCTTATACGCTATAAGTAGGCAAAGAGCATCATCAAGCCTCACTTGACCAATCTGTTTCTACGAGCGTTCACTATTTTTGGACAAATCTGTTTGAATCTCCCTCTATTTGACGGCTTCAACTTGTACCCTGAGTTTGACGGATTGTAAGGAGGGACACATTATTGAGAAACCCCATATTTTATCAATAAATCCCCTTGAACAATTTGTTACAAAAGTGGGATCCCCCATCACTAGTAATTTCCCTTGGGGGTCCCAAATAGATAGAATATATTCTTTTTCAAGAAACGGTGACACTCTTCACTTTCATTGTTGCGAGGGAGCTAGCTTCCACCCATTAGATACATAATCAACCGTACTAAAAATATACTTCATTCATGAGACCTCAAAAAAAGACCATTAGAGGCAATCCCCAAACATCAAATAACTCTAATCACAAGAATGGGGGTTAGAGGGAGCTCGTGCTTTCTTGAAATGCGCCATCTCTTTGGCATCTATTCACATTGCTGTGGCAAATCCATGAGCATCTTTAATGAATATTTGCCAATAGTGACAACAGTGTAATTATCTTATGAGAGGTTCAGATACCAATATGGATGACACTAACGGTTGAGAAGACAGGCACTCTTAAACCTCAACATCTCAACTTCTGGCACACACGGCGAATAAAGCCCATCGGAAAAGCTACTATATAAAGTATGGTTCATCCCAAAAAAAACTTCTTCACATCGTACATGAAATTTATCTTTGATTGAAAAAGACAAGTCTGATGGACAGTATCGTTGCCAGATTAGTTCGCAAATCTGTGAAACATGAATGAAGTCTCTTGTGAGGCAGCTAAACATGCTATCGGGAAAGATCATCAATATCAGGAGTATACCTAACTCTCCATAGCTTAGTCTTCTAGATGGATAAAGTGATCGGCAACTTGATTTTGGTCCCTTTTATATCCCTCACCTCAAAGTAACATCTTGTATGTAGCAGTACTAACAAACGAAATTTAAACCTCGCTTTCGCATCCTTTTTTTCCATCAAATATCTCAATGTTGAATGGTAGGTATGAAGTAAACTTTAATACTGCAATAGGGCGAAATATTTCAAAATCAAAGACTACTGCAAGAGTTCTTGCTTAGTCACTGTGTAGGTTCTTCTGGGATTCATTTAGGGCTTTACTACCATATAAATGTGGTGAAGGATTTTGTCTTCTTTGTCCCCCCCCCAATACCACACCAAGAGCAACCCCAATAGCATCGCACATCACATCAAATGGAATGTTCCAATCTGGAGAAATAATGATAGGTGCAGACACCAATTTTTCTTTTAGCTCGCCGAATGCTTTATGACAGGATTCATCAAAATAAAATTTACAATCTTTCTCCAGCAGTTTGCACAACGGATGCGCAATTTTTGAAAAATATTTGATGAATCTCTCGGAAAAACCTGCATGCCCAAGAAAGCTTCTCACACCTTTTACAGAGATAGGTGGGGGAAGTCTCTCTATTACCTCGACTTTAGCTCAATCAACCTCTATGCCCTTTTCTAAAATGTGATGACCCAAAACAATACCTTCTTTCACCATGAAGTAGCATTTTTCCCAATTTAGTGCTAAATTGCAGTCTTCACATCTCTTAAGGACTTCAGATAAATGTCTCAAAACTCGCTCGAATGATTCACCAACCACAGAAAAATCATCCATAAAAATTTCAATAGTATCTTCCACCATGTCGGAAAATATCGAGATCATACATATCTGAAATGTGGCGGGTGCATTGCACAACCCAAACAACATTCTCTTGAAGGCAAAGGTTCCATATGGACAAGTAAAGGTGATTTTCTCTTGATCTTTTGGTGCAATAGAAATCTGATTATACCCCAAATATCCATCAATAAAACAGTATCACCCTTTTCCGGCAAGTCTATCCAACATTTGATCCATGAAGGGCATAGGAAAATGGTCTTTTTTGATCCATGCATTTAAGTTACGGTAATCCATACACACCCTGAATCTAGCAACCAGTCTCATTGGAACAAGTTCATTTTTCTCATTGGGGACCACAATTATTCCTCATTTTATAGGTACACACTGAACTGGGCATACCCAACTACTATCGGCGATCAGATATATTAATCCGGCATCCAACCATTTAATGATTTCCTTCTTCACGGCCTGTTGCATAGATGGATTTAAGCGTCTCTGGTGCTCAATACTTGGCTAATGATGGGGCATGAGTTCGATTTTATGAGAAAAAATACCAGGAGGGATCCCAATAATGTCCGCAATAGTCCACCCAATAGCTTTTTTGAACCTTTTTAGCACTTTCACCCAACTCTCAACTTGTTGTTAATTAAGGTGTGATGCAATGTTTACCGGCAAAGTCTCACCATTTCCTAAGAATTCATACCTGAAATGAGGTGGGAGAGCTTTTAATTTAACTTTGGAGCCTTCTTTATAGATGGTTTCGCGGGTGGAGACATGGGATTTTTCATGTTTAACTCATATTTCTTCGGTTTAAACCGAACATCACCATTATCAAGAGCCGCGACTAATGACCCATACTCTTCAATGCAATCGTTATCAAAATTCATTATAACTGCCGCTATTCTTGTAACACCTCAAGTTATTCTCTTTGTGTCTCGGATTACTTCACCAACTTTTGGAGATATAGCAATACCTATGGCCCTCTAACCACTCGTGCTCACAGGACCTACAATTTAAGGTCCTTCTTCTTGTTCAAACCAAAATTTCATCGGCCCCTTTTCCTATCAATTAAGGCTCATACCCGGTAAGCAATAAATGGCCTCACCAGATAATACACTTCCAATCGCCTTCCAATCAAGAATAATAAAAATCTGCCGAAAATATATACAATACCAGACTTTCACCAGTCCATATCGTGGACGTATCCCTATAGCGCCTTTTTATTGTTCAAACCCAAAATCAAACCGACCATCAGTAGCCGCATCGTCATGAGACTTTGGATCATCCAAACCCATCTTCTTGAAATAGAGGGGGCTAGATTTATAACTTGCCCCCAGATCACAATGCTTATCGCAAAATCTAATAGCCCATGGTTACAAGGAATAGTGAACGCACCCGGATCTTCTTTCGTTTGTATCTAAGAGATCTTTGTAAGCACTCACCCTAGCAATGTGTAATTTTTATCATCATCCTCAAGAATTGACCGTCTTTCTTTGTAAATAAGATCTTTCATTAAACTTGCACAAATAACCATACATTGTTCAGAGATTCTAATCTACCAAAGGGACATTGATAGATGCTTCAACTTGTTATAAAATTCCTATATTTACCAATCCCGTCTTTTTTCACTATCTTGAAGGAAATCTGGGTGGTGTCTAGGAATGGGTTTACCTTTTTTAGGCCTTTATGCATCTTTTCCAGTGTTTATCATTCTACCTTCCATTGATTACTTCTACTGGGCCACTACAACCTCTACCAACTTTATGATTATAACTTTTATTCACCTTTTCCTCAATAGGACACATAGGTAGGTCAATGGTTTGCTTAACCACCTCGAGTATGTATTGCCATAACAGTGTCGTCATTTTGTTGAATTTGGACATGGTTGCCTAGGAGATTGGCTCGTTTTGCCGTGTGTTCAGCAGTCGCATTGGATAATTAGGGCCATTTTTGCAACTTCAAGCTTGCTCAATCGATATTGGCATGTGTATCGACGGTCTGCCTTATAACCCGCTAAAATCACTGTCTTAAATTTTTACTGTTGCTGATCACTTAGGAGCGAACCTCATCATCATTTTGGTGCAACACCACCGCAAACTCGCTCCATCTAGACCTCCCCATCCCTAGAGCACTTCAAGATTTTGAAGGGGAACAATAGGTCCCATTCCTATCAGTTCTGTTACCATAAGTTCAACCCCTGTTGAAGTTGTTGTCGCGGTTTTAATTTTTTCTCGTACATAATTAGATTACCCTCATGATCATAGTTTACCATAATTTTGACCTTGGTTTCGCTTGACCTTGGCGCCAATTATCCTATTTTAAGCCTTTGGGTATTTTGGTCGAAAAACCCCTGTCTGCTTCTTACCACCGCATAGGAAGATCCGCCCTCATAATAATATTCAATCATTTGGTGTTGGTGGTTTGACAAGTGATTCACTGATTTTATTATTTCTCCACCCGATGACATGTTGTAAGACAAACCAAGCGCAGTTCTCATTTGACCCATCTCCTTCATTTCTCTCACTAATCTCACTCCTGTGGCTAATTGTGTTTGGATTTCAGCACTGCGAAGGAGTTTCTTCCATATCTTACTTCCTATCGCCAATCTTTTATGATTCCGGGAGAATTTTCTCTAACTTGTCGGCAATCTCGACATAAGCACACTTCCCATAAGAATCACCCTCATAGAATCCAATTACCACTTTATTTTATGACATGTCCCCCATAGACAGTATTCCTTCATGTCGAAAATCATCATCTATGCGGTGATTGGGGACAATTCTAGAAAATGCAATGAATCCTATCCCAAGAACTCTGCTAACTGACTCTCGTGCTAGTCGTCACCAGTTGTTCACTTCTATTTTTGTGCTTTAAGGTTTCTTGAAGAACCGGGTAAGTAACCGTGCTAAGAAACGTCCTTAGTTGGTTCCAAGTGAAATTGAGTTTATCAAGAGCTTAGTAGAATACGCAATACGCAAGCCTCTCCAGAGATGAAATACTCTTAGCCCTATTACCAATCCAAATGCAATAATGCCTCACTTACAACACAACTTTTACACATTGACCTTACCTTAGCAATATGGGCATGTGGGACATTCAAAGTACCTTGAAAACAGATCTTGCAGTGAACATTTAGTATCAACTACTATTACCACAAAGGTGTGGCATTGTGGTAGAGGGGGAAATACAACTGGATCTTCCGCGTTTGACACTATTATCATAACCTCTGTAGTATTCCTTTAGGACGGGAGTTGTGATTTGGTCTCCTTTTGTTGATTTTTCACCGGATCACTGGAATAAATGACATGAGCGTCACTGGAATGGGATGTTCGGGTTCATCATCATCGTTAATACACATTTTTTATTTAATTGCATAGTGTAAGATCTAAATTCGTGTTTAGGTAAATACAGGGTTCTCTTCCTCTCCGTGTATTTTGGCATATAAGTAATTAGTTCTCCGGAATAAAAAAACAATAAAACTTAAATTAAGAAACTATTGATCTCAACTTTATACAGTTTAAGTTTAATCTAAAAGCTACTTTCCCAGCAGCGGCGTAAATTTGATACGCTGCAAAAACTTCTTCTCAAATAAGAAGAAAGCGGTCGTATCAAGTAAAGAAAACCCAACTATGATGTTGGGTCATCCCGGCAGGAAATATTTCTTACTTATTGTTAGTCCTATTATTATATTAGTTAGTCCAAACGTTTCCTCCTTACCAACAAAGACAACAAAAGGGTTTTATTTTAAATTAGATGAAATATTAACTAAATTTAAAGTAAAAACTAACAGATTCAAATCTTGGGCTGTATCAATTAATAAAAGTAACTAGGGATCAATTTCCCCACGGTTCCTAACTTTAATAATCTAACGATACAATCTTTTCCTAGTACTTGCATGAAAGTGGGATAAGTGTATGTATCTCTAAATTCCTTTGTACACATCTAGAAAATTTCACTCCGCAACCCTTGGTCTGGCCTACGTGTGGGTGCTATACTAACCCTTACCTGTACCTCATATTAAGCTTGTATCGATAGTTTCCTAAGTTGTTCCCCCTTACCACCTCGTACCAACCGACACTTGCCTATTAGATAGTGTACCCTAATCATTTTGATACTTCTTTTCCTATTATCTACCTCCTTGGTTCCGGCCAACGTATCATTAAAGTGAGTTTCTAATGTGGGTCATCCCGTTAAAAAGACTCTAAACGAAAGAATTATAAATCAATGCACAGACACTATTCAGAATTGCTATTTTAGGTTAGATTTTACCTACCTCATTATTTTCCTCATGGTTCCCACAACCCTCGTTATGGAGTTTAGTTACAACGGTCCTAATCACACTATTTCATAATTTTAATAAAGAATTCAATTCACTTACTTAATGAGAAAGAATAAAATCCCGATATTCACTGATTAATCAACAAACACACCAACAATCAATTCCAAAAAAGGTATCTCAATTATGAAATTAATTCGTCAATACTATAACAAGAGAACCTCAATTATCACAAAGTCGAAAACCAACCCCCAACAATGAGGTTTTTGAACTATTTATAATAAACACAAAAACCCTAATAAAAGAAGATTTAATTACTTACTTGAAAATCTGTCCAAATGTTGTCTAAGTCGACGGACCTCGTGACGGACCGTGAGTGGTCACGACGGCCGTCATGGCCCCCATCGTCCCATTACTTTCACAAATTCTTTCTAACTGCTTTCGTCATTACACTCATGCACTAGGTTTAAGGACCGTTTCCGAACAACGATGGTCCGTCGGGGTCTTCCGTTTCCTAATACTGTAACTTTCTTGAATTGGTACTGGACCTACTCTCTTATCATTACGACGAACCAGCAAGACGGAACCGTTGTTACTTGCGTAACCCCCACATTAGTTCACAGAGCTTTCCCATCTTTCCCTTCAGTAGCCTTCTTCTCCCCTCCTTGATGCCACCTATGGAGATCCCCGTCACAGATTGACTAAACCGTCATAAAAGCTCGTAGGTGGGCATCTTCAGCATTTCTCGCTCAAAACTTCTGCGTTCTCTTTGGACAGATTTCCTCAATATTAGAAACTGACGAGTAAAAAGCAATTACAAAAAGGCTTTTGGACACACACTAAACTTAAGGATAAAGGCGTTTAAAAGTACCGTGAAACCACGGTACATTTCATGTAAGAAGCATTGATAGTGGCCAGATTCAGTCCTTTTATGCTATGATAAGTCAACTCATTAGAGACAAGACTTAAGACAAAACGAAAAATCCCAGAGTCGTCAAAAATCTTACGCATGTAAGTAAAAGGGAACTAGAGTTCCAGTTGATGATTGGGTGTTTTCTTGAAGTGTCACTTATTAAAGAGTTATTTATAATTGTCAAGAAAGGGAAATGGATTCCAAGAAATGTTAGACATTACAATATCTTGAAAAGGGTTGGAAAGGTTACATGAGTAAGATTTTCCAGCAGAACTAGCAGCAGTACATCCAGTCTTCTATATGAGTTAGATTTTCCAGTAGAACTAGCAGCAGTACATCCAGTCTTCTACATCTCTCTCTTGAAGAAGTGTGTGGGTGACTCATCCTCTCTAGTGCCATTAGAGAGTGTGTCGGTGAAAGATAATCTTTCTTGTGAGGATGTATTAGTTAATTCTTATCGCATTTGAAGGTTTTTAACAAAGAGTTTCTCTTTCAGTCAAGTTTTATGGAGGATCAGTCCCTAGAGGGAGCTACTTGGGAAGTAGAACAACCATGAAAGCCTTTATGCTCACTCTCTCTCCTTCCGATTCCAATCCAATCTTGAGGTAATATTTTCCTCTTCAGTTTTTCAATCATTCCATTATGCGTGAATTTACATCCTTAGAATCTGTTCCCCACTCTCAGCTTGTACTTGCATTTGAAATGTGTTTGCCCTGTTTTTTTGGCTTAAAATCAAGCTGTCAGAAACTCAGTCCTCAGTATTCAGGATGAATGTTGCCCAACGGGGAGATACTGTAACACCACATACCGAAAACTATCAAAATCAAAACTTTAAAAATCTGTGCAGGTGCAACCAAAGTACCAACCCTCGATGGATCTAGTCTAATCTCCTGCTAATACTATGCATCCATCATTTGGAGTCTGAAGCCCCCAAAAACACCTGAGCCCATAAATGTGAACAAGTGTAGACGACGGATGACCATACCAACTACGGTTCGTGGGTTTGTGTCCATCAATCATACTACATTCTACCGCACCTCTCGAAAGACCCCACGATTGATCAGTACGGTCCGTAGATTGGACCTACGGACCGTAGGTGAAAAATTAGCAGCCCATTTAGAGGAAAAGGTTGTTTGGTCAACTCAATGATCATAACTCTAAGCACAATATTAATTAGAGGTTCTCCTGACCTATAAAAATATAGATTAATTTATCATCTTTCCCATAGTCCCCGAAATTTTTCTAAAATCAAGCATACCTCCTAGTAAAACCTTATGCCCGTTTTAGTAAAGCCTGTCCAAACACCCAAACGACGGACAGTCGATTGAACACTATCCCGTCGTCAAGAAGGCCATCGTCTGGTCTGACGAACAATTATCTTCGAGGTGTCCTTTTGGTCTTTTTCTACTTTATTATTGAACCCTAATATACATTATTTTGATCCTAATCATTATAATGAGGCACTCAGTTTAGCCTAAAAACAAACTAAAACTTACCTAAGTCAAAATCATAATCAAACTTAAAAAATTGAAGCAAGAAATGAGAAAAAGATCAAGAACTAGTAAAGAACGCAACAGTTTCAGCAGTTCCACAAACCCCAAATTTAATATTTTCTTTCTCCGTAACATTTCAAAATTTCATCACACAGTTGTGGGTTCACTAGTGGGTTACTTTCACCCCAAAATGTGGATCCTAATTTTCAGTAATATTTCTTTATTTCCCATATTCAAGATTTAGACCTGTGTTTTTAGAACATCAACAAACTCATTAATGAATTAATTATAGGTTCCAATACGATTTCATGTTATTTTATTTAGATTAATTTGCATGATTTTCAGAACCCTAGTTTATATTATTTATTTAGTTCTGAATTACACATGCGAGGTCAAATATTTCACATTACGTCATGTATACAATGCCTCAGTTATAAATGCATAATTACCAGATTAATTGTTGCATTCTCAGTTTGCATTTTCAATTTTGAGCTATCCAGTATTTACAGAAACTCAATCATAATTAATCAATTACATAATTCGTTGAGAGTAGCATAATACCGAGTAAGACTAGGGTTCAGCGTACCCAATTAGTCCCAGAACTACTAGCAAGTATGTTGTAAGTCCCCTTTGTGGGCAATAAGTTTAGTGATCACACTACCATGCCTTTATACCTATGGTATGGTATATTCGATCCTCTCGATGGGGCGTTATAAAACGGACTCCACATTTATCTCATGTGGTTTTATTGTCGGTTATTAGTAGCTCCCACAGTTCAGTTAAAATCTATTGCATTGACCATATTTACATATCAATTATCATTCAGTCTCAGCATGTTAAAGATTTTGTCACTGCATCCAGTTAGCTCTGAATTCAGTATATCATGTTCAGATTATTATATTTTCTCTTGTGCTTGTTCAGTTAAGTTTTATTTCAGTTTTACTCTATCCTACATGCTCAGTACCTTTAAGTACTGATGCATATGTGCGATACATTTCCTTGTGATATAGGTTCATGTTCTTAGCATTCAGATCGCGCTTAGATCAATTTTTGATCTCCAGTTCAGCAGATTTAGTGGTGTGTCCTCATTGACAGTAGTCATGATTTTCTTTTCAGTATTTAGTCCTTTAGTTTCAGGTTTTGCTATACTTAGCTGGGGCCTGTCCCAACATTCCTAGTCATTTTAGAGGCTATTTTCACATGTAGTTAGTTTCAGCTTATTAGTGAGTTAATTACTTCTTTGTATTAAACTCATTAGTATCATATATCTCAGTTTTTCTTATGGGTATTCCCCATCTTTTAATTTTAAATTATGATTTAGCTTCCGCATCATTTTCTTTTCTTTAGTAGGTTCATGATCATGCCAGTAGGGTTAGCTTGGGATCAATTTTTGCCTAGGGGTCATGGTCCTCGTCATAGGGTAGCTTCGGGCGTGACCCTCGTTTCTACCACGATCCCTCAAAAGATTTTGATATTGAAGTATTGTTTTTCATCATACGAATACGCAAATTCATAGTTTTTTCCCTTCCAAGCTTGAAGTATGGAAGAAAGAGTTGTTCCACACTAAATGCATTGCCATTATTTGACATGACTCTGATACCAAAGGTATGTAGTAATTAGGCAGGAAAACTTTAGGATGAAACAAAGGTTCAAAGGTTGTGAGAATTGTATGCGGAAGTGTTTTCTATTCTTAAGTATATGAAATAACAGCAAATACACCTTTATATAGACTTAAAATAACAAACTATTAAGTCATTAAATAACCATTACTTCCATTAATTAAACAAGTAATTACTAACAAATACACAACTAGAAAGTATTGTACCGTGATTAGCGTATTTGCTAACAACTAGCCCTAGAATATAGGACACTACTAACAAAGTTTATTAACATTGTCATACATTGAATAAGTATTCAATATATCATACACCTAATATTTAATTACGTATACCAAAATATCAAAACTTGAACTTTAATATGGTACATCAAAGAAATAGAGAAGTAAATTAGAGAAAAAGTTAACGAGAACACTTACTGTTTCAAAACCTTATAGTGAGGCACCATACAATTTTATTAATAAATTTATTATCATTAACACCATTGTGATCCATTTTAAAGAAAGACCTGTAGATTAAGTTTTTTCATTCTTTTAAATTAAAACCCACGTAATTATTTCCTAGTTTCTATGACAAGGACCTATTAAAATATAAAGTAACTAATTATATAATCTAGTACTGAAGTAATCTATTCTATAATAGAGTAATCTCAACGTGTGACTAATTGAATTTAAGATTCTTAAATATGTATAAATTGAATAAGTATTCATGGCATAAAGTGAAATTCTAGAGTAGCATTAATTTGACCTTATAATGGTGAAGACGTTTGACAGTGCTGATAGTAATTGGCTGCATCGGATAGAGAATCTAAGCAAAACAAGACAACAATTTTGTAGAAAATAAGACCTTTAATGCATATGGTCCAAAAGGTATAGGGTCATAAGCAAATTGCAGACTTAGTTCATCATTATCAACTCAAGAAATTGTCTAACCATTACCCATCAATTAATTTAGTATAGTTATCGAGTAATTCAATATTTTCAACCACTTTCACCAACCAATCATAAATGACTCGGAAAAACTATCTGGAGGGGTAAAATAATAATTTTATAATTTTTTTCAAAAATGACCTTGCGGATCATGACAAAAATGTACCTACATTCCATCATGAATTTCATATAGTTCAAAAGATAAAATGCCCAGAAACAAACAAATCTAAAGTACTACAATCTAGACATACATAAGTTTTAGAATTTGTTTGCAGAAACACACATGAAAACAAGAAAATGAGATCTCTTGTCTTCTTACGATTTGAATGAAAGAAAAATATCTTTAAGATATCTTATGTATAAGGAAAAAAAAGATATCTTATAAAAGGACATAAAACTATTTTTTTCATAAAACTAAAAATATACTTCTGAACCTTTAAAAAATCAATCTCGAAGATCAAACTGTACCATATAGATCATTTATTTGGTGTTCTCCTCCCCGGACCCTGGCCTTTTGCGGTGCTTGTGCCCGCCCGCTTGCTTTTGTCTCGTCACCCTCCTCCTCTGTTCTTCTCCTGCCTCTCACCTGCCGAGCTGCCCGCCCCTACTCCCTCTCCCTCTCCTCTGTCCCCCTCTTCCTTTTGTTATCCTTGGTTTTCCTCGGCCGTCTCTATTTACTACTCGATCATGTTTTTGAAAACTAAAGCATGATTACTATTACTTTGATAGAAAAATGGGTATCCTCCTATCCATTTTACAATGAATTACATTTAGTGAGAAAAGTAGCACAAATAGACCTATAATGCACACTAAGCTAATAGTAATTAAGAAAATGAGTACCAATTTATGTTTGATATAAGGAAAAATGCAATGAGTAATTCCAATGAAATTTCCGCGTCAAGATCCTCACGATATGTTAAGGCAGCATAGAAGTAATAGCTTCATAAAAATAATTTAGGTCAGAAAATTTTTTAAATGAACTATTTTACAGAAATCTTTTAATTATTTATTTTACTATTTATGTTAAACTATATGGAACATTTTTGTTGCATTAGAAATATATTGTATAAATTTTTTTTTGTAACCAACGATCGTTTATCTACCAAAAGTATCACTTTTAGATATGGTTTTTTTTTTAGAAAATCTTTACAAGGAATACAATAAAAACAACTCCACATCATCAATCCACACCCTCATCCTTATTCATATGCCTGTCAAATTAATTATATGTCAACAACGAGAATAACAGATATGGTGTACTTTCAACAATTAAGATGGATAGCATAAACCTAGGGAACTTGAATTCATAAAGTCACGAAATACATCTATGGAGTTGCATTCTTTGTCCTTCCTTAAATGGTTGGATGGGTCTCTTTCATTCGGTGGCGGCTTACGAATGTTAGTCCAAAGATTTGGGACCCTTTTATTTTATGGTTCCTTGTCATAGCCCAAAAGCAACTTCATATCCGCAGTGGGAAACTTCCCACCAACATTAGTTTTTCATTCTTTACATCCTCGAATCTCTTAAACCAGCTTCCCAATTTTCGTGTCTACCTCCCCTGTACTTCTTTCATTTTCTTTGGTGCCAGTTTGTATCTCTTTTTGGTCTTTGGAGGATGCTCTCTTTGAAGTGACCTTGGTCTTTCCATTTTTATGAAATTTCTTTGCAAAGTCCTGTTTTTGTCGGTTGGACTTCTCACCTTGATGATTTTTCCTCCTCAACACTAGAGTTTTGGGTGTCACTGTCTTTGTTTTTTAGGTCAATACGTACACAACGTTTGGGCATATCCCATCAAATCGCCATTGATTTGTTTTTTTTTCTAGACACTTTTGCTGGTTTTTTGACTACTTCATTTTCATAATCAAGCTCATCTCTAGAAGCACCATTGCTTCAGAAGAAGAAACAAACCAAAAAAGTACAATAATGCCATTAAAACGGGCATTTAGATATGCTTCACAATAATAAAAATATTTTATTTATGGTCCTCGATATGTACCTTGAATTATTTAATTTTGACCTAGCAAATAAAGCTTCAGAATTTTGCATCACTTTTATTACTAAAATCCTTACATGGTCTTTTCCCACCATTAACTGAATATAGCTATCGAATAAATCAAAATCTTCAACAAACTTTCCCGACTAATTATAACTGACCTATGTCTCATGAAACGATGTCCTTGATAATAAATTCATGTCCAAGTGACTCTAGCACTTTATACTTTTAAGAACTTACATGGTAGGTTAGGTGAGTATAGATCTTTCACCACAAATACACCTATTAGACTTGTATAACCTTAACTTTACCCTCAAAGCCCTTTAATTCAAAATTCTTGACTACAATCCTTACTTTCATGCCCACAACCATCAATTACCCCTAGATTATGAGGCATTCGAATCACATTCTTTATTACCATGTGAATCTAGTCATAATTCATCAAAAGGTTCAAATTCTATGATTTACAAGTCAAGATCCATCATACATAATAAAGTCTAGTTTAATTATTGTCTATACGTTCCCTAATCTTGAAATGTTACTACACGTGACATTAATTTTAGAATATCAATTCTAATTCTTCAATTTCACCTTTCCTGGCATAAACTCCCAAAATATAAAATTCATCAAATAGGCTAGGGTTTACCATTGAAATAAAATAAATTCATCATAATATCATAATATATTGCCAATTCAATCATAACTAATTATCATCAACTCTATTGGAATCAAAGTTTAACACTACCCACACTGTAGGAAGAAACCCTAGCTAGAATTGCGTTTTGACTTCGCAATTGGAGGAAAACTTTGGGGATGTACGCGTGGAAAGACCATAGATGAATAAGAAAACATACCATAATTAAAATTCCTAACACAATATTGAAACAATGGAGAAAATTTGCACGTCTTACTTCTCTTCTTCTTCTTCACTTCTAGATAGTGAATTATTTTCATAGAATTTGGGCTCATTTTAAGATTTTGGAAGTATGATTTAATTAACTTTGTTTAGGGTTTTATTAGTCATATATAGGTGGTTTGATAAAAAAAACTAGGAGACCTACCTTAACCCCTAACTAATTTCCAATTAACCCTAAGCCCTCAACATAAAAACAAAACTCTAAATTTGACCCCACTCAGAAAACCCCCATCCACGGACCGTGGATGGGTCTAGAGGTCGTGCTGCACCCTCGTGGGTGGTGAAATGAGGCTAAAAATTGCATAAAAGTTTCGTACTTGTCCTATGACCCCAACCCACAGGGCGTGGGTCCATCTACTACTTGTAGGTGGCTGCTTTTTGACAACTTTTGGGGATTTTTTGAGGGTCCTCCTCAAGGACCCCTTGAGTAGTCCCTGGTGGTCATACCTTGATGCCCTAACCCTAAAACCCTTATTCTAAGTAGTGGAATCACTTTTACGATTTTAACAATCATACCAAACTGTAAAACTCTAGAACAATGCTCTAGAACTTTCTAGTTTATTTTGCTATATTTGAGCTATAACAATATTTCCTCGTTGGAATCATTCATTCTCGAATGATGATTCTAAACACTCATTTAGGTCACGTCTCTAAAATTACAGACCATCATGCATGCAATACATCTAAATGCACACAATCAAGGAAGAAAAATTTAATTGGAAGATAAACATATTTAATGCAACAGAAGGGAGTAGGAACTACTTCTAACAACTCAAAATGAGTGAACTAATACGTTTACTCATTTAAAAGATGAACTACATTTTCCTAACTAAAACATGATCACCACACACTCATGGATCCTAAAAATGCAATTTACTCTGAAAAAAGTCTTTATTAAAGGAGAAATCTTTCAACTCCTAACTGAGGTATGTTAATTAGTTCATCTCATGAAGTTTATATGCAACTCACTCAAATACACCACAACATGAGGCAAAACAATGTATATAAGTCATTTCTATCAATACCTAAGATTTTTCCATGAACATGAACATAAGAGAATCATGATAATAGATAAACACACGATAACCTTCTGTTTTGGCACATTATCTTCCCCTTGGGAGTAAGCCTCTATAATCACTTTTATACATCATTCATACTAAAATTAACTTCAAGGTCCAATATAAAGTCACAAAAGACATGAAATATATAAATTAATAAAGCATAAAAAAATGTTGAAGGTAACATGAGGAGATTACTCTTGATCTTCTCTAGATTGGAGAGCACAAAACTTATTCTTCTTAAGACAACTCTCATCTGGACCACTAGAGGCAAACTTATTATCCGCCCCTCCCTTACCCTTAAGAACCAGGCAATTTCTAATTTTTTTCCCCATCCTTTCCACACCCATAGCAACCATCCATGCAAGTTAGGAACTTACTGATGAGTCCATAGTTTCAACTCATTAAGGATCTATTTTAATAAATTTAGTGTCCTGAAAGACATATTTTATGTCAATGTAAAACCTTAAATTTCAAGTATTTGGATTAAGGAAAAAAGCATGCACATTCATGAGCACAAACGAATAAGGCAGCCGAAAGAATGAAGAAAATAAGGCCTGATTATCACCTATCTCATTGGAAAAGTCTCCGAATCGACATCATATCGCCTAAATTTCTGTGTGTTAATCCCTTAAGGATAAAATCAAGTCAGCGATAGAAAAGTGTAGTCGGTGACTCGCCGAACGGTTCCACGATGTAGTCGCCCAAACTTATAGATTTGAAGTATTGAAGGTAAAAGCAAAAAGGTGATGGATTGACCAAAGGACTGGTCACCGAGTGGATCGATGATACCAATTCATTGCGCCGAATAATCCTTCACAACATATTTCTGGCGACCATAAATACATTCTTTATTTTTAAGTTTAGTATCGATTGATCTATCGTTCTATCTAGGTTTCAATATAGAATAAGAATTATCAACTTGGAAGTTTAGAACGGAGTTTTGAGAAAATATTTACCTTAGATTTAAAGATTTGAAGATTGCCATTTTTGGGAAATTGGAAATGGGTGTTGAAGATTCGTCAAATTAGACCTTTCTAAAGATAAAATAAAGCTTACCCAGTTGATAGAAACACAATTTGGTAACAACTTGTGATATCTAGCTAAAACACCAATTCTTGGGATGTGATTATGGGATGATTTAACTGCTGGGTATTTTTGATTGATAGTTTTATTGCTTTACAGGAAATTTTTTTTCTTACACATAAGAGATCTTCATTTTTAAATAGAAGTAATTTAAAATGGTCATTTTCTTCTATCAAATTGTAATAGGGTGAGGATGTGAGTTTTCAAATTTTTCAACTCACCGACTTGAATATATATCCTTTATAAAGAACTAAAAACCATTCTCTCAAACTCACTTAAATCCTAGATTTTTATTTTGTTATGTATGTCTTTAAGTTCAATAGAAAACTTTCCACGCGATAAGGATGTCATAAATCCATCAATGAATTTCATATAGTTCAATAGATACATCTTCAAAAACAAAAAATATCAAACATAAAGTAGTTGAATCTACAAATATGTAAGTTTTAAAATGTGTTTGTAAAAACAAATAGAGAAACAAGGAAATGAGATTTTTTGTCTACTTCCAATTTGAATTTTAAAAAATGTCATTTTCTAATTTGTTATGTGTAAAACTGAAATTTATATCTTCGCAATAGAATTCATATGTAACACATAAATAACTCCAAAAATGTAACTTGTGGTTCTGAAAAGTAAAAAAAACATAAATTTTAGCATACCTTGAAAAAAAAATAGAAAGCTCTCAAACTAATCAGTAATTATGATCTTTTGTCTTTTCTTTAAATATATTTCATTTTATGGTCATTTATATCATTTGAACTTTAGTAATCATTGCTATATAGAAATGGTAAGAAATTAAAATGCAAATAATTATACTGTTATACTTTGATTTTTTTCACTTGTCATTCTTATCCATTATCATATATGTGGACTTAAAAAAAGAAATCAACATTAATAATTCATTAAATAGTCATAAATGTTTCATTGAATTTTTGAAAAAGACCCATCTATGTTATTTGTTTAAAATTTAGCTCATCTATGTCATTTTCATTTGAGAAGAGGCTGATCTATCTCTATATTTGTTAATGGAAAAATGTTTCGATTATGCAAAACCATTTTTTACACATGGTAAATTATGATTCAACCATGTACAAAGAATAAAATATGTTATCAAACATTAAGAAAAGGTTCGTCTATGTCATCCGTTAATAGTTTGGATCATCAATGTAATTTCATTAACAAATAATGACATGGATGAACCTTTTCCCAAACACAAATAACATAGATGAGCTAAACTTTTGATGTATGACATAAATAAGTCTTCTATGAAAGTAGGGATAATGCACAAGTACCCCCTCAACCTATGCCCAAAATCTGAGAGACACACTTATACTATAATAAGGTCCTATTACCCCCCTGAACTTATTTTATTAATAATTATCTACCCCTTTTCGTCTACTGCAACTATCTTGTGGGCCAATGCTGGTGATTTTTACGATATTGTCACGTAGACCAAACAGGGATATAAATTACTTATCTCAATAAGTTCATGGGGGTAATAGAACCTTAGTATAGTATAAGTGTGTCTCTAAGATTTCAGGCATAGGTTGAAGGGGGTACTTGTCCATTCTCCCTTGAAAGTATGATGACATATTTGAGCCTTTTTCCAATACTAGATAACACTTGAAATTTTGGTTTTGTTCCAAATTTCATCAGAGTTATGTTAGCATATTGTCTTCCTATATAAGGCAATTATAGTATTAATACAGGGTAAATTTCACATATGATCACGTAACTATAACATTGACGCATTTCATGCATGGCTTTTATTATCGACAACGCAGTAACAACATTCAAGTTTCCAAATGATAGGAATAAAAAGAGAAACTGGAAGCATAAGCTCAATCAACAAAAGAAAGTTGATCTTGATTGGGTCGTTTTTCTTCATTGGTGGCTTCAGAATGTTTATCAAAGCATTAGCACCTCTTATTTGTATGGCTTCCTTGTCATAAGCCAAAGCAGCTTCTAAAGCAGTGTCAAAAGTTCCCAACCAAAGACGAGTTCTCTTTCTTGTGTCTCAAGTCTCTGCTGCTCACTTGCCTCATTTTCACCATCTAACTTTCCTGTACTTATTCACATCTTCTTGCATCAAATTTGAATCTTTTTTCTCTTTGGACTTCTTCTTTTAATTGACCTTTGTCTTTCCATTCTCGATGACGATTTCCGTTACACGCGTCCTTTCATGTCCCTCAAACTTTTCTTCTTCATCCTTATCCTCCTCGTCACTAGGCGAGTTTGTTCTGTCATGGTCTGGCACGTGAATACGTACAAGACTTGGGAAATTTTTCCCACTTGATTGCTGGATTTTTTGACTACGTCAATTGCTTAGGGTTTTACCACTCCTTTTTTACATGAAGCTCTTCCTTGGTGTCACGCCCCGAGCTACCAACCCCCGATACACGGATACAGAACCTAGGACCACAAGTAATACCAAGATAAACCTGCTGGCATGATCATGAGCGTACTAAAGAAAATAAACTGAATGCGAAAGCTAAATCGTAATTTAAACTTAAAAGATAGGGAATACCGATTTCTATAACTGAAATATTTGAAAACAATGAGTTTAATACAAAGGAAATATTAACTCAATGCTAAGCTAAAACTAACTATGTCTGAAAAATAAGCCTCTAATTGACTAGAAATACTGGGACAGGCCCCCCCAACTAAAGCCAGCAAAATATAAAACTAATGACTAAAAAAGACTTAAAAAGAAACTCATACTATTGTCCTCGGGAGAATGAGGACTCACCATTGAATCTGTGAAATTCGATATCTAGAATCGATCTAGCATGATCTGGATGCTGATAACCTGAATCTACAATCACGAGAATATGTAAACCCATATGCTTGTCAGTACTTGAAGGTACTGCCCATGTATGGATAGAAAAATCTGAATAATACATAACTGAACAAGCAACAAACTAAGCAATAATCTGAACATGATATGATTATAGAATGTGGATTAACTGAATGCAATGACCAATTTATAACATGCTGAAACTGAATATTGGATATACTGATAAATGGTTAATGTAGTGGAATCTAACAGGTCTATGGGAGCTACTAATAACCGATAATAAAACCACATGAGCTAAATGTGGAGTCCCGCCCCATCGAGAGGACCCAATATACCTTGCTAGAAGTATAAAGGCATCCTGTCGTGATCACTAAACTGATGGCCACAGAGGGGACTTATAACCTACTTGGATATTAGTTCTGGGAATATTGGTACGCTATCCCGATAGTCCCGACTCAATAGACTGCTCTTACTGCCCAATGAATTATTAATGAACTTATATGACGAGTTTATGTACAACTGGATTGTTTAAAAATAAAACTGAACAGCAAACTGACAATTCAATAACTAATCTGTTAGTAGATGCATTAATAATTGAGGAATGTATAATTGAATAGCTGAACTTATCTTGACCTAGCATTTGTAGTTCAACAACGAAAGAAATACATATCTCGGATTGTGAAGTTATGCAATAATTTGATAATAACCATGGAATCTACTTTGGAACATATAACTAATTATTCATAAAAGTTTCATTTAAGTTCTAGAAACCCTAGGTCTAAATCATGATCTGGAATCAAAAATCTCTGACTGAAAACTAGGACCCAAGCGTGAAAGAACCCCCCTAGGAAATCCCACATACCTCGTGATGAAATTCATGGAGAAATATTTAGATTTCGAGGCTGGAACTGCTGGAACCTTGTTGTGTTCTTGAACTTTTTCTCCTCTCTTGCTTCTATTTTTCTAAAGTTTTTGATTAATTATTTGACTTAGGTAAGTTTTAGTTATGTTTCTAGCCTTAAACTTACGAAAATCTGATCATTTAAGGTCAAAATGATGTATCTTAGGGTTTAAACGAATTGGGAGAAGACCAAAAGGCCCCTGAGTTAATTGATATCGTACCAAACGACGACCTAGACTGACGAGCCATCATTCATTCGGCAGTCCGTTGTTTGGGTACGTATGTTGGATTTGTTCGATAGACCTTTATTAAAACGGGCATAACTTTTTACTCTGAGGTCTTATTTTAGCAAGGTCGGTGGCTATGGAGTATCTTTTGGTAGGTCATGCGACACCTAATTCATTTTGCGCTAATAATTATAATCATTTGAAGATGACCCAACTACATTTTCCTCCTAAATGCCTTCTAATTTTCACCTATGATCCTTAGGGTCATTTATGGACTGTGCTGGTCAATCGTGGTTCTTGCCAGAGAGTGGGTAATTGAGGTCTTGATTGGAGGACACAGACTACGGACTGTAGTCGGAACTTATGGAACATAGGTTCGTCAACATTTGACACTTTGTCAAATTTTTAGGCTGCTTATTGGGAGAGTTTCAGTTACAAAAGATGGATGTGCAGTATGTGCAATAGGTCAGGATACGATCCGTCGATGTTAACCGTCAATTGCACCTGTAGATTTTCTTAAAAGTTGATTTCTAGTATGTTCTAGATACGCGGTGTTACACTTGGAGGCCATGCTTCATGACAAGGAAAAAAAGGTACATACTTAACATGCATACACTTCATATATGAGTAGAAATTCTTTTATCAATATGAGGTGATTGTACCCTATATCTCTTCAGAAATAGCTACAATGTACTTAGCTTCAGATGTATATAAGGTTGTTGCTGCTTACTTCTTTGATCTTTAATATATTACTCCTGACCCAAGATTAAAGTATGTGTTGAAATGTTTCGTGTATAATACATTGAAATCAGCATAATCCCAATCGTGAACCTACATAATCTGAATTTAAACACTTGTGAAGACCAAAACCCATATTCCATTGTTCCAGCGACAAAATGCAGCACTCTTTTTGCTGCTCCAAAATGAACCTTTGAAGTTTGTTGCATAAACATGGATATAACACCACCTAAGAATGCATGATTAGGGCGAGTATGGGTTAGGTAAATTACACGTCCAACCATTCTTCTGAGACTTCTAGCATCATCCATCCCTGCTCCATCTTTAAGCTGCAGGTTTTCACCAACATTCATAGGTGTGGCAGAAGGCTTTCAATTAAGCAGACTAAACTTAATGAGAAGATTTTGGCATATTTTATTTGTAAAAGAAATATTAAATATTTAGCTTTATGGACTTCAAGGACAAGAAAATAATGTAATAACCCCATATATTACATCTCAAACTCATTCATCATTTGAGACTTAAATCCATCCACCAGAGAAATAGAATAGCTAGAATAAATGATAACATAAATATAAAGGCAAACAATGATGAAAGCATTACCTTTGTTCTTTACATACAACATGGGTTCATTTTCACTTCTCATATATCCCTTTCTGTGAAAATACCCATTTATTTTGATACATCATGCGCGAGTGACTACCTTCAAACCAACAATGCCTTTTTCAGTTTATAGACCTTTATTTCATCACCATTCTTTATAAAACCTTCTCGTTGTTCTATGTAGACCTCTTCTTGTAGGTCTCCATTGAAAAATGTTGACTAGACATCAAATTGATAAACTAGTGACTATGCAGACAACGCTAGAACAAGTCTAACAGTTTCAAATCGAGCAACCGGATAAATTGTTTCTTCAAAATCAGTACTACATTGTTGTGCATATCCTTTTTCCAAAAGATGAGCGTTATGATTCTGCAAGGTCCCATTCTTTTTAGTAGAGTTTATCTCATCTAACATCTCTCTCCGCTACTGTTCCATCTTAGCCGCTTCTCCATAATGTGTAGGATCTGACCTTGCAAAAGAGAATTGACATGTTGTATACATGTTGTTGGAATTGACATGTTAAGACTTTTTGATATTCTTAGTGGAATTGGCACATATGATGACTTTTCAAGAGTAGTAGATGAGAAGTTTCTGCTCCCTGAAGGTGAAGAAAATAAATCTTTAGAAGTGGTACTAGATTCAGCTGCTGTAGCTGTAGGAGTTGCATGCTGAATTTCATCAAAAGTGATTCCAATAGGCATAGAAAGTTGTTCTTGCATCCTATCTTTGATTCCACTCCAATTCTAACTTGCCATTTCATAAAATACTATATCCCTTCTAATTAAATCTTTGTACTAAGAGGTTTATACAATCTATATGCTTTAGCTTGTGTGCAGTAACCTATAAAGACAAATGTTCAGATTTTTCAACCCAACTTCGAAAAATTGTAATTTACCAAAGCATAAAATAATACAGAACTGAAATTCGTAAATAACTTACAAATGGTTTTTCTACCCTCCAAGATTAAATTGAGTTTGATATATAGCCAAACTTTATTGGAGTACAAATCAATAAATGGACTGATGTTTGTTAAAAAGCTTCAGCCAAATGATTTAGAAATCCTTTGCTTGCAACATATCGTTCCTCTCCACCACTGGGGCGATGTGTTTTTTTTTTTTTTTGCTCAGCAACACCATTTTGGCTCACGGAGTATAGGTGTGTGTTTAGCTCCCCATGATACTATTTCCTCATAAAATATATTCCTCCCCTTTGGACATAATTCACAGACCTCTAATGTTGCAAATATACTATGTCCACACCCCACTTTGCTTCTTATCTTTCTTAAAGTACTAGAACTTTTATATATTCTGATTGGTTTCTAACAAATAAACCTCTCATTAGACTAGAATCATATTAAATATGAGTGGAAATACGACAGCCCACTACAAGATCCGTTAGTATTATAGGCCCACATAATTAACATGTATTTAATTTCATACACTTTAATTCTCTAGCTTTGCAACAGGAAACGATTTCCAAGTTGTTTTCCACAAATGCTCCTTGACGCCAATTCCATAGAACCATGATTTGGGAGTCTAAAGCGTCATACCTTCGTCAATTAGAAATTCAGACCTTTATATTGCATGGGCCCACTAATTCAAAATGCACAACTTCTACTCATCCTTTGCAGGTTAACAAGCGTAAAACTTTCCATGTTGGAAACATCAAGGCAGAACATCTTGTTTGGTATAGTAGTGTTTGCGGAACTTTTTGCCTACTTATTGTTTTGGTAATGACAATCAATCGCATCAAACGCAAAGAGAATGCCCATTCTACCTTGGTTGTGCAAACCCAAAGAAATTGTATCCTAATTAGGTAAGAACAATGATTTCAACATTTTTACTATTCGTGGCTAAGCAATACCCAGAAATACCCACGTGCCTTTTCCTTCAACCTGCATCTCTTTTGTGTTTGACAAGCTGCACCTATTTCTTTCCTTTGTATCCTCATCTAGCACCTGTAATAGATTGGGTGCTTGTATATTATTTGAAAAACCACTATCTAGAAACTATACATCAATACTCTTGTGATTTGTGTCAATGCAATCCATAAAGAGATAATTCTTTTCCACATTTTTCTATTGCTGCAAAGTTTATTTTCTAATCTTTATACCAACTATTAGCCTTTATATACCTGTAGCGCTGATAATGATGATGTTGAATGCAATTCTTTGTGTTACTTTGCTCACTGGACGACCTATTCCCATCTTCCATCCTCAGCCTATTCCATAGTCACGACCTCGACAACTATGGAATGCTCCCGTTCCTGGACCTTTGCTTGTAGGACCTTTGTTCTTACCATATCTGGTTATTGCATCCTTCACCTGGAATGCTTTATTTTAATTACTTTCACTAGATCGATTGAGTCTCACCTATTGGCCTTTAAGAAATCCCATCAAATCATCAAAGGAAAAAAAAAACTGATAGATCCTTAGTCTCTTCTATATAAGAAACTATATGATCAAATTATGAAACCAAGCTTCGCAGTTTCTTTTCCACAATCGTTTGATTAGTAATTTTATCGCCACATGATTGAATTTTCTAACAATTTCCACTGCTATGGACAATTATCAACTGATTATCCATTTTTCATCATTAAGATTTTAAAGTCACGCTGAAGTAATTGCAATCTCACCACAATGAACTTTGAATCACCATGAAAGTCCTTCTGCAGAATCCACCAAACTTGCTTTGATGTGGTTGCCGATGCTATCCATGAAAAGTTGCTATCATGAACTGCCTGCTGGATAAAAACCAGTGCTTTGGCATATTCTTTATTATTGTCTTGCACTCTATTTTCTTCGTCAGTATGTGCAAATCCTCATTCTACCAAGTCCCAAAGATTTTGATATTTGAGTATTATTTTCAAACGAATACTCCAGAATTCGTAATATCTCCCTTGAAGATGGGAATGAGTGGTTGTTCCACACTTAATGCATTGCCATTAGTTGACATTACTCTTATACCAACAGCGTTGGCATAAATAGGTAGGAAACTTTTAGGAAGAAACAATGTTTCAAAGGTTATAAGAATTGCATGTTGAAGTCTTTTCTATTTTTCAATATATGAAATCACATGAAAGTACAACTTTATATAGACTTAAAATAAACAAACATTGAAGTCACTGTAAAATACCACGGTGGGGACTGGACTAGTGGGGGGGTTATCCCTTAATTACCCACTATAATTACTACCCAAAACTCACAACTAGAAGTACTGAACCATTATTAGCGTATTGCCCAACTAGCCCATAATCTAGGACCATTACTACAAACTTAATTAACATGTCATACTTTTAATCCAGTATTCAATATTCCCTCAAACCTGTCCTCCTTTCTGATTCCTATACCGCCTACTAAGAAGGGTCACACTCAGTGAATTTAATATGGTAAATCAATGAAACAGTGGAGTAAATTACGAACTAAAATTAACGAGAGACCCTTCCTATTTCAAACCTTATATTGAGGCTCCATACATTTCTATTAATTAATATAATTATCATTGATTAATCATGACCACCTTAATCATTTTTATTAACGATAAGGTGAAAATAATAGGGAACACCCTTATTTTTTTTTCCCACTAACCATTTGGGTTGTTCCCTTTCCCTTTCGTCATTCCTTCCGGTTTCCTGTCATATGTTCCCGTCCAAGCCGCTTTGAAAGGAGGGTATGCCCTTCCGTTGTTTTCATCTCTTTCCTATGAACAGGACCGATTAAAAATATAAATTAATTGTATTTATTAAATTCAATAGTGCAGTAATAATAAATTCTCCAAATCATTCATCTCAACGTGTGACTAGGTTGAGATTTAAGATTATCGCTTGCAATACGTATAATTGACTAATATTCAGGGCCTCAATGACTGGCCATTCTCCTATCAAGCCCTACCCCTCCGCTTCATCCCCTCGACGTTGTGTCCCCCCCTTTCCCCCTACCCCGTTTTTTTTCTATGGGGTCATTATTATATATCGAATCTCTGCAACCCAGCTTCCCCATTTTCATTGTCTATTTCTTCTATACTTCTTTACGTTTTCTTAGTGCGGTTTTGTATCTTTTTTCTCTATGGAGGATACCATCTTTGAAGTGACCTTGGTCTTTCCATTTTTTATGATAACTTCTTTGCAAATACTTTTTTGTCGTTTGGACTTCTCTCCTTGATGATTTTACTCCTTATCACTAAATGAGTCTGTGGCGTCATTGTCCGTTAGATAAATACGTACAAAACGTGGCATGACCACAAAACAATTACCCATTAGATTGGTTTTTTCCCTCTGGCAACTTTTGAGGGTTTTTTGACTACCTCATTTTGGTGAATCTCATCTTTGGAAGCCATTGCTTCAGAAAAGAGAACAAACAAAAAAATCACAAGCAGTCCATTAAATCAGGCATGTATATGCTTCATCAATGATAAAAAAAAAATTATTTATGTACTCTAAATGTCAACTTGATTATCTGATTTTGATCTAGCACATAAAGTTTCAGACTTTACTCATTATTATAAACTCAATTAATTACCGGTATATTACCCGCTAATTAATTAAATATAGTTGTTGAATAGTTCAAATTTTCAACCAACTTCCCCGACCAATCATAAATGATCCATGTCTCATAAAAGGATGTCCTTGACAATAAATTCATGTTCAATTGACTCTAGCGCTTTATAATTTTTAGAACTTATATAATAGGTTGGGTGAGTATAGATCTTTCTCCACAAATATATCTATTAAACTTCTATCACCTTACCTTCACACTCAAAGCCCTATTGATTCAACATTCTTGACTACAAACCTTACTTTCAAGCATAGAATCATTAAATACCCCTAGATTCTGAGGCATTCTAATCAAATTATTTATTACCATGTGAATGTAGTCATAATTAAGCAAAAGGTTCACATTCTATGCTTTACAAGCCTACAATCATTGACTACAAACCTTACTTTCAAGCCTACAATCATTAAATACCCCTAGATTCTGAGGCATCTAACTCATATTATTTATTACATGTGAATCTAGTCATAATAAGGCAAAAGGTTCACATTCTATCTTACAAGTCAGATCCTCATACAGAATCAGTTCTAGTCCTAATGAATAAATGTCTATATGTGTCGCCTAATCTTGATCATTACTACCCGTGACATTAATTTGAGAAGATCAATTTCTAATTCTTCAATGTTCCACCTTTCTGGCTAAACTCCCCAAATATAAATTGATCAAATAGACTAGGGTTAACCATTGCAAATCACATAAATTCCATCATACTAGCAATATTGAATGTCAATTAATTATATAATTAACGTATCCAGCCAACTTGAATTGGAATCAAAGTTTACCACTACCCACACTGTAGGAAGAAACCCTATCTAGAATTGCGTTTTGACTTCGCAATTGGGGGAACACATTGGGTGGTGAACTGAAGCTAAAAATTGCATAAAAATGCGTACTTGGCCTATGACCCCAACCCACGGGGCGTGGATCCTTATAGTAGTCGTTGGTGTTTGCTTTTTAACAGCTTTTGGGTCTTTTCTAAGGGTCCTCCTCAAGGACCCCTTAGGTTGTCCCTGGTGTTCATACCTTGATGCCCTAACTCTAAAACCCTTATTCTAAGTAGTGGAATCACTTTTACGATTTTAACAATCATACCAAAATCTAAAACTCTAGAACAAGGCTCTAGAACTTTCTAGTTTAGTTCGCTAGTTTTTGAGCCATAACAATATCTCCTCCTTGGGATCATTTATCCTCGAATGATGATTCTAAACACTTATTGAGGTCGCCTCTCTTAAATTTCAGCCCATCATGCACTCATACCTAATAAATGCACACACAATCAAGGAACGAAAGTCACTATGGTCCCAAATTACATATTTAATGCAATCACAAGTAGTAGAACTACTTCTAACAACTCCAAATAGATGAACTTCTACAACAACTCATTTCAAGGGGGAACTACATTCTCCTAACTAAAACATGATCGACACACACTCATGGATCCTAAATGCAATTTACTCTCAAAAAATCCTTTGTAAAAAGAGGAATCTTTCAACTCCTAACAAAGGTATGTCAATTAGTTCATTTCATAATATTTATATGCAATTCCACTCAAATGCACCACACCATGAGGTAAAACAATGTATATAATTCATTTCTATCAAGACCCAAGATTTTTCCATGAACATGCACATAAGGGAATCATGGCTATAGATAAACACACAATAACCTTAATTTTTTGGAACATTATCTTCCCCTTGAAAGTAAGACTTTATAATCACTTCTATACATCATTCATGCTAAAAATAACTTCAAGGGCCAACATAGAAATTCACAAAAAGACAAGAAATCCATAAATCAATAAAGCATAAAAAAAAATACTAGAGGCAACATAAGGATATTACTGTTGATCTTCTCTAGATTGGTGAGCATAAAACCTATTCTTCTTAAGATCACTCTAATATGGAAAAATAGAGGAAACTTTACTATCCCCCATTCCCTTACCCTTAAGAACTGGGCAATCTCTAATTTTGTGTCCATCCTATCCACACCCATATCAACATCCATGCAAGTTAGGCACTTACTGATGAATCCACAATTTCAAATCATTAGGGATTTATTTTAATAGATTTAGTGTACTAAAAGGCATATTTTGTATCAATGTAAATCCTTGAATTTCAGGTATTGGGATTGAGTAACAAAGCATGAATATTAATGAGCACAAACGAATAAGGCAGCCGAAAAAATGAAGAAAAGAACGCCTTATATCGCCAATCTCATTGGGCAAGTCTTGGAATGAACATGGTCTCGCCTAAAGTTCTAGTGTGCAAAGCCCTCAAGGATGAAATCAACTTGGTGTTAGAAAAGAGTAATCGGCGACTCGCCGAACAGTTCGATGATGCAGTCGCCCAAAGTTACAGATTGGAAAATACTGAAGGTCAAAGCAAAAAGGCGATGGAATTGACCAAAAGGTTGATTACCGAGTGGATCGGTGAACCCAATATTTTGCGCCGAATGATCTTTCGCAGCATATTTAGTTTAGTATCGATTTATCTATCGTTCTATATAGGTTTCAATCTAGAATAAAAATTATCATCTTGGAAGTTCAGAACGGAGTTTACAGACAATATATTCCTTAGCTTTAAAGATTTGAAGATTGCCAATTTTGAGAAATTGGAAATGGGTGTTGAAGATTCATCAAATTAGATCTTTTTAAGAGGAAATAAATCTTACCCACTCAATGGAAACACATTTTGGTATCAACTTCTATCTTTTAATGATATCTAGCTAAACCTCCAATTCTTGGGGTGCGATTATGTGATTATGGATGATTTAGCTATTGGGTATTGTTGATTGATATTTTATGTCTTTACAAGAAATTTTTGTCCTTACACATAAGAGATCTTCATTTTTAAATAGAAGGGATTTAAAATGGTCATTTTCTTCTATTCAAATTGTAATAGGGTGAGAGATCTGAGTTTTTCAAATTTTTACACTCACCGACTCAAATTATATATCCTTATAAAGAACTAGAAAACCATTTCTATCAAACTCACATAAAATCCTAGATTTTTCTTTTGTTAAGTTTTTTCTCTAGAGTTTCAAATAGAAAACTTTCCACAGATAAGGATGTCATAAATCTATCAATAAATTTTTTATAGTTCAATAAATAAATCTTCAAAAAAAAATCAAACCTAAAGTAGTTGAATCTACACATATGTATGTTTTAATATGTGTCTGTAGAAACAGGCAGAGAAACAAGGAGATGAGATCTCTTTGTCTACTTACAATTTGAATTTTAAAAAATGTCATTTTCAAATCTCTTATGTGTAAAAGTAAAAATTATATATCCACCAAAGAAATTCATGTCATACATAGGTAACTAAAAAAATGTAACTTGTTGTCTAGAAAAAGTTAAAAAAAAAAACTCATATTTGAGCTTTCCTTGAAAATAAAATCAAAAGCTCTCAAACAAATCTGTAATTCTGATCGTTTGTCTTTTCTTTATATTTTTTGCATTTGATGGTCATTTATATAATTTAATATTAAGTAATAATTGCTATATAGAAATGGTAAGAAATTAAAATGCAAATAACTATAATTTTACTATTCGATTTTTTTTCACTTGTCATTCTTATCCATTATCATATATGTGGACTAAAAAAAAGAAATTAACATTAATAATTCATTAAATAATCATAAATGTGTCATTGAACTTTTAAAAAAGACTCATCTATGTTATTAATTAAAAATTTGGCTCATCTTTGTCATTTTCATTTGAGAAGAGGCTTACGTCTATATTTGTTAACTAAAAAAAGTTTCGACTATGCAAAACAATATTTTACGCATGGTCAATTGTGATTCATCCATGTCATTGATTAAATTATTCTTTTTAAAGAACAAAGAATAAAATATGTCATCGAACATTGAGAAAGGGTTCGTCTATGTCATCCGTTAATAGTTTGGATCATCTATGTCATTTAAGTTAACAAATGATGACATGGATGAGCCTTTACTCAAATAGAAATTTACATAGATGAGCTAAACTTATGATGGATGACATAAATAAGTCTTCTCTGAAAGTGTGACAAGCCAAAGCAGCTTCTAAAGCAGTGTCAAAACTTCACAACCAAATCCAAGTTCTCTTTCTTGTATCTCGAATCTCTACTGCCCACTTACCTCATTTTCACCGTCTAACCCTCCTGTACTTATTCACATCCTCTTGCATCAAATTTGAATCTTTCTTCTCTTTGTACTTCTTCTTTTCATTGGCCTTGGTCCTTCCATTCTCGATGACGATTTCTGTTACACGCATCCTTTCATGTTCCTCAGACTTCTCTTCTTCATCCTTATCCTCCTCGTCACTAGGTGAGTCTATTGTGTCATGGTCCGGCACGTGAATTCGTACAAGAGGAAAAATATGGGAAGTTTTTCCCACTTGATTGCTGGATTTTTCGACTACATCAATTGTTGAGGGTTTTATGGCTCCATCTTTTACCTGAAGCTCTTCCTTGGAGACCATTGCTTCATGAAAAGGAAAAAAAAGGTGCATCAGACCGAACATTCATACACTTCTTAGATGATTAGAAATTCTTTTATCAATATGAGGTGATCAATACCCTATATCTCTTCATAAATTTTTAGAAGAATATTGAAATAAAACAGAAATAAACTACTCACTCTAAGAAAATTGTAGTGCCTCTTAATTCAATGGCTGCCTTAACATAAGCCAAAGTAACTTCTTCAGGATTGTCAAAAGTGCCCAACCAGTTTTGATTTTTGTGTCTACAATTTCTACTTCCCATTTTCCCCATCTCTGTTGTCTAACTCCTTTGTACTTTTTATTTTCTTGGAACAACTTTATATATTTACTCTCTTTGGACACTCCCATTGTCCCAATTTATGATCACAATTTTAAAAATCCATCTTGAAGTTCATGCTTTACCATATAAATCATTATTAAGAATAAAAATGTTGAGGTGATTTCAATGAAAATTTTGTTTTGGTCTATGCAATCTAATGAATTTGTTTCTATTGCCACGCAAAAATAAAGCCCAAAAATATGTACCGTGTGATTATATTTGTTATATGAGGACATCTCTATTTACTTGATCATGTTTTAAACTAAAGCTTAATCATATATTTATATAAAAGAGAACCTTAGGCCCGCCTATGTGGAACAATCACAAACCAGAATTCTCTTTTAATTATTTATTTTCAAAATTAACCTTACATTTCATGAAAAGTTGTGACTTTTGTAAAACTTTGCGACTTTTACAAAAAGTTGTGAGTTATGTAAAACTTTGCTATTTTTACAAAAAAATTGTGACTTTTTATGAAAAGGTGCAACTTTTACAAAAAGTTGTGACTTTAATGAAAAGTTGTGATTTTTATGAAGAGTTGCGATTTATGAAGAGTTGCAGTTTTAATGAAGAATTGCGACTTTTATTTAGAGTTGCAACTTTTATGAAAAAATTGTAACTTTAATGAAAACTTTTCAAAAGAGTTATGACCTTTTTGATAAGGCATAATAAACGTGTATTCACACTACTCGTTTTTGTCTATAAATAGAGAGATTTTCTCTCATTTTAAAATAATAAAAATTCTGAATTTATTTTTCTTCTTCTTCATCTTCTTTTGCAGAATTATATATTCGTGTACTTTACTCATATTGGGTGATTGGCTCACACCGATGTTCTTGTATCAACACACTTACTTGTTAATAGAATCGCTCTATCATGAGATGATCTATTTAAACTTCGGGTAGTAGAATGGACTAATATTCTTAAGGGAACAATGTGCATTAAGTGAGCTCGGTTTTTCTTTATGTTTCATTTTATTATTACTGATTCTGGTATGTTTTTTACAATTACTAATTTGTGCTTTTTTATTTATTTTTGTGTACATTTTTTAAACTTTGTTGTTTATGTTTATGTTTTTGATTATTATGTTAAAGTAAATACGTGTTAATCAAGAGTTTCATGTAATCATTAGACTATTGATGTCATGTAGATTAGAAATCTTAAACTTGTAAAATAAATTACTTTAATCTTTATAGAGTTTTCAGGTGCTAAAAGATCTATGAGATGTGCAATAAAGGACTTTCAATATTAAAAATTAGGGGTTATTTCAACACTACCTTGATTTTTATTTATCATACTTCTACTTATCGATGTGGTTCAATTGATTAATGACATCAAAAAATAAATGAATCTTGTGATGGTAAGTATTGTACTCACTTTAATCAAAACGTTTGGGGTTCAATGTTTAGGTTGGGTCAATTAATTAGCCCTCCAGTAGGATGAATCTATCTTAATGAAATATTAAAGAAATAATTCCTCCTTATCACTTTTGATTAAATTCCCCAAAAATAATAAGTTCTGTAACCATATGATCACAAGATAAACAATAGAAATATTCAGTTTTTTGCTAATCAAAGTAGTGTCCCATCGACTAACTTAGGATTTTGAATAAGGGACCTGACAGACATCATCTAATCCAAATTATTTGAGCAACATACGTTATTTCATTGAACTCCAATAGATGTGTTTTTATATTTTAATTAATTTATCAAGTAGGCAACTAATTATATAAGATGTATAATATTTATATTTTGTACGTAGTGGTGTTGAATAGGAGAAAAACTCTCGCCTAATGAATATAATATTTTTAAAACTTTTCCAAAATACAAATTTAGCCAGTGAAACAATTGCATATCTTTTGTATAGACTTTGGTGATGAACCACATAATAAAATGAAGAATTAATAACAATATTCGTAAACACTGATACATCAAATCTTCTTTTCGTTTTAAGATTAACAACGTTCATTTCCTCTTTGGTAAAATATTCTTGACAATTTATTGTTCGGGCGGACACCTATTCACAAAAAACCCCAAATTAATTAAAAGTTATCAATAATGTTTTATCAATATAATATTTATAACCTCAAGTTCACAACCGCTCAAGCCACGATGCAGTTTCCACTAAGTTTGAAGTAATAAATTTAAAAGAAAAATGGTATCACCTTAATCCATTTTAAGAATGAATTTACATTTAGTGAGAATTGTATAAAATTAACCTAAACATGTAACTAATCAATTAATTAAGAAAATGAGTAACAATATAACTTTGATCAATTTCTATTTCAAGCTCCTCGTGATATGTTGAGGGAGCAAAGAAGTAGTTGCTTCATGTAAATAATTTAGCTTTTCAGAAAAAAATTCAATTAAATATAAAAATTTGAAATAAAAAAAATCTAATTCACTTCACATATTTAATACACACACACTCATGTTAAACAAAATCGAATAAAGAAACATGTCGTTTACATTACAATAAATATATTGTCTACAGTTATTTTAAAACCCAAGGTTTAACTAGCAAAAGTTGCATGTTTTAGATAATGTTCTTTTAGAAAATATGTACAAGGAAAATGACAAAAACAACTCCGCGTCATCAATAATAAATTTTAATTAGTTTAACAACAACAATAATATGTATGGTGTAATTCTGTAAATAGAGTTTGGAGAGGGTAATATAATATACACGAACTTTTCTTTTCATTTTGTGAAGAAAGATTGTTTCCAATTGACCACGGCTCAAAAATAAAAGTTATTAGTAAAAAGAAATTTCCATTAGAAAAAAAATGTCAGTCTAAAATTAAGATACAAAGTAAAATACAGCAACAAATAATAAAAATTATATGTGATTACTAAATACTTCTGCTAATAAGGAAAGAAGTTATGGGGCCAGCCCCCGTCCTCTCCCCCAAAAAGAAATTCTTTTACTTATAGTCATGTTATTCAACTACTAAAGTTCAGCTTTTGAACTCATAATTTTAAAGGTGAAATGGATAAATCTATTGAAAGTTGAACCAATAAAGTAACTAAACATAAATGGAGCTGCATGGATATTGTCTTCTTAGTAGTGGATATGGTTTCTTTTTTTTGGTTGTAGCTAAAGAAGATTGGTCAAAGCATTAACACCTTTTATTTCAATTGCAATCTAGTTATAAACTAAAGCAGCTTCATCCGCAGTGTCCAAAATTCCCGACCAACATCGTTTATTCATTCTTACATCTCGAATCTCTGCACCCCATCTTACCTTTTTCATTGTCTAACTTCCTTGTAGTTGTTTACATTTTCTTTGTGCAGTTTTGTATCTTTTTATTATCTTTGGAAGATATCGTCCTTGAAGTGACCTTGGCCTTTCCGTTTCTGAAGATAATTTCATTACAAATTCTTTTTTGTCGTTTGGACTTCTCCCCTTGAAGATTTTCCTCCTCATCACTAAATGAGTATGTGGTGTCAGTGTCCATTATTTAAGTACGTACAGCATGAGGCAAGACAAGTTACAACCAAACGTTTGCCTATTAAGTTGTTTTTTTTTTGCTCTAGAAGCTTAATTTTGACGGTTTTTTTACCACCTCTTTTTCGTGAAGCTCATCTTTAAAATTTATTGCTTCATGAAAGAAACAAACTAAAAATCAGGCATGTATATACACTTCATTAATAATCAAATTAATTTTATTTATGTACTCTCTCTGTAAACTTGATTATCTGATTTGGACCTAGCACAAAGTTTAAGAAAATAAACAAACTTGAATTCAAACTGTCAACTCCGAAATTCCATATTATGTATTTATATATATATATCTTCTATACTACCTTAAAAGCATCAACTTCTAAATTGAATGTTGAATTACTATAATACCCCCAATGAAAAGTACTCAATATATTTTGTTTATTAGTTTAATTAGTTTTATTAGGGTAAATCTAGATACCCTTTAATATTAAAGGGTTGTGATTTCTCAAAGAGATGTGACTTTTTCGACCGGCTTTGATATTCTTGATGAGTTGTGACTTTTTCTAATGGTTGTGATTTTTTTTCAAAGGGTTGTGACTCCTTGTTATTTATGTCACAAGATAGACTCCTTGTTATCTATATATAAAAATAGATAAGAAAAAAGTGTTTGGCCTTAAAATTATCTTAAATCAAATTAAAAATTCTATAATAATACTTTAAATTCATATTTTTAACACGTTATATCACGGTACAACATCTATAAGATTCTTGATACTTTCATTAGACAACAACTATGTCATATGTATGAGGCAGTAAAAAGGAGAAGATTTCAATTCCTAAAACTAATAAAAATATTAATATTTTTCCACCAAAGGTTATTTTGTGTCGATAGATTAAATAAAATTAATGCCTACTAATATATGATATCTAAAACAAGAATTTATGAAGCGAATTATTTGACTACACTGAACGTCAATTTAACCACCATCGTCATAACAATAAAGGACCTTTCTTTTATGTAGAATTACCATGTCTATGATATCGTACTCAAATATTATTGGGTAAAAGATATATTATGTATTAACATAAATATTAAAATATTTATGATAATCCTTATTAGTGTCGTGCACATATTGAATTTAAAGTATGAATATGTAAGAGAAAAAACATACTTAAATGGTGTCCATCATTTATGTTCATAGACTCAAGAGGAAACACTATATGTGACATTTTTAAAAAATTGTCCTGGTTAGATTTTTAACTTTAAATCTATTTCAAAATGTTTAATAATTTTGGTCATTTTTATTCTATTTTGAAAATTTTAATAATTTTTGTCATTTTTATCTCAAAATACAAGTAATTGTATGACAATCTTTATAAAACATTTAAAATAACTTGTCCTATGTTCTCTAAATATTAATTATTTACTAAATAGATTTAATTTATTAATATTAATCCTATTTTACAATATTGTGTACAATATATACAATAAGCATGTGCAACGCGCTAAAGTAAAACTAGTAAGGATAAGAAGAAAATAAAAGAATTATTGACTTAGTCTCAATTTAAGTAGTCTTTCAAGTTTTTAGGTTAAACATATTTTGACAGAGGCCTTTTCATACAACTTTCAAATATTTTAAATTGTCACTTACTTGGCTTATAGTAACTTTTACATAATTATTGGAAATATAATTTCATTTTGAAAACCTTATAGATTTAATACCTAAATATACCATCATATTTTTAAAAATTGACTTCCAAAGTCTTAAATATCCCATATAAATTGAAATTGAGACCTATTAAAGAACATATTTCCCAAATAAACATGTTTCGTTCTCAAGAATGAGCATACGTAAATGAAAGTTGTACTAAATTTATTTGGAAGGAAATAAGTTATGTTGCCTTTTACGAATTTTGTTTTCTTTTAAAAAAGGATTGTCTTTTCACATCTCTTAGGTGTAAAAAATTAAAATTTCACAAGGTTATTAAATTAAAAACAATTTGTATAGGGTAGAAAATAATTTTCGCAAATTTATATCCACTTTCACAAATGAAGACACAATAATTTAAATGAAATAAGATCTCTTGCCCTTTTACAATTTAAATACAAGAAAATGATATTTTTCAAATTTCTAATTTATAAAAATGAAGAAATTTTAAAACTAAAAAATCTCTTATTTATATAACTGCAATAAACTAACAAGAATTTTGGAAAGGACTAAAAAATTATCTCCCTCAAACTCACATTAAACCACATGATACTCATCAAGTAAACTTCTAAACATAAGTGAAGGAATAGAATTTGGGTAATCCTTACACCCCAACCAAACCTCCAAATCTACAACATGTATCAAACAAGCCCAATGACGTACCGTGGTTTCACGGTACTTTCAATGCTTTTTCCTTAAGTTTAGTGTGTGTCTAAGGCCTTTTTGTATTGGTTTTAATGTAGTTTTCTCTTTGTTTGAAGGAAATCTGTCCAGAAGGAGAACGTGGAAGAATTATGCTAAAAATTGCAGAAGTGACGACCAATGGAGCCATCGATGGTCCGTCGTGACCACGATGGTCCATAGGTGGACACCGTCGTACGGAGAAAAAGGCTGCTAAAGGAAGTTGGGGAATTCTGATTAATTATGGGGTTACGGAGCTCTCGACAGACCGTCATAGCCATGACCGACCATCCTGCACATCCGTCAATGTTAACAGAAAGTAGCCCCAGTAACTATCTTCAAAGGATTCTAAGAATGGAAGAACGGAAGCCATCTATTGCCGTCATCCTCAATGGACCCGTCATCCATATTAGTCGATGGTAGAGAAAAAAAAAAAAAAAAAAAAAAAGAAGAAAAAAAAAAAAAAAAAAAAAAAAAAAAAAAAGTCGATATGGAGGGGGGGAGGATAATAGTGGCAAGTGGGGGGTTTGAGTAGGAGTGTGGGTAAAAGGAAGTGCTTGGGGGTGGGGAAGTGGCAGGATGGGATGATAGGGGGTGGGATGGGGTGTTGTAGTGTGTTGGGGGAAGAGGAGGTGGGGTGAGTTGTTGGGGTGGTAGGGAAGGGGTGGGCGGGCGCGGGAAAATGTAATGGGGGTAATCGTATAGGGTTGTTGTGGTGGTGGTGAGTGGGGGAAGGTGTGGTTTGAGGGGGGTTCGGGTAATAGTAGTATCAGTGGTGAAATGAGGTGGATGTGGGGTGCAACGGGATTGGGTTGGGTTGTGTTGAGGGTTGGGGGAGTGGTTGGTTTGGCGAGTGGAGGGGGCTGTTGAGTATGAGGGGTTGAAGTTGGGGACTGGGTTGGAGGGTGTGGTGGTGGTGCTTAGTTGGGTAGTTTTGGGAGGGGATTCGGGGGCGGGGGGAAGGGTGTGTAGCGGAGTGTTGGGGTGGGGGGTGGGGTGGTTTTTGGGTTGTGAGGTTTGCGGTTTGTTCTGGCGGGGTTTTTGATAGGGTTTTGGTGGGCTTGGTGAGGGTGGGCTAGGGGTGGATAGGCGATAGGAAAAGTGGGGGGTGGGAATGAGGTATTTCAGGGTAGCGAGCGTCCTGGGAGAGTGTTTATTGAGTCCAAAGTGGATGTGGTTGTTGGGGGAGGGGCGGTTTGGGTGGTGGGTGGTGCATATGGTTGTGGGATGTTGAGGATTTGGTTGGGGGGGAGGCTTGGGGAGCGGGGGTTTATTCTGGGTGTTTTGCTAGTTGTGGTGGTGGTGGGACTCAGAATGGTGGTGGTTGGGGTGATGGAGGGAGTGGTTGGGGGGGATGTTTGGGGTAAGGTGGGGCAGATTAGGAGTGGGGGGTGGCTATGGGGCTGGATTGGGTGTGGTGGAGGGGGGGGGGGGGGATTTTGGTATGCTTGCTGTGGAGTATTGAGGGATGCGGGAAGTGTGGGTTGGTGGAGTGGTGGGTTGTTTTGGGGTGTGGTTAAGGGTGAGGTTAGTTGATGTGTCCGGAGTAATGCGTCTGATGGGGAATTGGAGAGAGATAGGGGGGGTGGGTGGTTGGTGGATGTTTAAGGTCTGCGATTGGGGTGCCAATGGTGAGGGTGGTGGTGGTGGGGTTGGTGATGGGTTGGGTGGGGGGGTCGTGAGGAGGGGGGGGTTGGAGGGGTTGGGTGAGGGGGAGTGGGGTAGGGCTGTTTTCTGTTGCTGGGAGGGAAGTGGGAGCGGAGGGATAAGTTGGGTGGGTGGGTGTGGATTTGGGGTGAGGTTGGGTGGCATACCCCTCCCTTTTTCTAGAAATCAGCTGAAAAAGAAAGTTTAGGTATGGAACGACGGAGGGCCTCGATGGTCCCGTCGTGACCTTGACGGTCCATCACTCCAGTCGTCAGACCGTGTTTTGTTGGCAGATTTTCCTTAATAGATTTCCCGCTTTTATTAGGACTCTATTCTTATAAACTTTAAAAACCTCTTTTTGGAGATTAGACTCGAGCATTTTTCTATGGTTTATTCTAAGTGTTGAATTTGGGATTTTTATGAAAATTACTTTATTTTTGGAATCGTGTATTGCAGTTTTTTTGATTAATTCAGTAATCTTCCTGGATTTTCTTCTTCACTCCCATCAAAGTAAGTGGATGAAATTCTTTTCTAATTAATATGAAATTTATGATTATTACATTGGTAACTAAGCTTAATACATAGGGTTTGGTGGGACCATTGGTAAATATCAGGTAAAACTAGCTAAAATAACAATTCTCGAATTGTTTCTTGCATGTATATAATAAGTTTTTCAGTTAGAGTCTTTTTTAACGGTGGCGCGTTAGAAATCACCTTGTTGCTACTTGTCGACCAAGGAGGTAAGAAAATAAGAAAAGAATATAATCAACGTAGATTTAGTATACACTATCTAATAGGTTTAGTGTCGTTTGGTGCGAAGTAACTCTACGCCAACATCGATTATGATGCTTAATATGAGGTAAAGGTAAGTTTACTAAAGCTACACAAAATAGTCGGACCAAGGTGCGGAGTGAAACTTCGGTATGCCCGGACCAAGGAATTAGGGATCATAATCTTAGCACTTTGCATGCGATTCTAGGAAAGGATTGTTTATAGCTAGATTCCGCGTTTGAATCTTTGTGGAACCCTAAGCACCTAGTTACTCTCTTACTTGATAAAATCAATCTTGAGTATGTTACTTATACTTAGAAATAGCTAATTATCAGTTTTGCGTAAAACCCCACTCTTTGTTTCTTATTTCTTGAAAGGACTTGACTAAATAGAAAGTAATAGTAGGTTAAGTAGTCTACAGAATTTACTCATGGATCGACCCCTAACCTCCATGTTGGGTTATTTACTTGATCTACCGCTATACTTCCTTTCGAGAATAATTTGACGTTATCAATTTTGGCTCCGCTGCCGTGGAAAGTGTCTATTTAGATAACTTTTAAGCTTATTACCAAAGTTTAGTCAACATTTTCATGATTTTACTTTTTGTTTTTGTTTTTTTCTCTTGCAGATCTAATTTTCGTGTAATCCAAGTACGCAAGTAGATGAGAACCCATACTGCAACCGACCCCCGAACTAGAGCGTACCTGCTGCGAATAAGCAAATTTGGAGTATTCTCGTAAAGATACAACACCACACTTCCACCACCGATGATGTCATGACCAACTATTAATTGAAAATCGTTGGAAGGGGGGGGGAAATATGGAGTCAACCCTCCCGCTCCATGCCCTCAGAGTCTATAGGGGATATCATCTATTAACTGACTCTGACGGGCCACTTGTCTTGCCTCCCCTACCACATGGCCTTACATTCGCGGTAACTAGTAGTCTGATGCAAATGCTCACCGCTAGAGGTTTGTTTTCTAGGCTACCTTCTGAGGATCCACATGCTCACATCTCCAAGGTGAGGTAAGTGTGTAAGAGTTGTGTAGGGAGGCGTGGTTTGAATATGGACGTAATTAGGTTGAGAGTGTTTCCTCTCTCTCTCTCTCTCTCACTTATGGGAGAGGCCGCTATATGGCTTACTAAACTCCCCTATAACTCAATCTATACTTGGAATCAATTGAGGGATGTGTTCTTAGCACGTTACTACCCGGTGTCTAAGAAGATAAACCACAAATATAGGGTGAAAACACTCTTATGGCAGCTCACCGGGAGAATATTCATTAGTTTCTTGGGAATAGGTTCCGCTCATTCTTAAAGGCCCCAATCAACCGCATTGATGAGGAGTCACTGAAATAATACTTCTATCAAGGACATGATCAATAATCATGTAGTATTGATACGATAGTGGGTTGTTTATTATGGGGAGTGTCCCTTATGGCTGCGATTGTTGAGAAAGTTTGAGAAAATCTCCCAACATAATCAAGATTGGAGCACTAGGAATCTAATACATGGGGAGAACCACGTTTGGCCTCAATTAGGTCACACAACCCAGCCAGATATCAGGATTCATGAGGAATGGCTCAAATGAGGAAATGGTCCATAATGAGGACTGACTGGGTTGGTGTTTAAAGTTGTGCATTGGGGGTGCAGAAAAGGTAAATGCGTACTACTGTCTAACACCCCCCCAAGGAGGGGTAAGAAGATGACAAGTTAATGTAACGGTAGGGTTGTGCACCGGAGCTGAGGGAGGTAGGAGGGAATGGGATCGGTGAGAGGGGGTAGGTATTCGCGGGGGTGTGTGTATAGGGAGGGACTTTGGGGTTTCGAGTGTCTTGGAGGAGATGGTATATGGACAGGGGGGTAGGGTGTTAGTGGTCCTGGGGGGTAGTGGGGGCGAGGTGGTGGTGGTTTAAATAAGGTGTGGAGGGGATGAGAGCGTGGTTCGTTTGTGGCTAAAGTGGGACGTGGACTGTTTGGTGGGGGTTTGGGTCGGGTGGAGGATGGATGGAGGGCCAGTGAAAAGGGTTGGAAGAATGCGAGGGGGGGGATTTTGTTGGCTTCGTTGATGTGCAGGATGGGTGGGTGAGAATGGACAGGTGTTTATTCAGGGGGGGGGGAGTGGGTCGGGCGAGGAGTGATGTGGGGGGGTGGATGTGGAGGGGCAATTGAAGGTTGTAGGATGGTATCGATAGAGGAGGTACAGACAGGGTGTGGGTGGGTATGACAGAGTGTGGGTGGGGGAGGCGTCTGTGGCTATTAGGTGGTTTTGTGAGGGTGCGCTGAGACAGATAAGTGAAGGTGGAGTGTGTGGTGTTTAAGAAGGGTTGGTTGTAGAAAAGAAGGTTTTGTGGAGATGTTTAGTTAGTGTGGGAGGCTATGGGGAGAAAGGGGTTCGAGGGTGTTGATTGTATGTGTTGGGGGTGAAGAGTACGTTGTGGTGTTGGGTGGGTAGGTGTGGTTTATGTATGGTGGATCTGTGGGAGAAGTGGGGAGGGTAATTGATGGGAAAGCGGACGTGGGTAGCATTTTGGGTGGTGGTCTTTGGGGTATTGGGTAGGAGGGGAGAGTAAGGGTGGGGAGGTTGTAAGTGTATGAATTAGGGGGTGGTGCTTGGGTGGTAGGGGCGGGGGGGGGCTTAGACAGGTGAGGGTTGGGGTGGGTAAGGATTGGAGATGGGATTGCTTTCTGTGGGGGGGGTGTGGAGTGGAGTGACGGTTGCGATGCGTGTAGAATGATATTGGTAGTGTGGGGCGCTGATAAGTATTACTATGAGAAGGCCTCTATGTGGTAATGATCAGACGGGGGGTTTTTCTGACCAAACGCCCAGCTCCAATCAGGAACATGCGCCAAGGTTTCAGGAAACAAAGGTTGAAACTTTGTGATAGCAACTGAGAGTGTCATTTGTCCGAATGGGAATTCCAATCGCGACAACAACTTTAATCGACGTAACTATGTACTCATGATAGGAGTGGCCACAATGTTTCCACCTCAAGGTGAAGGTAGTATGGCGCGAGTTGAGGATATGTTGCTTAATGATGAGGAGGTTTGATGCAAGGTGATGAGCACACTAAGAGTTTTGAGAGTGACTTTTAGCAAGTATTAGGCAAAATTTTATACACATGCAATCTCGATCAAGCATCTTGGACTTGCAAATGGACCAATTGTCTTCGACTGTGTGAACCCACAACAACCAAAGATCTCTCCAGAAACCTGTCCAAAATCGCAATAAAATGATGGGGACATTGTATGGACATTCACAACTTAAGGTGTAAGGCAAATTGATTGACCCCCGATTGCCGTCTGGTGTTAGAACGATGATGAGGTAGTGAAGATTAGTGGTGAGTTAGAAGAAAAACGGGGAAGGGAAAGAAGTAAGGTACCCCAAAAGGTGACCCCACTATGACTGACCACCACCTCCATATCCACAGAGGTTAGTGAAAAAGGACCGAGGGATGCTAAATTACCAGTGTTTTATTTATAATTGAAAACAATTTTCCATCAATGTCCCTTGATCAAAGCTCTTGAACAATGCCCGGTATGAAAAGTTCATGAAGGATATGGTTTATTAAAGGAAAAATATCGGTCAGTTTTTGAGGATCATGATAGAAATGCAGCATGGTATTGCTATTGCTACAACGGTCACCTAGTGAAATGGAAAGAATCATCCGGGTCGCCTTCACTACTATTCCATGTACAAAAACGGGTTATTACACTTTGCAAAAACATTATGTGACATTGGGGCAAGAATAAATATCATGCCTCTCTCTATTTATAAGAAGTTGGGTTTCGGTGACCCAAAGCCCACTGCGATGCGCCTACTAATACCTGATTGAACGGTGAAGAGTCCTATTGGCATACTCCACGATGTGTTAGTAAAGGTGGATTCATTCATATTTTCAGCCAATTTTTTCATTCTAAATTGTGAGGTTGATTTTGAGGTGCCTATTATCCTTGGCAGACAATTCCTTGCTACGGGTAGAGCCTTGGTTGATATGGACAAAGGGCAAATGAAATTTTGGTTAAACAATGAATAAGTGACTTTCAACGTTTGTAGGTTCATGAGGCAGATTGGTGAGATCCAATTGGTATCTGTCATATGTTACAGAGTTGAAAAGTCATCTAAGGTACAAATAGAGAGCGTTCTGGGTGTTTGTGAAGCACTAGCGGCAGTGATAGTGAATTTATAGTGATTGTATTTTGAAGGTTATGAGTCATTGGCGCGGAACTTGATCGAGGTGGGTGTTAGTTTAAACAAAAAGAAAGTTGGAGTTATATATGAAGCATCGCGAGTCTCCACACGTGAAACCATCTATATAGGCAGATCCAAAATTAGAACTTAAGGCTCTACCAACTCATCTAAGGTATGTATTCTTGGGAAAAAGTGACACTTTACGGTAATTATTTCATTAGATTTGAATATGCATCAAGTTTAGAGTTTTCTAGAGGTGTTAAAAAGGTTCAAAAGAGCTATTGGGGACTATTGCGGATATTATTGGGATCCCTCCCAGGATTTGTTCATATAAAATCCAACTCATGCCCTATCATAAGACAAGTATTGATCACCAAAAACATTTAAGTCTACCTATGCAAGAGGTGATAAAGAAGGAAATCAGTAAGTGGTAGGATGCTGGAGTGATATATCCAACCGTCGATAGTAGTTGGGTATGCCATGTTCAGTGTGTACCTATAAAAGGGGGAATGACTATGGTCCCTAATGAGTAAAATGAGTTTGTTCCAAATGAAGTTGGTTACTGAATGAAGGGTATGTATGGATTACGAAAATTAAATGCATGGATCGAGAACCACCTTTACTTGTCCTTATGGGACCTTCGTGTTCAAGAGAATGTCGTTTGGGTTATGTAATGGACCAGGCACATTTGAGAGATGTATGATGTCAATATTCTCCAATTTGGTGGAGGACACTATTGAGGTGTTTATAGATGATTTTTCAATGGTTGGTGACTCCTTTGAGCGGNCTTTGAGGCGTGTTTGAGTCATTTGTCTGAGGTTCTTAAGAGATGTAAAGATTGCAACCTTGTGCTAAATTGGGGAAAATGTCACTTCGTGGTGAAACAAGGTATTGTATTGGGTCATCACATTTCAGAGAAGGGTATAGAGGTTGATCGAGCTAAAGTTTGATGGTGATAGAGCGACTTTCTCCACCTATCTCTGTAAATGGTGTGAGAAGTTTTGCTTGGGCATACAGGCTCTTACCGAAGGTTTATCAAGGATTTTCCGAAGATTGCACATCCTTTGTGTGCAAGTTGCTTGAAAAAGAGTTTAAGTTCCATTTTGATGAATCTTGTTTTAAGGCATTTGGTGAGTTGAAGGAAAAGTTGGTGACTGCACCTATCATTATTTCTCCGTATTGGAGCAAGACCTTTGAGGTGATGGGTGATGCGAGTGGGTTTGCTCTTGGTATGGTATTGGGATAAAGAAGGAAAAATCCTTCATCCCATTTACTATGCTAGTAAAGACCTTAATGAAGCCCAAAAGAACTACACCGTGACTGAATAAGAGATCCTTGCAGTAGTCTTTGCTTTTGAGAAATTTAGCTCCTATTTGCTTGGCACTAGAGTTATAGTACATACTAATCATTCTGCTTTAAGATATTTGATGGTAAAGAAGGATGCAAAAAAAGGTTGATTCGTTGGGTATTATTATTGCAAGAATTCAATTTTGAGGTAAAAGATAGAAAAGAGACCGAAAATAAAGTTGCTGATCACTTGTCCTGATTAGAAGATGAAGTAAGAGAGTTGGGTGAAAAGGCTGAGATTGATGATACTTTCCCTGATGAGCATGTATTGGCTGCCTCCCAAGACTTGATTCCATGGTTCGCAGATTTTGCGAATTATCTGGCTAGTGATATCGTCCCACCAGACTTATCCTTTCATCAAAGGAAAAAGTTCATGCATGATGTGCTTAAATTATTTTGGGATGAGCCATACTTATATAGTAGTTGTGCTGATGGGCTTATTCGATGTTGTGTTCCGGAAGTTGAGATGTTGAGTGTTTTGGAGGCATGACATTCTTCGCCTGTAGGTGGGCATCAAAGTGGTATTCGAACTGCTCACATATCTTGCAATGTGGCTACTATCGCCAACCATCCACCAGATGCTCATGAGTTCGTCAAGGTATGTGATAGATGCCAAAGAGACGTGGCATTTCGCGAAAGCAAGAGCTCCTTGTAAATACCATTTTGTGGTTGAGTTTGTTTGATCTGTGAGGCATTGACTTTATGGGACCTTTTGTGAGTTCTAATGGGATTAAGTACATTCTTGTGGCAGTGGATTATGTGTCTGAATAGGTGGAAGCTATTGCACTTACGAATAATGAAGGGAAGAGTTTCACTATATTCTAGAAAAAGAACATATATTCCAGATTTGGAACCCCAAGGGCTATTATTAATGATAAGGGATCTCACTTTTGCAACAAGCTGTTTAAGGGATTTTTGAAAAATATGGGGTTTGCCATAATGTGGCCACTCCTTACCATCCTCAAACTAGTGGGCAAGTTGAGGTATCAAATAGGGAGATAATGCAAATTTTGGCAAAAATGGTGATGCTAGTAGAATAGATTGGTAAAGGAGGCTTGATCATGCGATTTGGGACTACCGGACATCATATAGGACTCCCAAAGGTATGTCCCCATACCAACTTGTATATTGGAAGGCTTGTCACTTACCGATTGAATAAGAGCATAAAGCCATGTAGGTACTGAAGAAGTTGAAAATGGACTGGAATGAGGCTGCGAAACAGAGGTCAAACGGGTTGAATGAGCTTGAAGAATTCCTCTGGAAGGCATATGAAAGTTTAGCCATCTATAAAGGAAAGATGAAGAAGTACCATGACAGAAAAATTGAGAAGCGCAATTTTTTGGTCGGGGATTTGGTGCTTTTGTTTAATTCTAAGTTGCATTAGTTTTCGGGAAAACTCAAGTCCAAATTGACTGGTCCCTATTTGACAACCAAATTATGCCCTCATGGTGCGTTGAGTTGGATAACAAGAGGGTGTGAGGTTCAAGGTGAACGTCAATGAATCAACATATCTATCGCCTATTGAAATTACAAATGAAATGATCAAGGCATACCATCTTGATGAAGTCTAAGTAATCAACATCCCCCCATCGTGCCGCGGCGTTAATTCAAGCGCTGATTAGGAGGAACCCAATATGTATCCTCTATCCAACTATAGGTTTTTTATGATTCTCTAGGCATAGTTGCATTATTTTTACTTTATTTATTTAATGTTCCGTCTGCTGCTATTTTTTTTTCATTACTAGTGTTGGCTAGCATAGATTAGGGCCCGTATCCAAAAGTGTCCATAAAATACAAAAAGATTAGCTTAATGGGTGTTCAATGTGCAGTATCAAATAACGGAAACTGAAGAAAACTGCGCACCCTTACGGAACCATTGACGGACCGTCGATGGGATCTGTCATGCCCAAGTATGTCTTTCAAATTTTCAAAGTTAAGGCACCCTCGACGCACCCCCTGACGACCGTCGACCCTGTTACGATACGTTGACGGGAATCATTGCTTCTTTACCCACTAACCCGACCCTACCCGTCACGGCTGAATATTAAAAGTTTTAAACTTTTAAAATTCCCACCTCTTCATTTAAACCCTCAAAACAGTTTCGCTTCTCATTTACTACCATTTCTCCAACTTCATCATCATTAATTCCCATTCCCTCATCATCTTCTGATTTCCCACATTTTCCCCAAATTCTCACAGTCCCTTTCTCTCCCAAATTGTCCCAGTTTCTTCAGTTCATTGTCGGTCGATGTTTCGTTGTTCAACTCCTACAGTTCATACTCTTATTCCTCTACTACATTTGTCTGGTGGCTATAGAGGTTTCAGCTCTGGCTAATGAACCTTATGAGTTGCAGTAAAGAGAAGGGGGATTTTTGGCCAGTGTGGAGGCAAGATCTTCTTTTCTTGACCAGATCAAGGTGGAAACATTTTGTGGTGAGAAACAAGCCGAATTCAGGATATGGTGTTGCGAGGAGAGGCTAAAGAAGCGATAAGTGGATGAGGAGGGTTTATGGACCCAAACACTCATAAAAAGGGAAGGGGTATGTGTAGCACGACCGATAAGTCGATGATTTGGTTCAACACTAATTCTTATAGAGGCTCAATAGTTCCGGATATTCCTATACACCTGGTGCAACAATATGTACCGTGACCTAAAGAAACACTTTTGGTGGAAGAGAAATGAAGCGCTACATTGTTGGATTTTGTTTGCCCAAAAAAAAAGAAAAAAACATTATCCAAATGCAGCAATAAAGTAATGAACACCAGAGCCGAGGAACACTTCAGAAATTCCCATGTCCTGAATGAAGTGGAGAGAATTGCAATGGCCGTGGTTGAGTTTCCAAAGACAGTTTGGGCAAGTTTGATTCTATTTGGGTAACCGTGACAGATTAAGTTAAGTCTGCTCATTGTCATTCCGTAATGAACTTACAATGCAGAGAGTTATCCAGACTCTACATCTCAACATTGTTCGGTTGCATGGAGTTTCCACTTTCCATCATATCAGATAGAGGTACGCATTTTACTTCTAAAGTTTTGGAGAACATTGCATGTGAAGATAGGTACAGGTTGGACCTTAGTACTGCTTACCCCAGCACCGGATGGGCCAGTCTGAGCGAACAATTCAGGTGGTGGAAGAATGCTCGTGCTGTGGTGATAGAATTTGGTGGTCTTGGGAAAACTTCTTACCCTTGAGCAGAGTTTTCATACAATAATACTACACTCAAGATTGATATGCTCCTTTCGAATCATTGTTATGAGGAGATGTATCTCCCATTGGTTGTTTGATGGGCATTCGGTTAACCTTGGGGGTAACTAACCTTTTGAGGGATTCATTAGAGAAGTAAATCTATCAGAACAGCTTTTAGCGGCTCAAAGTATGCCAAAGGAGTATGCAGATCGAAAGGTTAGGTGCTTGGAGTTTCCATGGAGGGTGATGCAAGTTTGTACTAATGGTTTTCAAAACCCATGAAGGTGGTGATGGCGGTTGGTAAAAAGGTAAGCTAAGCCGCGGTATGTGGACCATTTGAAGTACTTAATCAGTAGGGGAGGTGGGCTTATGAATTAGCCTGGCCTCCAGGCTGTCAGGAGTGCGATCCGTATTTCATATTCTATTGCTGAAATATCCATGGGATGGGAAACTACATCATTCGTTGTATTCATTCTGCTTGGATGAAAAGTTTGACTTATGAGGAAGAGCCCTGTCCATTCAGATAAGAAATTTCACAAGTTTGAGATTAAGGGAGATTGCATCCATCAAGTTCAATTGAGGAATCGACCATTGAAGAGTCCACTTGGGGAGAAATGAGGCTGATATGCAAGAAAGATACCACATCACCTGTTTACAGATTCATTACTCGATCCTTTTTGCCCTTGTTTTTCTTCTTATGATCGTTCAAGGACGAACGATGGGTAAATGGTATCTATTGGTAACGAACTGTTTAGAGGGTCGTTTTTGAGCATCAGATTTATTTCTAAAAAATTTGGCTGAGTCGACGTATCCTACGACGGACCGTCGAGGGGTCCTCGTTCCAAAACACTTAGAATTTAAAAGTGGGTACTGAATCGACGTCTCTGAACGTCACGACTGGGTTGCAAGGAGCGACCGTCTCAGGCATGACCGGACCGTCACAGACTCTTTAATGAATTGGAGTCTCTGACTATTGTGACGAAGCAGCAGGACGAACCAGGTCACGAACCGCACGAGGGGGCCGGCACAGGCTTCGTGACCTGACAACAATTAGAACTGTCGGATGATCACATTACAAACCCCATCAGGTATTTTTAAAAGGCATTTTGACTATTCCGTGCGTATTAATTAATAAGTGGAGTGGTTTAATGTTTTAGAATTTAATTACTTGGGGTTTAAAAGGGAGAACCTGAAAACAAGTTGGGGTATTTTTCATCTTTTATACTTACTTATATGGATTATTAGGTAAAGAAAATGGATTTTGAATAAGAAAAATAGAAAGAACAGAGAGAGAGGGAGAAACTAGCAAAGAGAGAGAACGAAGAGGAAAGAAAGACTTGAAATTAGTTGCTTGATCACGAATTCGTCAGTGGAGGTGGTTTATGGTTTATGCTATTCGTAGTAAACTCTTAATAGCGAATGATATGTATTTGGGTATTATTTTAAACCCTTCTATATGCTTAATTTGTATGCTTGTATGCATGTGATTACAAAATTGTTGATAAAATAAGCATGATGAACCTATTTAATCTAATCTGAAAAACTCCTATTCTGCCTTGTTCATTAGAATTGATGATGCCTTGGTTAAAAAGAGACGTGATGAACTAAAGTGATGAGAGTAGTGGAAGGGTGTCACGAACCAACAACTAGTAATTAGTGGATCGGGTGTCACGAACTCGAACGTAGTATTAGTGGAACGGGTGTCACGAACCAAACACGTAAATTAGGGGATCGTATACTCACGAACCGCACGTAGAATTGGAACGGTGTCACGAAACCGACCGTAGTATTATGGAGCGTAGTTTCCACGTACCGACACGAGAGAAATAACATAAGGATCTTGAAAATGTTAATATACTCAATCTAATGAACCTATAATTTCCCAAATAGGTATGTCATTAGGCTTGGAAGTCCTCATGGGGGGTTGAACCTGGCGATGCTTTATTAATGATTATAGGATTTGTTGTTGTTACATGTTGAGTATGCTAAGTTGATTTATGATATTATTTGATAGATAATCGTTTTTCTATTTTGATTGGCCATGATCCTACTCATACTTTGTGTTTGGTACTGACCCCTACTTGTATGTTCTCTCTTTGTCACTTGTGGAGTGCAGTCAACGTGTCATCGTCTTAAATCAGCCGCAACTCTAGCCAGTCTTCATCAGCCAGATTTCAGGGTGAATTAGTGCCTGTCTCTCTTTGGACTGATCTTCCTCGTCATGTCTGATGCCTTTGAGATACCGGCATATATTAGCTTTTACGTTTTTAGCTTTCTTATATACCTTAGATTAGTAATTTTGAGGATAGATGTTCTTTGGTGAGACGTCAGGTTTTTGGGAAGAAATAGTATTGAGTTTTTATAAGTTATTTAATCGATTTTTCATTAATGAGTTTTTAATCTTCCGCATTATCATTTTGTTATTTATGGTTGAAACTGGGAAAGTTGGGGGTTGGTTTCGCTCAACATAGTAGATAGTGTGGGTGCCAGTCGCGGCCCGTTTTGGGTCGTTACACCATGTCCTCTTTTAAATTTTTGCCTTTCGCATAATAGAGAGTCTTTCATGAGAATGCTCCAGCCCCAGTCACACTCTCCCTTTAATGCCCATTTGCCACAATTGAGACAAGCAGATTATCCGACCCAATACACTTGCTGTGAGGTAAAAGGAGGGTGATATTCAAACTTCCTAGGCCGTTCTTATTGAATTACTCTGATTTGTTGCCTTGACAACACCATTAGAGGATTTTTCCACTCAAATATTGGTTCAAGTCTCCTTAATTTACAATATCATTTTCTATTTGTTGGCTCTCGTCCCAGACAATCCCAGACTTTCTCATGGTTTTCATTTTTTCGTCAGTTTCAACTTGTAAACATTTACCTTCCATATGCTTTTTCATCTTCTTCGATTATCTGATCAAGTGTTGTTTAAGTCAGTGTTATCACTTTAGAGAACACCATTTTTGAACGTTGTCTCCTCCGTCACCTTGTTTTCAGTTAAACTGTCAAGTTCAGCAATCATAAATGTCCTTTTCATAGGTTAACTCAATTACTGAATCATCAGACAATTTGCTAATGTTCTCAATTTTAAGAGAATAATTATTCAGATCATGTTTCATATCGGAAGAGTTACCTTGTCATCCTCTTCTCATTTTTTCTGTTGAGCCTGAAAGCAACATTTCGTTGAATATGTTTCCCATAGACACATCATTTGGTTCATCAGATCTTCAGAGTCACTTGAAGAGTCTCCCATGCAGGCACGAGCCTTTTTGACCATATAGTCAGCACACTTTGCTATCATTTTTACCGAGTACCAGGTCGCCATTCTCTTCTCTTTGTCCACTGCTTTTTTATGAGATATTCCCTGTTTTAGTTTTTGAGTAGAGGACCTCTCTAATAAAGTGCTCATCTTTTGCACCTTGTAGCAGGTATCATATGCGTACAGTTCGAGACGATTCGTCTCCTCTTCTAAACCTTGTTCTTGTCACAATTTTTTTGAAATCTATTGATGAGATAATTCATATCAGCGATCATTGGAGTCTTCATCATACTTGTAAGTTCAGCATAAGGACTTATCCTTTGTTGACTTCCTTCTTTGACAAATCAATTGATTCGATCTCTCACACGAGTTTCAGATTTCGCAATAAGCACCATTGTCAGCACCTTAAGATCTTTAGCTTCAGAAATGGCATCACCTTGCTTTCCCCATGACTTTGGAGAATTCAAAGCACCTTCGTGACTTGCTTGCTCATACTGATGGTTTTTCCCCAAGACTTCCGCAACTCCTTGGTAAGAGGACAATTTTTTGAACATCTCATGAATGTTTTCTCCTTCCTTATCTTGAAGTTTTTCATACAATAGGTGAGCATATCAATCTTTTATTCTTTGACTTTTCATCCTTCATGAGTTGTTTTAAACAATCTCATATTTCTTTACATACTCACAATGCTGAGAACACGAGTGAACTCATCAGGTCCTATCCCCAAAAAGACGAGTTTTTTTCCGGTATCCTTTTTCTATCTTCATCTATCAGCTTCATCATATTTTTGTCTAGCTCTCTCCATCCTTTTCTTCTATCACGAATAACCGTCCATTCTAGTAGATATCCCATAGCTCACTCATCTCAGCTATGAGGAAATCATGCATTCTACTTTCCACCAACTTTTAGAATGTCCATTGAACGAAGAGGATCTTGTTGGGGGCACTTGTTGACCCCTTGTGACCCTTCTCTTTTATCGAGTTAGTGGAGGCTGTCATTTTCTAGTACCACCATACGTCCGCCTTTCTTCTTTGCTGTCTTTACATCCAAATAGATAGAGTCTTCTGTCTCGCTCTAACCACTTGATCAAATATGTGCCTTCACTAGCATTCAATGGACCAGGTCCCTTGAACACTAAAGTATAAACGAGAAACGTTATAATCGCCTTTACAACAACACAACCATGTTTACGTGGAACCTCTTCTTAGGGAGTTACACAACCCATTGACTTTTCTCTCTTCCGGATTTTTCAATTCGTGGTTTCTCTCACTAATTCCTTTTCAACAAGCAAAAGTGAAACTCGATTATACAACTAAATGTGAGAATTCTAGTTCTTAATTCTCACGTTCACCCTGCAATAATCTCTATTTCTTCCCCTTAACAACCTAAGTGAAAGGTAATCCGACCCACTTAGCTATCCACCTAGACAACTTTTCAGAATTCTCAATACTACCCCATGACTTCCTTATAGTCTTAGAATAGTTACAATGTTTCAAGTACCAACAAAATAGATTCTTAAACAACCATGAGGCTCCAAAGATTTTTGCTGTTGTTTTGAAATCGATTCTATCGTTTTTTGCTGAGTACCCTTTGCAAAGTGTTCTTGAAAAATTCTGATCGTCTCTCTGCCCCATTTTTTCTCTCTTTTCTGTTTTCAAGTGGCAAACTACTGATGATGTTTCAGGAAAGTGACTCTTTATATGGACGAGTCACCTTTCCTTAAACTCTTTGGCATTGGTTTGGAGAAGTCTTACGTTTCGACGCGTTGGGAAGAGTGTCATCTACTTTCTGTACCTTCTCCACTGGCAGTCAACCGGCTCGCACATTGCGAGTCTGGTACCCCTTTACAAGGTCCTGAGTGTGCTTCATTTTCAACCTCAAATAAGAAACTGTACCTTTAACAAGGTCCCTAAGTGTGTCCAAATCATCAAAAACTGCCAATACACATTTACTTCATCTTGCTAGTCCCTGACTCAGCATCTTCTTATTTCTTAATTTTTTTTTCTTTTCTTCTTCGGAGGTAGTCCAGTATGAAGGTGAAATGGTGGAGGATTCATGACTTAGGACAAAATTAGATGTTGGTAAAAGAGGGGTAGAAATAAGGAGAAAGGGGTAAGGATTGAAGATAGGTTACTAAGGGGGTCTTGAGTGGTTGAGAGCCGGGTGGTTCACTAAGTCGGAGGATGTGTCAGAAAGTCATCGGGGAGTAGGTTGGTCGTTATGTCAATAATGCGAATGAAAAGGGAGTTCTGTGGGTGTGCGACATTGAGATGGGAATATTGTAAGGATCGATGCTGTTGTGATTGCGTGGGGAACATAAGTCGGAAAAGGTTTGTTTGTTTGGTGGCTTGGGGGATGGGGATTATCTTAGAGTTGGGAGGTTTTTACGAGATTAGGGGTAGGGGACTAGTACAAAGGGTGGAGGCCATAATCAGGCCATTCATGGGAATATTACAGCTCCATAATTTTTTAATTATACAACCTTGTGCAATCATCACCATAGTTTAAACCTCATCATCTCAACCAGCGAGGATATAGCATGTTAACAAGAACCTCCTGATGATTTATTGCCTACAATTACAAGTTTCTGTTATAATAGTCGACAACCCAATTCACCTTTGACAAGCCCAGTACCTCATAGTTCCACATTTTTCGACTTTTTGGGAATATATTACCAGCTGTCTTCATAGTTTTGGCAACTTCTTCTTAATAGTAGGCAAAAGTCATTCAAGTTCCACTTTTCACTTTCCCCCCTATTAGCAAATTCTTGTCATATAAGTTCCTAATGATCTCAGAAGTTTAACACTTGTTTGTCTCTTGGAGTCAAGAAAGAAACTTACTAAAAAACCTCACATTGAAGTTTGTTCAAAAGAAGTGTCATATTTAGGAGAGTGGAGAAAATGTGCTCTGACCATTCACTAGGCGCTTTGCAAAAAGCCATGCATAAGAATCTTTATCTAATTCAACACAAGATCAGTCATACCAGCATCAACTTTCATATTTGTTGCGAAGCTGGCTTTCCAAAAAGCATTTTTTTAAAGCATTCTAGAACATCCAGCTCTCTTGAAATTGCTATGCAAAGGTCGACACAAATCTATGAGAAACACAAGCAACACCTAAATCAAAAGCTTCAATGAGCCTTTTTGCCTTATCTGACGAAATTCCACAAGTATTGCCTTCAATCTCAAATCATTCATCAGTAGGTTTAAGAACCATTGGCATATATCTTTGTTTTTCTTTCTCGACTATTGCATAAGCAATTGAAAGATGTTCTTATTTCCATCCAAGTACAGCTTATAGCAATTGTGGCCCAGACATCGTAAATTCTTCACAACTCTCCGACCCATAATCTTTCTACACAGCTAAATCCTGCTTTAAAAAGCTGCGAACCAATATAAAAACCTCGTAAATCTCATGGGCTTGTCGGAATCTCATTTGGAGTTAGTTTTCATGCAAGCAGAAGTTCCAGGATTGGTTCAACAATTCATTGTAATAATTCCATACTATGCCATCGATCATTTATACTCTGTCGAATCATTACAATAGACTTTTCCTTTTACCTTCTTGCTTGATGCATACTCACATGCAATTTAATGCCCTACTCAATGTATCCCTGAATTATAATTATTTCCAGTTCTTAATTGATTCAAGTCTATCAACATACTTCCTTGCAATCCAACTAGAATGTTTTGTTGTTATAGTTCCACCTAAAACAAGTGTGCTCGGAAACAAACGTCTTGATTTGAGAGGAACATATATTCCTTTGCATTAGTGATCCCAATATCCTCCACTTACAAGCATTAGTTCTGCATTTGGCCCTAGCTCTTTCTCTGTCATCTTTGCTCCACCAAATTGACTTTCCTATTTTGGCTTGATTTGCAACCACGACTTCCTTTTGTTACAAAATACCATTCCTAACTCTACTTCAGGATTAAAGGCACCTATTTTAGGGTTGTGCTTTGGGAAGTTACAATCTTTGAATTCAGAATCGCAATCACTATTCAAACACTTTGTATCATCAAAATCTACACAATCTGAGTCACCCTCTTCATTTTGCATCTTTCTATGCATCCCTTCACTTACATAATTTTCATTTCCATCACTTTTCTTCTTTTTCACAGTTATATAGATCCCAAAAGACTCAACAGAAGGATCAACATTTTTTAAAAATAACATATCATCCTCCTTCAAAGAATCAAATTCATCACTGTGTGCCTATGTGTCATTTGATAGCAAAGACTTCTATTTCATCTCATTTCCATTTCATCTCATTTCCAGCACGCACGCATATATATCAAATCCCCCCCCTACTCCTCGCTTTTCCCCTCCCCCCTCTTTCCCCCTCGCTCGTGCAAAGACAGTTTAAACATTATATTACAAATGTTTGCCAAACGGTCCGAGGACTATCGATCCAGACGAGATTGGTTGGGGGGAATCCGAACACGGAACAACCTTGAATCGGACATGTGTCAGTGAGTTTGTGAGGATGCAACCCGCAAGAGCTAAGGGGTGTTAAGAAGGACGAGTGGGAGGGGCTCGAAATAGAAAAGTGCAAAGAGGGGTCGAATCAGGAAACGAGAAAGGTGCAAAGAAATGGGGGGAGGCCGGACCCGGGGGGGGAGAACCCTCTGGCCGGTTCACGCGGGGGGAAGAGGAAAATTGGGTGCTGAGCTTGAGTATTTTGTGAAGGTCAGAAAAGATTGAGTTTTCCCTTCTAGTTTTGCTGAATTATGAAGACGATAGACCGAGTTGAGAGCGGGCAAAATAAGGAGATGGGAGAGAGAAAGGGATGCATTTAGCTCAAAACTCCCCCAATCTCTCACACTGAGCATATTAGGACCAGATTTTAATTATTTTAAGGACAACATTTAGTCTCTTCCTAAATTAAAAATATAAAATAAGAAACTATGGACCACAAAAAGTTCTCATTCCTATAAGTATACTTTTAGGGACTAAATTTTCAATTTGTCCCTAAAATGTGGTCTCTAATAAACCTTTTTCTTGTAGTGACTTGTTCACCTATTTATCACTTGCTAATGTTATATTTAATCATTTCTGAAGTTTTAACCATTATCAACACATATTTAAAAACTTATTTTTTTATCTTCTTCGCTCGATGTGATATCCTATTACAATCGGATTAAATTTAAATTAGTATAGAGAAGTTTATTATATATATTATATATTAGATATATATAGATATCTATAGAGAGAGAGAGAGAGAGAGAGAGAGTGAGAGAGAAAAGAGAGATAAAAGCAACAATTGTAGATAACAAATACAAAATAAATACAAATATCAATCAATATTCAATATAAATCTCCAAAAGTATTAACCTCATTATACTCTATGTCTATGTATGTTAAAACTGAAAAACAAATTATACAAAACTTCAACATAATAAAAAAATCTAATTTTTTGACTGCTTGCACCTATATAATAATATTTTTATATTTAATTTTGTATTCATTATATTTAATTAATATCCTCAAATGAATAAGTTAATGATTTGAATATTGTTATTACAATATATTTCTAATCATTACGTAATACATGCATCATAACAAATATTTTTACTATACACTTACTATAGTTTGTCCTATCCACGCAACGCGCGAATACGTATACTAATTTATTTATAAAAGATGTGGAGATACGCCATTTATTAATAGCCTTAGGATATTCATAAACTATGGTTTGTTCACTTTATAAGATTCTATTAGAATTGGAGAATATTTAATAATCTTCATAATTTATGGGGTTTCAAATTTATGATTGAAAATATGTAATACTTCCAAAAATAATTTGAACAAAGACTCAAACCATTCTTTGTAGTGAGTATGTTTTTGACAAGGAATTTAAATTTCTTTAGTATTAAGGTCAGATTATTAGACTTATCCCCTTGAGTTCTGAAAGAACTAAATTGGAAATAACAAAAATCTGAAATTTTGAGAATTAAGCTAAGTATGAGTTTTGGGTCAACTTCAAGCGACCATAACTCCTAGAACATGGTGATTTAGGTGTGCTACAAGATACCTTAGGAATTATATTTAAATTATTTTTCCAACGCCACCAAGTTTGCTATGTTTCAAGTTCGGATGAGTAAGATTTGACTTATTAAAGCAAGGTTTTCCAGACAATGAAAGTTAGCCAAAGGTAGTGAGGCGTATGTTGGTTTTTTTCTTACCTAATCAGATTAAATTTATTTTTAGTAATATTTCAGGGGTGTAATTCTATTAGGTTCTGTTGTATAATAATGATATACTGGTAGGGTTTTAGTTGAGAGTTCAACAGGAGAAAAGAAAAGAAAAGAGGAGAAAGGAGGAAGGATCAAAGCGTTCGTTTAGAAAATTCAAGATCTTACCAAGAACCTATTTTATTAAGGTATGTAAGTTTCCATAGTGTAGGGTTTGTTCACCCACACACCAAACATGTTATTTTCAGCGTAATTTCATTCTTGAAATTTAAGGATTAAAGTTATTGATGAGTTCTTGATAAGTGTTCTTGAAGTTTCTTTATCGATTAAGTTTTGATGTAAGGTTCTACTTGGGTCAACTTTAACACAATACATAAAAATGTAAGATTGCGTGAATGAAGGCTATCCCAATAAGGTAATGAATCTATTTTCTAACGCACCAAGTTCTTCGCGTACAATTCAATTCAATAAATGTTTACGAACTTTTTTTTCAAACCGCCGGAAGATATTAAAAATAGTTTTTTTTGTCTTTTTACCTCCAAGAAACTATGAACGAATTTCTTGACTAATAAAAGTCTCAAAACAATCAGATTTTCATATTCGTTAATGAAAATCATAATTTTTTCACATAGAGATTCAAGAAACTAATTCAAGAATCTCAAGAAAGGTTTTCTTGATTGTTTACCTTCAACCTAGGGTTTCAATGCTTCCAATCAAGTTTTTCTTTAATATTCTTTAAGAATCACAATGATTCTTCAATAATCTTTTTCGTCTAGGTATGTAAAACTATCATAGTGTTAGACTAGTTCATCCTCCTATCCTACATCTACTTTCAGATTACTAAAAGAGCAATCTTGGATACTTTTCCTAGATTTGAGTATTCTTGAGATAAGATATTTTGAGTTCTTGAATTCATGTTTCTTTTAAAAGTTCTACTCCTGGTTATCAAATTGATATATTGTCATCATGTTATACTCCATTTCATGAATAAAAAACTCTTGAGTTTTTAATTCACATTCAAGAGAAACTTAAGAGTAGTAATTCACGAAAGCCTTTGAGTTCAATTGTGAATTCTTCGAGATCCATCACTAATTTGAACTAAGTGTTGAGGAAATAAGTAAGAGAATGAGAAGATTTGTATACATGAGTTGCTTGTAGTTATGTAGACCTTCGAGTCGAGTTGTTTATGCCCATAAATTCTGCATGGACTCTATAAATAGAGTATCGTTGAGAGGAGTGGTATCTTCAAGTTCCAAGTCTTGAGTAGTGTGTTCCTAATACCCTTTGAATTTATATTTCTAATCATGAGACTATTACACGTTACCCATGAAGTCCTTGACTTAAATTTTTCATGCTTATAATTCCGTATGAACTCTATATGTCGAACAATCTTGAGATGAGAAGTGACTTTGAGTCCTTGAGTTGAGTAGTTCATGATCATAATTCCGCATGAACCCTCTAAGTTGAGCATTCTTCTTCTTTGAATAGAAGTTATGCCGTTTCTTTGGTTCCATGATTGGATTATTTATATGGTTATTGAAAACTTTGGATTGAGTCAAATGTTTTCACCTTTAAAAGAGAAAATGAAACCTTTATTTCTAAAGAGCCTTTGATCTAGTTTTAAGTAAAGAGTAAATGCTTGCGCAATTAAATGAGAGAGGAAACTTTGATTTTGATTGCCTTTGAGATAAGTTTTGAGTAATTATTTTAAACAAAAAAAAAAGTTTTTTTTTTTACAAACATATGACCTAAATATATTTTAGGATTAGTATTGAGAACCGATATGGCAATGCGAGTTCAGATAACTCAAGTCTCAATAAACCATGTAGACATCATGGGTAATAAAGAATCATACTTTTTAGATGACTCTTTAAGATGCTTTTAGCACAAGCTAGTGTATCTACTAAGTTAAGCGTTATATATGACGACAAAGTATAGGACCGTTCTGGCAGCGTGAAGAAGACGTTGTATCACCACTTAGGCTCATAGTGATGATTGTCAGTTAGAGAATCTCTCACGAAAACTATATAATTTATTATATAAGTAAAGTTGAGTTTGTTATTGCATTTAGTTAATGAACCAAGTTTCTTTTACTTTTTTTATAAAGTTTTCCATATAATGCATGTGTATTGTTGCTTTATATAGAGTTCAATATCTAGAGTTGAGCAGACAGAGTCGAGTATGATATCTTTAAGTTAAGTATCTTATTCTTAAGTTGAGTTTAATTGAAAAGATGTATGTATGTTTCCTTTTTATCAAGTTCAAGCTTAAGTTATGCTTTCGAATTTTCCTTACATGCTTGTACATTCCACCTACTAAGCCATTTGTCCTGAATTTTTTAGATGATGCAGACATAGGTATTTAGGATCATCAATAGGAGCTTTGTTGATACATCCGTGAGTTCGAGTTAGCTATGGTGTGCATCCCTGCTTCTAGAGGATTTCATTTACTTTTCAGTGAAGACAGGATGTCATGGTTTTTGTACCGACTTCGATCCTTGTCATTTAGAGGCTTTATAGGTAATCATTAAAGTTGAGAAGTCTGTATCATTTATTTTATTAAATGTTTTAAAGAATTAAGTTGCTTTGTTTATGTTGAGTTCAATAAATTATTTTATTTTGAGTTTTTCATTTGAGTTAAAGTTTTGTATTTTAGTTTCCTGAATTTTTATTCGATTTTAAGTTTTTCTTGCTTGACCTAGTCATCCTCTTGTATTCAACTAGGATGATGGTCGCTTGGGGACCGACAATAGTTCTCGAATGCCGGCAATGTCCACATTGTAGGTTCAAATCGTGACAAACTTGGTATCAGAGACCAGAGTTCATGAGTCCTAAGGTATGTAATTAGCCATGTCAGATGGATCTTGCTTATGGTTCTGAGGGCCCATTTATATAAATGAGGGACTACAAACATTTACTCTTACTCGTGCAATAAAGAAATTTCATAGAGATTTATTCTAACTCGTGTGTTCGTAAATTCATTCATTTGACTACACATCATACTAGAGGTGGTTAAAAGTAAGTTAGTCCTTTATAAGTGGGTTACTATTAGCAAAAATATTGAGGAAGTCATGAGACTCCAGAAAGGCTTGAGAGAAGTCCAAAAGTTACTTAACAGTTGAGTTTTAGAGAAATGCATCGATTATTTCATGAATCATGCATTTCAGTTAAAAGTGAGTTGTACTCTCTCTCTTCTCTATGCCTTTTTTTTTATTTAGATCCTTATGATAAAGTATGTTTAGAAGTTAGGTAATATTTTTCATGCCCCAAGCCTATACTCTGGGCATGGATGGTACTCGAAGACCATTGCTAACTCCAAGCGAACTCTTGGCCTGACTTTCTTTACTCATCGGAAGACTTAAACACAAGATGTATAACTCATGAAAAAACTAAAAAGGAAATAATGTAGCCAAAACGACAACTTAAAATCTTAAACATATACAACTGAAATGAATGACAAAAGAACTAATATTATCGATCTATGAAACCTCTAAAATAAATAGGTATGTTTGGACAGGACCCCCAATCATCTTAACAACTAACCTAAAAACAAACGACTCTGAACTGCTCACTAGATCAATGGTACACCGGATGCTGATCCTAGTTACCTGCCTATACATCATAACGACGATGAAGGCCAACTGACATCGGTACATTTAATATACGAGTATATGAGATGGAATGTTAAAACAACTTAAGTTTGAAAGAGAATAAGAAGAAAACACTTAGCTTGTTTTAATGATTTTACAGAAGCTTTAGACTACGCTAAAGGAATATTAGGGCCAAATTACTATATTTCTCCAGCCCTTAGACAAAACCCAAATAAAACCCCACAATACAACATCCAGAAAGATACAGACAAAATAATATTTTGTGATCATTGCTCATCAATGACCGAAGCATTCAAAAGGCTAAATTTGAGAAATGAAGCCCTAATGCAAGAAAATGCCAAGCTCAGAGAAAGACTCCAAAAAATGGAAAGCAAAGGTAATACTAAACAAGATGTGCAAACTCAGACAGATATACAGGGTTTTTCCCTCCAAATAAAAATGGCTGATATGGGTTTGCATCCCCACTGAATGCTAAAATCCATGATCGGATTAATATACAACTAGTCCGTTTCAACGGTTCCGGTAAAGACTTCTCAAACCCGTTGATGGCTGTCACTTTTGCCAAAAGAGAGAAAAAGATGAAGGCTCATCTTCTTAGAAAAGAATTACCACTTTTAATTTAACCAGACTATTAGACAAAAAAATAAAGATTCCAAAAAATAAGGGGTTCTGAATCCCTTATAAACCACACCCTAGAAAAATTAACTTAAAAAAACAATAAAAAGATAAACATATAAACCCAAAGCCCATACAAAGCCCAAGAAAAATCTGTTGCAAGTCAAGCCCAAATAAGTCAGATATATTTCAGACTCAATGCAATTTCGCCCCAGACCCAACGATTATGACTCGGTATGAGTTTTTAACTCAATTTTGCATTACAAATCAGACACTTTAAAAAAAAAATCTATATCGTTTTTAAAGAGGAAATGCCTCTTATGTAAAAAAATTGTGAGTCCTCACTTTACCACTATACACCATGTGGTGAAAAACCTGGTGGGACGCGTCTTTACATTAAATTTAAAAAAATGTATAATAAGTACTGACATACAAATATCAACAGAAGGACAATAATGCAAGAAAAGGAACATTATTTCACGTGAAGATAGGGTTCCAAATGTGTTGCGGCTGATAATGATAAGATTCCTTTTTTATTTTGAAATCCGATGTTTGAAGTCCGCAGACCTCTATAAACGCAACGCAATTAGCAAGACAAGAAAGGCAGAAGGCGAAAAAGTCAAGACACCCACAACAAAAACTCTCCCTCAAATCTCAACAACCCCTTTCCTCTTTAAATTCAATCACTTTAAACAAGATGTAGAAAGATTCAGTTCTTTATCTAAAAGTTTGTTTTAGAAGTAAAAGTTTGGAAGCTTTCGGTTTCCTGAAAGGGAACTTCACTCTGTTTCTAAATAATGTAAGTTTTTCAATTTAAGTTTCAGAAAGAAGAAAAAAAAAAAAAATAGTAAACTTCCCATATATGTAACTTGAGGTGTGTCTAATTTTGTTATGTCATTTGATAATTTCATATAAATTTTTTTTATTGAATATGAATCAATGAATCTATATTACTTAGATATGTTGTCTCTTATCTTCTTAAAAGTATCGATGAATTAACTTGTAAATTCCTCGACAGTGTCAGTGTCCAAATGTTCTGAGAAAAGAACTATGAAAACCAAAATCTGGGTGTGGTTAAAAGAGATACCTTAAAACAAGGCAAAGAGAAAGAGATGAACAGTAGATAAAATCATGAATGGACCAGAGTCCAGTAAAAAAAAAGGAAGTTAAACTAGAACTAATATGATATTTTTATAATAGAACAAGAGAGTGAAGGAGTACTGAGTAGGATTGTACAATTATAAATTTCAACGAATTGAAAAAACCATTTTCAAAAAGTATCTACTTTTATAATTATATATCGAAACATCCCTATATTTTAAAATAAAAAATTATATATCGAAACATCCCTATATATATCGAAAAATCCCTATATTTTGGTATCAAAGCCTTAGACCCAAAAGACCTTATATGAAAAAAGATTATTACTTTAGAAAAACTTTTGCTTACCATAAAACTTAGTTTTTATAATAGACAAATTTTAAAAAAATAGTTAAATTATATACAAAAATCCTTAGAAAGGTCATTTATTTACATTAAAATTAAGATATTTTAACTTATCATCAAAAAATGCCGTATGACACTTAGAGAAACTCTAGCAATCTCACAACAAATTATTGAAGAATTAAATTAAGGTAGATTTGAAATAAAAGAAGTAAAAGAAAGAATTAAAATAATAAAAATAATCCCTTATACTATATTCAGTAAGGATAATATATTGAGAAAACCATTAAAACATACTACGAAAATATAAAAAAGCTAAAAAAAATTACAGAAGAAGTTATATCTGTAAAAAGTGATATATTACTAAAAGACCTAAAACCTACAAGCTTTAAAAAGGAAATACCTATAAAGAATATATATTTTTTCTTAATAGCCAAATCTTAAGAACAAAATTAATAAAACATTTTAGATCAAGAAATATTTCAATAAAAAATACTTTATGAGAAATCTTCCATTTGCTAGAAGTATAAGATTTAATAATTGGATAACATACAGAGATATAGAAGAAAAGAAAAGATTACAAAGAATAAAAAAAGCAATAGAAGCATATATATACGTATACGAAAATGAATTTTTTATACCACAAAATATTCATGTTGAAAGAAATAACGACGAATATATAAACGGTTTAAAGTGGGAATTAGAAGGACTTGATAACACTATAAATAACTATAATGAAAGAATAAATATTTTTTTACGAATGGTATAAACCAACTACTCTAGGATAAAATAACAATAGTAAAAATAGCTTCATTAAAAAACATGGAATACTTAGACTTACAGATCTATATCGAAAAAAGATTTCAAAGAGTAAAACCAGATAATATAATTAAGTGTAACTTTGAAAACAAAAATTATTGCCTACATACAGAAGACCCGCCATAAATACGTTTGATAGATTGGATAATCAATCTCAGTGAAAAAATAAAAGAACCAAACAAAAAAATAAAAAATATTAAGTGAAACAAGAAGAAACACAAAATAACAAAATAACTTTTTGTAATGGATCGAAAGTAACTTAGATTACCGCTTAATGAACACACGGAATAGATTTAAGTAAAAATTAAACGAGTTAAAAAATAAATCTCATAAGAAATTAGTATACATTAAACATAAAATGCAAGAAATCAGAGACATAAGTTAGCACCAATAAAAGAGATAGTGCTTTCATGATCGATTAGTAAAATCAGAAACATATAGAGAAGGATAAAATTATAGAAAAAATGATAGCCCTTCATCAGATTATAAAAATTTTTTACCCATCGTCAAAATCAGATCAATTTAATTATACAACAGTACAATATAAAATATCACTTTATTACCAACTACATAATAGATAGATGAAAAACTTTAAATAACACGAGAAAGTGAAAAAATATAGATACAACTGGAATAGTAGATATTAATAGAAAAATTAAACAAAATAGAAATTACTCCTCAAAAAGAGAAAAATATTAAAAAAACAAAAAAATGATATTTTTCCTACTAGATCAAGAGATAAAACAGAATATGATAGAGCAAAATTTTTTTGTCAAAAATTTTAAAGATAAAGCAAAGGAAGAAAATAACAACAATTAATTGAAATAATAGATACAGATTGAAGATATACAAATTCAACAAAATCCTTAAATTATTGAGATCCAAAGTTTCTACAATACAAATTCAAATCTCACTATATAGGCATTATAAAGAGAAAGAACAAATTCTCACTATTAAGGAAAAAACTTTGTATCTCGAACCACTCATAACCTTGAATCTGTAAAAGAAATACACTTGTTAGAAAAAGATTTAATGCTATCGGATTAATAGTGTATGGAATTAAAGGATTAACAGAAAAAACATAGGAACAAAGACATTAATTACAGATATATGATAATAGAATGTTCAGACATAAAAAAGTGCAATATAGGATTAACAGAAGTAGATATTACTAATAATGGAGGAATCTCTACATAAGTCCTGTATTTTATGATGAATTTAAAATGAATTTGGAACCCAAATAAGAATAGACTACCACTAAAGATATGAAGAAATGGCATAGTGGAAAGAAATTTATTACTAACGTGTTTAGGATTTTTTAGGAAACTGACATATATCGTACCCTAGATTTAAACTACAAATAAAAGGACGTATAAAGTAATGGGAAATAAGGATAAAATCAATAAAACCTATAAACATAATACAGACGAATATGCAAGGATTAGAATTGAATTAGGTATTTTAAAAAGAAAAGAAGCATTAATACCAATGCTCATTTAATATATAACAAATTCTAAAAGGAGAACCTTCATAGATGTACAGATGTATATTTAGGAAGCTCAAAAAGACTTTGAAGAAGAAGGTGTTGTAAGAAATTCCTTTAGAAGGAATGAATATGAAATAATATTAGAAGACGATTTTGCATAATTTGGCTATAGAAAAGCCAAAAAAATACGTAAAAACAATAGAATAGATATTACATGTAAAGGATGTAACTAAAAGACATAGAATTTAACACATACAATAATCTCATTTTAAATATGTGAACAAAGAACTATACTAAAGGGATATATCTTCGAAAATAGTTCAAGATAATTAGAAAAAGTAATATATAATGGACACAAATACAAGATAATGGATAGTGCAATATCTGAGAGAATCTAATCTAAGTCAAAAAGAATTAATGGAAACAATCAAGTTCCATAGTCGCATTTCAAACAACAAATGAAAAAGGATATATATTGCAGATAATTACACAGGAAATATACCGCGTAGAATAGTATATAGACAAGGAGATACTCCAATAACAAAAGTTAAACCTATGGGTAAAAAAAAAGGATGCCCATAGAAGAACCAATAATACTCCTAAGGAGGTATTAAATGAAAATTTTAAATATAGCGACGGACACATATCCACCACAAATATGGAATTCAGTTGATTAGATTGTTTGAAAGGATAGTAGTAGCAGATTTTATAAAGAATTATACAGACTGATGCTGAAACCATGTAAAAATACTTATAAACATCCAGGAGAAATCAACTACAGTCTAAAACTAACAAGCTCTAAATGGGAAACTTATAACGTAGAATTCCCATCAGAATTCATATTTTAGTATCGTTATGACCAAACTCGATATAATTTTATAAATAAAATCCATACTATAACAAAGGAGGACCCCAAAATATCTGATTAAAGGGTTTTTAACAAGTAGCTTTACAAAACAAACAAACGAAATGCCTTAATAAAACTAGAACAATTACTCTACGTCATTGCTATTATATCAAAAACATTAAATGATTATTTTATTATTGTAGCAATTAGTGGAAATAATGCCTTTGACCAAGACTTCGGTAAGAAAATTATTTACAAACCAAACTACTCAGGAGCTTTAGGAAAGCAGATAGAAGAAAGATGGCTTAAAAGAGAAGGAGTAGCCACAAACCCTCAAAGAGCACAGTGGTTCAATAGCATAGAATACACATATAATGGAAAATAGTCATGAAGACAACAACAAACGAACCCCCTGATACCTTAATTTTCCCCATCCGCCTATTCCCCGCACACCTGCCCTGACTTTCTGTCACGATCTCATCTCGACCCCCTCCCCCTTCTTCCCAAATACCTCTCCACCGCCCGCCATACTCCCACCTTCCCCCCACCCCACCTATACGCGATTCTCACACCCCCAGGATATTCCTTAGCAAAATCTTCACCAAGAAGGAAACCATATTTTAAATGGGATAGACATGTACGAAATATAGAACAGATATAAATTTAAAAAAAAAAATTAGAATGTTTTACTTACTACATGTGGAAGTATAGAACCTCTAGCAAATACTTTCCCTAAAATATTAAGTCTAAGACTAAAATGCCTCATTAGTAGAAGAATTTAATATACTGAGCTTATTAATGTAGATGACTATGATGTCAGATAATGAAAGCAAATTCTATTCGTCTAAGTAAAATATTGATATAGAGAGATAAACAAAGAAGAAATTCTTCTCTAAATTGAGAAATGAAATATTGACCATGAGATAGGAGGTTAGAAAAATTTAATATAGATACCTTAAATTTAAATTTTATGGAATTCATTCATAATAGATGTTAACTATTTATATAATTATTTTGAAAAAAAAGACGAATACACAGTATTAAGACAGTAAATCCATGTAACTAGTTGTAATTGGTTCCGCAATTAAATATAAAAGAGCCTAAATTTAATAAATGAAATGCTTAATAGAAGGATGTACATAAGGTTGTATAAAACACAATTAGGAGTAATTAACTCAGAAAAAAGATTTATTATTCCAAATGAACCTCTATAATTAAAAGTATTAGTACTGCTTCATCAGCCAACGAGTTCAAACGAATTACGACAAAAATAGAGCTTAGAAAAAGAAAAAAATATTGCACACAGGAACTACCACTAACAAATCAAGAATTATGAATTACGAATCTCTACTTTAATATGTAATGAAGATAAACATATAATACTATAAAATATTGGAGCAAAACTCTAACAACTTCAAATTGGGAAAAATGAAATAGAGGCTTTAGTACATTAATAGATTCGGGATGTACCACAGTACTTTTAAATAAAAATTGTACCTCCGAATTAATAAAGCTTTAGAAAACGCACTGCCGCGCAAATGGATGGAATACATAATATTATAGATACTCACAATAGATAAAGCACAAATAATGTTTCTTAAATATCTTGTTTCAAATTTTATAAACCTACCTATACGATGGATAAATATGGTTAGAGATGTAGAATCATAAGAGTAGTACTTTGTATTGGAACTGATTTTTATACTATGCATAAGGAGGAACTTTAATAACGAAAGATGGATAATTTTCATGAAAAATATTACTTATATTCGGTTTTAACTAATAAAATTGACACTAAAGTAAGACAAACGAAAAAATGTTGTGATAATTGTGGAAAATATTATAGAATGTACTAAAACAGAATGTATCCATTATACGAGAATATACTAGAGATAGATAAAGAAGATGAAATAGTTATAATACCAACTATTTGTAAAGAAATTATAACACCGCAGTTCTGGAACTCTTGTACTGCTGGAGGATGAATGGGATGGGGGAAGAAGGGCGGGAATGTGTGGGACCGGGGCGCAGGGGTTAGAGGGGATACTGGGCAGTGCATTTGCAGGGGGGGAGTTCGCACGGGCTAATGGGAGGGAAGGTAGGTAGGGAGATTGAGATAGAGACTGAGCGTTGAGTGGAGATAACAGAGGTAGGAGATGGGAGGAGTGGGTCTTGAGAGGGGAACGAGCGATAAGCGGTGGACGGGGGGGTAGTATGGGGATAAACGGGAATGGGGAGGGTGTGATCGGGAGATGGGTTAGAGGCGGGGTGGAGCTGTAGGTTAACTGAGACTAAGTGGGGGGGTGGGGTGGGGGGTTTTGTTGATGGAGTGGAACTGTGGAGGGGGTGTGGCGATACTGTGAGACCAGAGAATTGATTAGGTTGGATGTCTGTGTGAGGAGTGTTCCTTTCCCCCCACCCTACCCCTCCCCCCATCAAACAATATCTATATCCTAGTACAAACATTAGCTCAAACCAAATAATCTGATAAACAGCCTCTAAAGTATTTGAACCAATCATCATTAAGAATGTAACTAACCTAAATCACCCCATAATATCTTAATACCAACATCCTCACAGAAGCTAAATCAGCTATAGAAGATTTTTCAGAATCAAATTAAAGAACATTAGAAGTAGGAGATAAAAAGATCTACTTCAAAACATAGATCAACCGCATTTATGGTAAGAAATCATAGTGAAATAATAGAGGAAAATCTAGAATTGTTATAAATTACAAAGACTAAATGACAACTACTAGAACAGACGGTTATAAATACCAAATAAACATCATTAATAAATTAGAAATTCACGGAAAAAGATTTTTTTAGCAAATTCGATTGTAATCAGGAACTGGCATATAATGCATCCATACCGTATAGAATGGACCACTTTTAGCTGCCCGGAAGGACATTTTGAATGGTTAGTCATGTCATTTTGGGTTAAAACGCACCTCCAATTTCCAAAGAAATGGATAAAATACTTGGAGAATAAAAAAAATTTGTATATATAGGTGTATTCTATTATTGTAAAATATAAAAGAACACTTAGGGTATTTACAAACATTGTTATATTATTGTTATAAATGGAATCATAATAAGCAAGAAGAAAATAGAATTATTCAAATTATAATAAAATTTAGAAGTAACTTTAAGGAGAAGGAAAGGTTAAACTACACCTCATATAGCTAAAATCTCTAGACATGCAGATAAATTAACATAATCTAAAAGATTTACAAAAATTCTGAGATAATTAATTATGGCAAGACTTTTTATTAGATTTAAAAAAAGACAGGACCATTATACTCTAAGACATAACTAAAGGACAAGGATTTCAATATTGAAGTACCATAAAACTATATACAAAATAATAAAAGAAAAAAGAAAAATATATTCTCGATCTTATATCATTACAATCACACTATTTAATAATAGAAACAGATGGAAGTTTTGAGGAGGGGGTGCAGTATTAAAATCAAGACCACTAATATATTCTACACTACACAGGAAGAAAAATATTGGCTTATCAAAGTGAAAATTCAAAGAAAAGGGTATAAAGCTTATATATAATGTGAAATTTTAGAGCTGTAATATATGGTCTTAAATAGTTTTTAAGAATTGATCTTCTAAATAACCAGAAATTTAGTAAGACCAGATTTGGTGAAACTATAGTACAATTCAATCACAACAATGATAAAAACAAGTGAGTAGAAGAATAAGATGGCTAATTTTTTAGATCTATATCAATTTGCATTCTATAAATTTTTGAGCATATCCAAGGAAATGAATAGTATTGCGGATCAGCTACGTAGATTCTGATCAAAGTTTAAATTTTAACATAATGAGACCTCTACTATAAGACAAAGGAAAAGAGTTCCACCCTCAACCTCAGGTTTTATGGGGCAGACTCTTACAACAGAAAGGTTAGCAATTTGCATTTTAACCTCTAGATAAAATAGATGATGTTTAGAATGAGAGACTACATTTCGACAACAAAATTTAATAGCATAACGAGCCGTCCTAACTGACATTCAAACATTTTATCTAACGGTCAATTAGACAACATGAAACAACAACATGCCTCATAGACAATATAATGGATAGCCTCATAATAAAAAAGACACTAACTATGTAATGGCAGTTGTAAATAAATCCTTTATGATTTTTATTTTACTAGTAAAAATAAAGAAATAGATTAAATATTATGTAGTAATTAATGGTCAAAACAATGGTGTTTTCAAACGGTATATGTTTTAGCCTCTAATAAGATTTTCAAAACCTCTTTTAAAAGGTTTTAATGATTTTACAGAAGCTTTAGACTTAACGCTATAGGAATATTAGGTGCCACATTACTATATTTCTTTTCTCGTTCTCCAGCCCTTAGACAACTCAATATATAATATATATAACCCACAATATAACAAATATGCTATGTATAAGCGTAAAAGCAACTGAAAAACAACATTAGTTTATTAAAGATAAAGTAATAACATACTTAATTATACTAGTTTAAAGTAATATTACTTATGTTGGAGATTCTATAACGAACAACCATCACTATGATCCTAATTGACGGTACAAAGTTTTACCTCACGTTGTCGAGGACCAACATATATCTTGTCACCGGTATAGGAACTTATTTAACTTAGTGGATCCACTAGCTTAACTTAAGTGATCATCTAAAAAATATGATCCTTTAATGTCCATGATGACTACATGATTTACAGAGACTTGTGTTATTATAAACTTGCGTCCCCATATCGGTGCTCAATACTACTAAGCTGACCTTCCTTTGCTTATGTTTTGGTTAAATAACTTTTTTTCCTTCTGGGTTTGAGTCTTGCGCAAACCTTAGCTTTAAAAGCTCTCTTGGAATCAATGTTCCCTTTTCTTGCTCAAAACTCTTTTGGGAAATCTCAGTTTCTTCTTATCATAAATGTGAAAACATTTATAAAGTCTTAGGGAATACATAGTTCCCTTATAATTTTTTCAGAAATAAACTCAACACTTTACTCTTTACTTAGCTTGAAACTTGAGTCTTAAAACAACTCTTAGGGAAGTTCCCTTATAGGTTTTGAGAAATGAACTCAACTCTTTAATCTTTACTCAACATAAAACTTGAATCTTAAAAACAATGTTAAAACGTTGCTAAAGACACTTGAAAACTTTTCAGAACTTTATTTTGACATGCTTATTAATTTCTAGACTTGAATTTTAGCATCTTTTATTTTGATCTTAACTTTTCTTGAATTGATTATGTATTCAAGGATCATGATCTCATGTTTATAGATGATTCCATGATGTTTAGATGTACCTTATAGTGTTGACATGGGTACATCACTTAGGAACTAGTTCGAAAAGGTGGCGGAAGAATGGAGTGAACTGGCATCCTTAGCGTTCTAAGAGGCATCGGAGTCAAAGCCCCAAACATCAGAGGCCAAGTTGGGATGCTATGGTTGGCATGATGCGCCAAGTCCCAGGGACAGAGATTGTCGTTTGGGGTTATGGGAGACGCGGCGCCCTAACCCCTGTACCCATGTGTTCTCGACTTTTCTTCTTCGTTTTTCATCTTTAAACCCTCTAAACATCCATGGTTCTTTACCCAAAAACTTAGGATCATTAGCACCCTTAATACCAAATAAATTTGACTTTAAAAACAACATGGAACATGAATCAAATAAACACTATGCATTCAACAACTTAACCAACAAGAATTCGATAATGTTCTTCAAGAACTTCACATATTAACATGTAAACAACTCACCAGTCACTAAATTGAAACAAGTTTTGTGTGTGGGTGAACTCACGCAACACTAAAAGATCTCACACACTTTTATAGGAATCACCACCGACGAATTCCACTTGCAAAGCTTGGTGTTCTTGGCAAATCGTTGACTTCTTTCTACCTTCCTCTTCTTTTCTCTCTTCTCCGAGCCCTAAGAATAATTCTTATTTTTTCAAGCGGAATAAATTTTTTACCCCAATAAATCCCTAAAAAAGAATTAAATAAATTAGGTAAGGAAAACAAAACTTTACCCTTTCCAAATCCACATTGGACTTTCCTTAATCCAACAGCCCAACTTCCAGAAGGTATATCTCACTAATACGATATCGAAATCGCGCAAACTCTGCGGCATTGGAAAGATTATTTTAAGGAATATTCAACCATATGTGGAAATTCTTCTAAATCATCCTGAACTAGGAGATATGGTCATTTGAAAATAACCAAAACTCACTTTCCTAACTTAGACAATTTTCCAGATTTTTCTTATTCTTTCCAAAAATAAGTATTTGTAGATTTTAACCTCTTTTCTAGTGATTTCTAGTTGCGAGATGCTAGAATGTCTCCTTATTTGGAACATTCTTTCTGGAATGAAATTAATCTTACTAGACTTAGGGTAGCAACATCAAGTTTAAACACCGACAAGCAATTGCACAAAACGCTGCTTTCCTCAAATTTAAAGAGTACTAAGAAAGAAAATTAGTACCTTGTTCCTGCACTTTTCCCATATTATTCGACAAGATGTTTCATATCTATTTTTCATATCCTTTTCATCAGCTCCTGCTCTTCTTTCTTCTTCCAATTGGGTTTCTTCCAAAGACCTTAACTAAGGCTATCTCTTTTACTCAACTTTGACACCGAGGGCGATCTAGATTGCACCGGAATCCTCGTAATACATGTTATCCTTGATCTCATTATTCTCAGTTGGAATGCTCAATGAAGGATCACTCATGCACTTCTTCAACGTGGATACATGAAATACCAGATGAACCGTTGTCAACTCTTGTGGTAGCTCCAAATCATAAGCTACACTACCAATTCTATTGGATATCCTATAAGGTTCAATATACCGGGACTAATTTTCCCCATATTACCAGACCTCATAACACCTTTAATGGGAGAAACTTTCATTTGACTCCATCTTATACTTCAAACTTCCACGCTCTTTCTTCGAACATGGCCATAGGATTTTTGTATGACTTGTGCGCTTACAACCTCTCTGAATCATTTCACCTCAGCCTCTCCATTGCTTGTGAAACTATATCTAAGTCCTATCAATCCTGAAAACCCCACCCCAACCTTAAAACCTCCATAATAGACTGCATCTTTCACCATAAACATTCCATAGGAGTCATTTGATGTCAAAGTGGTAACTGTTATTGTAAGAAAATTCAATGAGAAGTATGTGACAATCCCAATTTCCTTTGAATCATCACACACAATCCCTCACTATCTTTTAAGTCTGGATATGTGATGCTTGCCATTAGTCAGAGGATGAAAAGCATACTCAAGTTCCACCTTTTGCACTCTCATATGACTAATGGAGATCGAAATTCATTAATTCTTCCCAACTTCATGAAGGTAAAACTTAGAATAATCCTCTCCCCCCCCCACACAACCCCCGAAAAAGACCCCTGAGGGTATCTTTACTGTAACAATTGGTCTGATTTCGTCATCTAATGGATAATCAACCCGCATAAAAACCATGCCTGCCTGCAAGCTTGGTAACCCTGTGATAAAGTCCATATCAATAAACTCGAACTTCCACCTTGGGACGCTCTGGTCTTGTTTGTAAGAAAGAATGATGGTTTATTTATTATGTGTAAGGGATTAAAGTCATTTGGACAAGGTTACCACCAATAACAAATATCTTTTTCCAAGGATCAGTGATTTATTCAATTAACTTCAGGGTGCTTCCTATTTCTCAAAAATTGACCTCAGATCAAGCTACCATGATTTGAGAGTAAGGGAATGTGATATACCAAAGACAACATCCAGGACCTGTTATGAGTTCTTGGTCATTTCATTTGGGTTGACTAATGAACAAACAACTTTCATGGACCTTATGAACAGGGTCTTCAAACCTTATCTAGATATGTTTATTATCTTCTTCATTTATGGCATACTAATGTATTCAAGGAATGAAGAAAATCGTGCAAGTCACCTCAGAATAGTCCTTCAATCTTCGAAAGATAAGAGATTTGTATACCAAGTTCTCTAAATGTAAATTTTTGTTGGAGTTTGTGGAGTTCTTGTGCCACATAGTTTCCAGCTATGGGATTAGAGTGGATACTCAAACAATTAAAGCAATGCATACTTGGCCTAGCCCACATCTCTAACTGATATTAGGAGTTTCTTAGGTTTTGATAGCTATTTTATAAGGTTCGTAGAGGGATTATCATCTATTTCATCCCCTTTAATGAAGTTGACTGAGAAAACATTAAAATTTCAATGGTCTGAAGTTGTGAAAAAGATTTTAGGATTGAAAAAAAGTGTGGTTTGACTCTACCACCTAGTTTTTGATCTTACAATAGGTCTCAAGGTTTTGTGGTTATTTTATGCATCTAGAGTGGGTTTGGGGTCTGTGTTGATGAGAATGACCAAGTTATAACTTATGCTTCCTACAGTTAAAAGGTTATGAGAAGAATTAATCCGATCATGACTTTGGGGTTGCTGCGATAGGTATTCACCTGAAGTATGGTTTTCAACCATTTGTAGGTTTCTTTGATGTATTCACTGACCACAGAACTACAATTATTTCACTCAGAGGGAGCTTTAATATCAGACAAAGAAGTTGGTTAGAATTGCTCAAGGATTACGATATTAATATTCTTTACCACATCGGTAAGGAAATGTTGTTGTGATGGCCTTAAGCAGATTGCCTATGTGTAGTAACGGCCCCCCGTGAGGAAGAGAAAGAACTAGCTAAGAATGTGCATAGATTGGCAAACGCTAGAAGTACGACCTAATGGATTCCACAAAGGGGATAATAGCGTTGATGAATGGGGCTAAGTCTTTATTAGTGCCAGAATTAAAAGGCAGGCAAGACCAAGATCCCATTTTCTTGAATTAAAAGCAAATGTTCATAATCAAAGGTATTAGCTTTTCAACAAGGCAGATATGATGTCTTGAGATATCAACGTAGGTTGTGTGTACCAGTAGTGGATTGACTCTATGAGAGAATTTTGGAGAAAGCTCATAGCTCAAGATATTCCATTCATCAAGGTTCCATAAAAATGGATCGGACGTATGGAAGTATATTGGTGGAGGGTAGAAGAGGATATTGCATGTTTGTGATTATTTCCCAATTTCCAACAGTTTTAAAGTAGAGACTAAGCCTAGTGGTTTGGCTCAGAATATAGAACTTCTGGAATGGAAGTGTGAGATGATTAATATGGATTTTATCATTGGCTTACCAAGGTCTCAAAGGTAACATGATTCTCTTTGGGTAATTGTCGACTGAATAGCAAAATCAGCCCACTTTTTGTCGGTAAAGACTATTACTCAGCAGAAGATTAGGCTATGTTCTATATTCAAGAGGTTGTAATACTTAATGGGGTTCCCGTCTCCACTGTTTCATATCAGGATCACAATTTTACTTTACTACACAATTTTAAAATATTTTTTGAAAGGCTTGGTTCAAAGGTGACTTAAGTACTACCTTTCATCCTTAGACAGATGGGTAAGTAGAGTGCACTTTTTAGACATTAGAGGATATGTTGAGGACATGTGTGATTGATTTAAAAGAGAATTGGGGTCATCACCTACATCTAATTGAGTTTTCCTACAACAATAGTTACCACTCTAGCATCAAAATGATACCATATGAAGCTCTTTATGGGAGAAGATGTAGATCCCCTAATGGATGGTTTGAATCATGTGAAGTAGGGTTGATGGACCAGATTTATTTCACTAAGCTATGGAGAAGGATAAAGTGATACAAGAGAAGTTTAGGACGGCACAAAGCCATCAGATTTCCTACAGGGGTGTTAGGAGAAAAGCATTAGAGTTTGAAGCAGATGATTGGGTTTACTTGAAAGTTTCACCCATGAAGGGTGTTATAAGGTTTGGTAAAAGGGAAGATGATGAGTCCTCGTTATATTGGACATTGAAGAATATTCAAGATAATTTGCAATGTATATTATGAGTTGTAGCTACCACAAGATTTAGCAGCGGTTCATAAGGTATTACATGTCTCCATGTTGAAGAAGTACAGGAGTGGTTCTTCTTTAATCATACCAACCACAAATATTGGGATCAACGATGACTTGTCTTATGAGGAGATTCCTGTGACAATTCTAGATCACCAAGTTCGCAAGTTGAGAACAAAGGAAGTTGCGTCAATCAAAGTCCTTTGGAAGAACCAATTTGTTGACGAAGATACTTGGGAAGCTGAAAAAGATATGAAGAAGAGATATCCACATCTCTTTGAATCCAGAGAAAATGCCGACCAAGGTACTAATTTCTTATTTGTACTATCTAAATTATGAGTAAGCATATTGTTGTTTGCATTTTCTTCTTAAACATAGTTTTTTTTGCCTTTTTATGTCCACGAAAACCATAAAAAAATTCTTGACTTATAAAAGACTCAAAATAATAAGATTTTCATGTTCAGTAATGAAAATCATAATTCTTGGACATAAATATTTCAAGAATCTCAAGAAAGATTTTCTCGTTTAATTACCTTCAACCTAGTGTTTCAAGGCTTATAATTAAGTTCTTCTTCAATATTCTTGAAGATTCTTCAAGAATCTTGTTCTTCTAGGTATGTAAGGCTATCATAGTGTTGGACTGGTTCGTCCTCATGCCCTACATTTACTTTAAGGTCAGTAAAAGTGTAATCTAGGATACTTTCTCTAGATTTGATTATTCTTGAGATAAATTGATTTTGAGTTCTTGAATTCATGTTTCTTTTAAAAGTTCTATTCCTAATTATCGAATTGCTATATTGTCATAATTATATCCTCCATGTCATGAACAAAAAATCTTGAATTTATAATTCATCAAAAAAGAGTGAAGCATAGAGTTCAATAAAGCCTTGAGTTCCACAGTAAATTCTTTGAGATCCATCAATGATTTGAACTATGCTTTGAAGAATTAAATAAAAGATTGAGAAGAGTTTTATACATGAGTTCCATGTAGTTATGTAGACCTTTGAGTCTAGTAGTTCATGCCCATAAATTCCACGTGGACTCCATAAATTGAGTATTGTTGAGAGGAGTGATATCTTTAATATCTAAGTCTTGAGTATTGAGTTTCTGATCCCCTTTGAGTTTATATTTCTAATGATGGTACTATTACATGTTACCTGTAAAGTCCTTGAGTTGAATTTTTCATGCTTATAATTTTGTTGAACCCTATAAGTCGAACAATCTTGAGAGGAAAAATGTCTTTGAGTCCTTGAGTTTAGTAGTTCATTTTTATAATTCTGTATGAACCCTCCGAGTTGAGAATTCTTTAAATAAGAGGTATCATTGAAGTTTTTGAGTTCCAAGTATTGAGTTCAATCTATACTTATTGAAAACCTTTCATTGAATCGTTCACGTCAATAATTCGAAATGAACCATATTTTAAGGGTCTTTTATAAGTGTTTTAACTTTGTTTAAGGACTTAAGCTTTGAGTTGAGTAAAGAGTAAGAGTAACGTTCATTTATCTGAATATTATATGGGAACTAAGTATTCCTAAGAGTAAATGTTTTTACACTTAAGATGAGAGGAACTGAGATTTTCAAAAGAGTTTTTAAAAAAATCACATTTAAAAAAGAAAAAGGAAACATTGATTTCTAAAGAGCCTTTGAGATAATCTGGGTAAAAGAGTAAATGCTTTCACAATTAAGCGAGAGATGAAACTTTTATAAAAAGAAATCCTTTGAGCGAAGTTTTGAGTAACTATCTCAAATCAAAGAAAGATTTTTTTTTTACAACATATGAGCTAAGTATACTTTGGGAATAGTATTGAGCACCGACATGGGAATGTGAGTTCAGATAACTCAAATCTCCATAAATCTTGTAGCCAGCATGGGTAGTAAAGGATCATACTTTTCATATGACTCCTTAAGATGTTGTTAGCATAATCTAGTGGATACACTAAGTTAAGCATTCTATATCACGACAAAGTATATGATAGTTCTGGTAGCGTGGGCAAGACGTTGTATCAATACTTAGGCTCATAGTGTGATTGTCGGTTAGAGAATCAACCATCGAAACTATATTACTTTATTAAATAAGTAATGTGAGTTTGTTATTCCATTTTCTTTAACGGTTTAAGTTGCTTTTTTATTGTTTTATAAAGTTTTCCATATATTGCATGTGTATTGTTTCTTTATATAGAGTTGAGTGTCCATTATTGAGTACCCAGAGTCGAATATCATATCTTTGAGTTGAGTATCTTATCATTGAGTTGACTTCACTTGAAGTGAGTTGAAAAGAGGTAAGTATTTTATCCTTTTATCAAGTTTAAGATTATGTTATGCTTTAGAATTCTCCTTACATGCTCGTACATTGTACCTACCGAGCCATTTCACATGTATCTTTTGATAATGCAGATACATGTAATCAAGATAATCAACAAGAACTTCATTGATACATAAGAGAGTTCAAGTTAGCTACGACGAACCTCGTTGCTTCTGAGGGATTTCATTCACTTTTAAGATTAGTTAGGATGTCGTGGGTCTTGTTTTGACTTCGATCCTTCTCATTTAGAAGTTTTTCATATATAGTCAATATATCTGATAAGTTTGGATTGTTTTTTTTATTATTAGTATTTAAGAAATTCGTTGCCTATTATATGGCGATGAATATATTATTTTATTCAAAAAAATTTATCTGAGTTAAAATTTTGTATTTCAGTTTCCTAAATTTTTATTCGTTTTTGATCTTGTCATGCTTGAGTTAGTCTTTCATATGTAGTCAACCAGGATGAGAGTTCGCCTAGGGACCAACAATGGTTCTTGAGTACCGCCACGTCCAGGATGCAGGCTCGGGTCGTGAAAAAATACAACTTAAAAACTTCAAATTAATATCAAGACAAAACTTCAACTTGAAACCGTGATTTTATATCGAATGTCTAAATGAGTTTAAAATTACTTTAATCCCCTCCAACGTAGCCAAAGTAGACAGGTAGTGCTTTTGGTACAAAAAAATATTTTTTTAAAAAATAAGTAATTAATTTAATATTTATTTTCTAGTGTTTGGTAAGTAACTAAAAAAATCACAAGTTTTTTATATATAACATTGCAAAAAACCTACTAGGTAGCAGGGGTGGGGAGTAGGAATTTGGGGGGGGGGGGTAGATTGTCAAGGAGTGCAGGTTGAGTTAGATGAGTGCGTAGGAGATAATGAACTTGGATTGTCACTTCTAGAACTAACTTTTTTTCCTATTTTCATTAGGAAAATAATTTTCCTATTTTTTTAAACTTATTTTTCTTGGGAAAATATTTTTACCAATCAAATATGAGAATATCAAAAAATATTCCTACATACCAAACTTACTCATAAAATCGACCCATTATTTTTAAAGGAGAAACTAATCTAATGCGCCATAAAAGTAAAACAAATATCTCTTTATAATTAATATCCCAAAACTATCAATAGTGGGAGATATATCTCCCTACAATTACAATCCCTTTCATAATAGGGATTTTATGAAATAGCAAACTATTAATTCAAAATAAATGTTATGTTTTACTTAATTCTAATTCGTAGCAAACACTTTGTCATTCACCTCTGTCCCAAGAAATGTCTCTCGACTCTTATAAATTCTTGCTCGCCCCTCGCTCGCCTCTCAAAATTTATGCATACTCAAATGTATGAATTGTGTTTGTATTTGGATAAATTGGAGAATTTTTATACAAATAACAAATACAAACATCTTTTTTGTCATACCCATAAGTATACAATGAAGGTTTCCCTACCTTTCTCTTTTGTCTTTCTTTCTTTTTTACTTTATAAAAACACAAATTTTATAAAATACAATGTATAATTTCTATTTGTATATATAAGAGAAATACTTGATATACAATTTTTTTATTTCGATTCAATTGTTTACAAATTCTAATTACATATATGTACAAATACAATAATTGATTTACATACATAGTGGTTATATATATACAACTAAGATGCCCTGCCTGCGATTTATACAAATTTGTGGTCATGGAACATTTCCAACAAGCTATTTTTTGAAATTTTGAAACAAATTCTTTCCAAATCTTTAAAGCTTTTTAGGTGTGTTTCGAAATCTTTTAGCTCTCTCACATCAGAATCTTTATTCATTGAAGCACAAAAAAAAATTGTCTAGCTGAATTTATTATGTATTACATAGCTCTGAAGGACAAATATGTCATATACAGTTTAGGACAAGACTTAACTTGTGTTTCTTGTCCCTTCAAATGCATAGTTTGTGTATGGAACAGTCAAGGATACGTTGCTGTTTGTAATTCGTTCACAAGAGATCATGCCTTTCTTCCTAATTCATTGACGAAAAAATATATAACATTTCAATTACAAGTCTCTCTTTAGGGATTGATCCCACCAACAAGAAATTCATAGTATTGAAGGAAAACTTGGTAATTAACACACTTCTAGTGTGTTTCTAGATTTTCATCATTGGGGTGGAAAAAACAGGGAGGGAGGCATGCATAAATATTCCCCAATTTTTTTCTTAATAAGGATAGTGTTTTTATCGACAATGTTATTTATTTTTGTAAATTTATTCAGACTACGTTATTCTATAATTGCATTCAATATTGGAGATGGAGAGTTCAAGTAAGGGGATACTCACCAAGATTAATAGATGTAAAGGTACAAGTTGCACTAGTAAGTATTTCAAATTTTCTCATCACACATTTACATGTTCTACAAAATAAGACAACATGGATAAAATAATCGATTGAGATACCATCAAAATTATCATTAGACCCATTTTATATTCATTTGTTTACCACTCATTTTAAGGGAGAGCTTTTAGCAGTTTCAACTTGTGGGCTTTACACTTGTTTATACATTGAAAGGAAAGATTTGAGAATAGCAGAGATACATGAAATTTAGGAAACGAAAAAATAGAAGTAGGAAGCCTTGCTGTTGCGCTAATCTTTGGAGAGAATTCTAAGCGGAGCTAGTGGAAAGAATAAACAGCACCAGGAAGGGGTGGATAAGGGGACGTACTAGTCAAAATTAGTTTTGTTTTGGATAATAGAAAAAGACGGTAAGGACTACACTGAATAAAGAGAGGATAAGTTTCGACCATTCGAACTTTTTTGTTCTGGTACTTGGATAACAATACACAAAAACGGCTATCTTACTAGTGTGTGTCTAATAGTAATGTTACTAGACAAATTAAAAAAAAAAAAACAGTGATGTCTGCACTGTCTGATCCTAAGTGGCAAAAATCAATGGTACCTAGACACTTCTATACCATACAAGCGAGTAAGAGCTAATACGTCTACTCTTTCAAGCTAGTAAGAGTACTAGATTATGCTTTGAATCTTTGTTTGCAAAATGTACTTACCGATTTCAAATCTCGAAATGTCCATTTCTTGTTATGCTTTCATTTCTATTACTTTTTTTTTATGATTCTTTCTTGAGTGGACGATACATCACAAACAACCTTTCTACATTTTTATTATAGGAATAAGACATATTTTTATGGCACTCAACAAATTTCATAAAATTTTTCAGTGATATAATTCAAAAAAGCTTGAAATAATAAGGTTTTGAAAACATATGAATTAAAAAAAGAAAATTTTAGAAATAACAAACATAAAAATCATAATAAGGCTCTTTATCTATAGTTTTGATAAATACATTTCATAATTATAATTTTGTTTGCTATAAATTTTGGATGCATACAAATAATGCAAAATTTCGAATAGAAAGAATTAGGGAAACTATAGTCTCACATTACAATTTTCTTAAATTATAGTTATAATACCTAATATAACCTATACATTGGTTATTATACGTATCTTTCTCAAAAATATATAAGGATTATAATCGTAAGGCAGTGTGTGAAAACTTGGGGAGAATGTAAAAAAAGAAAATTTAATTTTTAATTTATTCGATGTATTTAATCCCTTGACAACTTAGTAAAAGAGGGAAAAGAAAGAATATAGACACAAGTTTTATATGAGAATTAAAAAAGAATGTAAATAAAAAATTTGTAACCCTCAATCACATTGGCTAAATAATTATATTTATCCTTTTTGGTAAAGATTATGTAGTTTTTTAAAACTCTAAATATACATAAATATTACCATAGAATCAATGTATTTTTTTATATTTTAAAACAGGGCCTTAAAATATGGTCATTACTTATAATTAAATGACTTTCACAATTATCGACTTAAGCATCAATTAAGAAATTATTTTTTTCATTGGTATGAAATTTATTTTCACAAATACAACATTTTAAAATAGAATATTATAAATTAAAAATATTTTCATTCATATCAAATACATCATTCGAACATTTACGTAAATATTTTTCAGAACAAAGATTTTTACTATTCATAAATTTCATTGAAAAAAATTAAACTGACAAAATTCCATAGTTTAGAGCATTTATATAAACACTAGTGACATTTTCCGCACTTCTCGCTACTATATGAAATATTTATAAGATAATAATATATCATATATAATATTTAGGTTTGTATAGAATATCTAGATATAATTAATATTTATCTTCATCTGCAATATCATAGGTTTTTCATTTTTGTAAACATATAAAATATAATTTTTTATATATGTATTTAGTAGAACAATATTAAATGGAATGAAAGATAATATGTTGAAATAACAATATAGTGTATTACTGGCTGGCAAATTTTTATATATGTCATGATCCAACCGCCCTATTTTGCGTCAACACTTACAATGGGAGGGAATACTACTAATTTACCTAAACAATTAGTCCTATACTAAAAACATTTAATTTACGAGCAAGTAAATTATTAATCGAAGTCCATTACTTTACAAAAGATCTAATAACTAAAATTCGTGGAAGATAAATCTAGAATCTGAAAGTCAATGTACTAAAACATCTAACAAGATCCATAAATTTAAACAAGAAGGGATACATCCCCAACTAATGAACTATTCAACTATATAAAACAATGCATAAGTCCAAAAACAGTGACATAACGAAAGAGAACTACATGGCAGCCCGAAAGATGCAACTCACCCTTGAAGTCGATGTGATAATCTCTAGTCTCCTAAGCCTGTCAATAACTGCTTGAAGAATCCCACTAATTGAATATAAACAAGTCAAACAAATATTATAATCATATATATATATATATATTACCCTTATACATAAGTGAACAAGAAAAGTACTATCACAGCATCAATCAATTGTACCAATATAAAGTGAATTGTACAACAAATTTGGCCTGAGGATGGGTGTGGGGGAATACAACAACAATGAAGAAGGGGGGGGTGGAGAGGGATAGCGTGGTGTGGAGATTGGGGAGGTGATGGTGGGAGTGGGGGATAGGATATAGAGCGTGAGGGGTAGAATTAGAGTACGAAGGGGGGACGGAGGGAGATGGATAAGAGGTGAGCAAAGAAGTTCAGGGACCTTGAGGGGGAGTGGGATATTTTTTTTTTTGTTCCTTAATATTCGCTCTTGCAAGCCATTGGGTGTCCGTGCATTTAATTTTGTCATCTTCCTCTTTCCTTTTGGCACGTATTAATTACATCTTTATCTTTGTGAAAGACATTTAACTTCCACCCAAAACACAATTTCATCTTTTCTACGTCTCTCAAGACTTCTCTCTTTTCTCCACTATGTTATATGTTTTTCATGCAGTTTCATCACTTCAAGCCGATTCTTCTTCATTGTTGGTCTTACAACTCTTCATGATTATCTTTGTACAGGTTAGATTTTTCCACTTCAATTACTTATATTTTCAAAAATTTTACGAGTCTTTTATAATTACAAAGATTGAATCAAGGTAATGTGCATAAAGTTCCATAGCTTGGGGGACCAACACAGCAACATATTGTTTTACCAAAAGCAACCTAAAGTGTACATTTAAGCTTAGATTTCAAACGTCTATGGATTCTCTTTCTTCTATTGTCTTCTATTTCAATTTCATAAGTTTTTGTGTGTTTTTTAATTAAATTTATGGAAAAGGGCCTAAAATACCCTTGAAGTATTAAAAATGGTACAAAATTATACTTTATCCACCTATTGACATCCAAAATGCCTTTTTCATCCACCTATTGGGTCCAAAATACCCTTGTCATCCACTTTGGGTTCAAAATTGACCCACTTCTTTGATGTTTTAAAATAAAATTTCTTTAAAAAACTTTTTAAAATACTGCCTTCACTTTTGATTATATTTAATTTATTATATATAATTTAATAAATCAACCCACGACCACTCATTACTAATTAACCCACCAATAATATCCAACTATAATATAAAAATCGTCATAACCTACTAAAGCACAATGAATTATATATTCCTGAAATGAACTCTAAAATTATTCGAGTCCGAATCGAAGCTTCATTATATTTGTTGAGCTGCTTATTAGGAGGAACTTTCGATATGATTGATTGAATTTAGAAATTTATGATTAAAGATATAGAGTAATACATCCCGAATTAAGTCATGCACTTTTTAAAATATAATTGTATAAATACTTATGATTTTGTTTTTTAAAAACTTTAATATATTAGTTTGAAAAAAAGTTACCTAATTAAGTAACATCACATATTGAGACGTAAGATACTTAAGATGAACATATCCTGACTTTTAACTTTATCTATAATTTTTATTTAGTACACTTGTATGTATGATATTTACTTATGAGATATTTTTTTGCCTCACTTTTAAAAACACTCAATTGACAGTAATTTTGTTTTTGTTGCATTAATAATGTGATGGTTTTGATTATTTTTTTGGGTGGGTAGTGATTTTTTATAATTATACTATAAATTCATTACAACAAATAGTTTGAGTGCGACATATTTAAAAAAAAAATTTTAAATAGTTTAAACATAAAACCGTTAAAATAAGTGGTCATTGGAACCAATAGGTGGATGACAGGGTATTTTCATCTAATAGGTGGGTGGAAGGGTATTTTGAGCCATAGTGGATGGAGGTATGAGTTTGTACCATTTCTCATACTTTGAGGGTAATTTTACGGCCCTTTTCCGTTAAATTTATTTAGAGATTTTTGAACTTGATAATCGATTTTTGTTGTTCAAATAGTTGCCAAAGTGGACAAATTAAAGTTGAGAAGCTGAGTTTGGTCTCAAACGATTTTAACGGAGATTTCAAACCCTCTCGTCAACAAAAAAATTGGGAATGTACTTTTTTTGGTACCTCATTTCATTGTATGTTATAAATATGCATTTTTTGGTTCCTTTAAAAGTAGGGGTGTGCATCGGTTGGTTCGGTTCGGTTTTACATATAATTGGTTCGATTTATCGGTTTTCGTTTTTAAATTATGCTAACGCCATAACAAACCATAAAAATTTTTTTATCGTTATCGTTTTTTTGATGTTATCGGTTCGGTATCGTTAACCCATAAAGAAAATGTCGATCAAATAATATATATAGTCACGTATGTTTATAATTACATTTTACCAATTTACCGCCAACCATAATATAAAACTTTGAATGTTGATCAAATTACTACATTCACAACTCAAAAGCTATCTTCCTACAATTTACGAACTATAATTAAAACTACAATAAAATATTTCAATGAGCAATCTTGAACAGTGCTTGATTCAACCAGATTAATCACCACAGTGCTCACCAATTTCCTAACCAAAAAATCACATAGCCTGAAAGCTAATATTGAATCTATTTATGTTCTAAATTAATTTTATTTTACTATTGAAAAGGGTAAAGAGTAATACTATCGTCTTATATTGGGTTATCGTTTTACCCAATCACCCAATAGAAAAAACCGAAATCGACTCAATAACCCAATAATTATTTTTTCTAAACCCATTAAAAACCCAATAACCCAATAACAATAACCCAATAACATTTTATCGGTTCGATTTATTGGTTGGTGCGGTTTTTCCACACCCCTATTTGGAAGTCTAGGAAGTGTCAAAAAAACTTTTATGAAGGAAGTACCTACTTTATACATTTTAGGTTTTTTTAGGGCATTTTCATGTCCAATTTTCTCTTGGTATAATGAGCAACCCTAAAGATAGCTTCAATGTTTCCAATGTCAGAGCTGCTCTGAATGCTGGGGACAGAGAAGACCTTGTTAATATTCTCAAAATTAAACTTCAAGACCTTACTGGGAGCACACAAACTTTCTTGAAAATCTCTAGTGCAATGTTAGTAAGTGTGTTGAAGTTCTGAGAGAGATTCAGTCTCTTATGATTTGTAGGAAAAACTTTTTGAGGAGAGAGCTGCGCTTGAAGCCAAATACCAAAAGTTGTATCAGCCTTTGTATAAGAGATTTGATATTGTGAATGGAGTTGTTAAAGTTGATAGTGCAGTGACAGAGGCAACAAAAGTTGACCAGAAAGAGGACAAAGATGCAGTAGGGAAATGAGTCAATGAATTTTTGTTCACTGCAATCAAGGAATAATGTAGTGTTAGCTGAGGAGATTTCAGAACGAGATGAAGGCACCCTCAAATTTATCAACATATAAAGTGGAGAAGGATTGATGATTCTAAGTGATATATGTCTAGTGCCATTTTTTTTTATATAGTTTCAGGTAATATAAAGGACAAACACCCCGTATGAACTTTGCTTGGCTGGAGTGTCAAGTATGGTTAATTTGTTTTGCATAGAATTTCAGAAATCAATGAGTCCACAATATTTGAAATAGTGTGATAGACTAAGGCGATATCTTAGATAGAGTATAGAATTATAGATGTTTTGACATTAAGAACTAGATTAAAATTATTTTGATGAACAGTGGTTGGCTTATACATGAAATATATCCAGTATAGTATATATATGTGGCCATAAAATGTTTCTCATAAAAAAAGTGGCTTTTCAGGATGTTGTGCTTGGTTTGTTCCCAAATACGAGGAATTGTTCTCTATCATTAGTGAAAAGCACCTCATTGTAGAGAGCTAAACTAACTCTAAATATTTACAACAACTAAATTCCTTTCAAATAGAAAAATGATCATTCTCTAGAATTGTTTTGCCTTTAAAGATAACTTTAATGAATTCTAACTCGATGCTTCTCAGAGAAACAACTTAACTGATCTATTTTTCTTTTCTACAAAGGATTAGAAAAACATCAACTGTTTGTTTCTCTGTATGGAAGTAGAAAACAAGTATCTTAGATAACTATATAGCATATTCAGATCCAAGCAGCAAGTCACACAGTTTTGGACCCTTAACTTTGTCATACAAATAATTGTCCGCTTTCCTTATTGTTTAAGAATAAGGTATTGGGAAAAAATAGTTATAAATTGGTATAGACGTGTTGTTCTTATTTTTAGTAAGAAGGATGCCATCAAGACTTTCTATATATTGGCTTAAGAAGTATATCGATATACATTTACTTGAATGAAAAAATATGTTTGTTATCCAATTCAGGTAATTCACAGTCTAAATTGGCAGGGTTGCTCCAGATAGGACTGTTGATTGTGTAAGTAATCTAAATCAATTTTCTACACTGGATAAATTAAATTAGTCGCAAAATAAATTATTCTTATCCTTCCAAGAAAGAAAATTTCATAGCTATCTTATATAAAAAAATTCATTTTATTTCACAAATGACGTGTATTTGATTTTTTTCTCAGATATAAATAGATGTTGGAGGCTTATGTGCATCTCTCGCTAATTTTTAAATCAGCAACAATAGAAGGATATTGAAGCATATTACAGTATCGAGTAATATTGTTTTTAAATTGTTATGGCTGACCAATTTTTGTATGCTTTTTAAGGGAAGTGTTAAAGTTATTCGAGAGAGAAGATTTCAAGATGGAATGAAATTTCAAATGATATATTCAATGAAGTGGATAATATCTTGAGAATAAAATGAGTTTCGAAAGAGTTGTGGCAAGAAAAAAGATTCAGAAATAGATGATTGATGCCATGGGAAAATGTTTGCTTTATTACCACTAATTTTTTTAGTCTTCTTCTTTGAAACCTCTCAGGTCTCTGAGGTGTCTATTAGTGCGTGCCTGAGTTTAATGAAGCTTGCATCAACTTTAGAAATATTTTCATATTCTAGAATTTCAATTTGTAACTATAACTATAATGTGAGGGTATATAAAACACTTTTAATTTGTATATGTCGTCAAAATTCAATTAATGACAATATTTACATAGCAATGTTCTCTATAGGTATTCACATACTTTTTATTGAGAATTTCACCTATATTTTGAATTTTGAAAACCAATGTATTCTGGTGGGACTGTGCATCGCACGGGCTTGCCCATATAGTGTGTATATATATATATATATATATATAATTATCAACATGACAATTCGACAACACATTATACATACTTATCACATCATTGGTCCTCTCACGAAATTCAAACGCAAACAGTTAGCTTGCCGGAATAAAGCAATTTGATCCCAAAGTCTGTCCGGAACATGGCAATCCAATGTAGCAACCCAGTCCAAAGTTATGTTGGAACGTGGAAATCGACTCAAGATAGCTTGACGGAACGTGGCAATATGATCTCCATTCACACACCACAATCACAATAACAAATATATCATAAAGATTATACATTTACATCATGATTTCATGGCTACATTATTCATCTATCGCAGTTACAACAAGTGTGATTAATATTGCAATATTCATATACATACAATTATCACAATGAAGCAACAACATGCATAGATCACATAATCATGAAATGACAACTATTACCTACCTAGAAATAGTTTGAAGCCTAAGAGACTTAATACTTCCCTTTCCGAATTTGTTTCGCTTGTTAGTGGTCTACGCCAATTGATAATACACAAAAATCAATAGAAAATCATTAATTACCCAAATTACTAACATTTCTATGAAAACTAGATCAAACACATAATCCCAACTAATCAATTTAGGGTTAAATTACACCATAGAACCTATCAATAAACCCTTTCCCTTTAATATTGATCCATTTTATTACGTTCGAGGGATCGAATAGTGAATTTGGGAAGTGAAAAGCTTACATTTAGCCTCAAGAATGATTATAAACAAGTTTGAATAGCCCAATGATCGTTTTCTACCGCTAAAAGTCGAAAAGTGTCAAATAAGACCGTTTAGACATTTAGTTAGCGATCTAACTCGCGCTCATCTTGCTACAGCGACACCCTTCCCATTGTAGTGGCGTTAGTTCAATGGCATAAAGTCCCACTACAGCGGAATTTTTGAACCAATGAGCCTTTATTGAAAACTACGATTGTTAAGTCCCGTCTCGTCCGCCACAGCGACACCCATCCCGTTGTAGAGGCGTCTGTGCAGCGGCACACTCACTCTACAATAGCACAAATCGGGACAGAACCTTTTTAGGTGAATTTCGATTCCCCCTTTTTACAACACACTCTTAAACCACTATACTCAGAATATTCCCTAAACGCTAAGATCGATTTGCTAATAATTACTTTTCCAAATTCAATTTTGTAAAGTCATACGAATTCCTAAACGAGTTTTCTATCCATTCATGCAATCAAATTCATATTTACTCCACCCGATTGTTACCACATTTCCCTACACCTTGGTGAATCTAGTTTCCTCCAAATCTTGACAAGTTTGGGAAAATCCTGATAGTACGATAAGTTTTCCAGCCTCGATTTTCGCACGTTGGCATTTCTATAATGACGAAATCCAGTCATTACAATTTTAATCTTCTCTAACTTTTGTAGGTGTGCTGATTTTCTATTCAAACTCTGATTTCGTTAAAACAAAATCAATTCTTTTATTATGTCATTATTATATTTCTTATTATAATTTTCTTCACATTAGTTAAATATTTAAAAGATTTATGAAAAATGAAACATACAAAAGTTATGAATAATATTTAAAATTAAAAGTTTCAAGTAAGATGAAGAGACATGAGTTACAAGTAATTCAAATGTATAATTTTATTAGACACAATGTATTACTAATTACGCATTGATTTAAAATCAATCTATATATAAAAGTAGAAGAAAAAATGGCATATGTCATCCCCACAATTATTAAAAATTTTAAATTTTTATTTTAAATAATAAATAATTATTTAAATAAATATCGACACATATCAATAATTAAAATATTTTTTCAAATTCATAAATTTTAAATAATCAATAACAAACAAATATTTAAATAAAATATTGACACATACACACATTATTTTAATTATTAACCATCATAGTCATACCACACACACCATTATTAAGTAATCAAATATTATTATTTAAAAATATTAATTAAAAATTAAATAGTTTTTGAGATAATATTTCCTGTTGTGAAATTAATTTTAACTTTCTTGTATTTTTTAGGAGTTTAACTTCAAAGTTATCTATTTAAAATAGTTATTTTGATCAAACTCAATTTCCTTTATAAAACTCATATAACATGCTAATAATTAAAAAATTTAAATTGCAAAAAAAAAAAAGAACGATGAACAACGAAACTCCATGATTTTAACTTGATTATTATGTTTCAGATGGGTAGCAAATAATTCGGGTCATTTTTTTTTAAAAAAAAATTATAATTAGCAGGGTTCTTCTATCTATTGGTGAATTCTATATTTATGTTATAACCCAACCCACTAGACCGTGTGGGAACCACTCTAACACCTAAGTAGGTGAACCCTTATATCCTAATAGAAAAACACATTCGGAAAATTAATGAAGACGGACAATGAGGTTAAGTACATTAAATAAATATCATTTTTTTCTTTTAAAATACACTTTTTGTAAAATAATTTAAAAACGCCATGGATATATTCTAACAAGTACAACAGAGCTACTACGAATAACAATGTACAATAATTAAATAAGACAAATCCCTCACTATGAGGAAGAAAGAGTCGAAATTGCTGGAGGAATTCTTCGTCTTCACCTAATAAAATATTACGAATCCTGCATCCAGACTATGTCAAAACAACATTGCAAGAGTAGTATCAGTACAACCACACATACTGATAGGCATCATCGTCTCTCATTACTTCAATCTCTAACCCTATGTCCATTCTACTCGGGTACTTACTCAAACAACACCTCAACAATTCTTTTTTTTGACAAGTACACATCACCTCATACTCACATACATACACATAGTTCCACGCACACTATGTCATCATCATTACATGAGAACGAACTCATCACAAGTATACACACATCACAATACCAGAACATAACATGTCTTTCATTACAACGTATTACTATTAGTTGGTCATCTCACGAAACTCAAACTCAAAGTGTTAATGCACCCGTTGTGGTACCCGATCACAATTAGCTTGCCAGAACGTGGCAATCTGATCCAATATTTATGCAGGAAAGTGACAATCCGATCCAAGTTAGCTTACCAAAACGTGGAAATTTGATCCCCAATCACACTCCACAATCACAATCATAATCACAATTACATCATCAATATCATACAACAAAAAATGATTCATGACGTACAAATATTCAATTAACCTCAATTATGATTAGGGTGACCAATAATGACACATTCGCATCCATACATGCATTATAAAGAAGAAATTTCAAACATATATCACACCAACATGAAATCAAAACCATCACCTACTATCTTTCCGTTCGATTTCTATCACACAAGAGGCCAAGTTCAGCACTATTTCTTCATTAGGGTTCGTCCTTAGGGTTTTTAAGACCTAACTTACTAAACATTCAACAATGGTTTACTTCAATAGGATAAATCAAGCATAGGTCTAATTTCATCCCCTTCTATCGAGTACCCATGTTTAACAAATGAATTCTACTCAAGAAAACAATCAAGAACACTTGACCGATAATCAATATATCTACATAAAGCACTAACTCCAAATACGTTGTACCATAAAATTTTTTATAAAATTCACTCGGTTGCACGAAGGTCCACATATATCTCTCATTATTAATTTCATATATTATGATATAAGCACAAATTACAACCACTCTATGTAAAAACCTAACCTACTTGGGCGCAAAGAAATTCGTACGAAGTATGATCTCTTTGCAGCTTTTCTACGGTGAATTTGGCAAAGATCATGTAAGGTTCTACCATCCTCACTTTCTAAAGCTTCTTTTCATTCTTCCCCAAACTTGAAATAAATTTTCTGGTGTTTTTAGGTTAATTTACAATCTATATGTTATTTTTGGAAAGATGAAAAAATAAGGATTTCTTGAAAATGGATTCTTCCTTGCCAATTTTGCCGCAGCGGGGTAAGATTCCATTGTAGTGCCGATGGACCAACGACACCTGTCCCATTGTAGCGCGAAAGTGTCCATATTATTTTCAAACTTTTTTCCCATCTTCATTAACGACAGTTTTTGTTGTTACAATAAATACTAATTTACCACTCGTTCGTCCCCGAACGACTAAGACTTGGTCTTCACACTCTCACTTCAAAAAGCTCGCTGCTAGTGAAACCACTATTACACAGAACGATGAAAGTTTGTGAACTCTAATGATTCGAAACCCTAAAGGGTTGGCACACGCTGGAATGGAGGGTTAAAATGCATTACACAGAAGGATTACTAGACTTCCACACTAAGGTAGTTTATCAAACAACTCCAGAAGGTAGAATTTACAACTCTAAAATTTTCCAAGCCCTTCTTGCTGGAGAGGAGCCTTTGCCGCTTAGGCCGGGAGATAACCAGGCAGTAAGGGGATGAGATTTTTTCCCGTCATTTTCCTTTTCCTCTCTCCCTATTCAAAGTCTCTCTCAAAAGGTCTTCTGATCACTCAGCTCATGAATCATCAACTCTCATGCAATTCTCTCATTTTTCATTACTATTATTTTGTTCCTTAATCACAATGGTTGCATGCATGATTAACTTAATCAATTCGAGACGATTTTGGGTAGTTGTAACAAACCTAAAAATGGATATGCTAAGTAATGCTTAATGTGTCTAGAATGCCTACGATTAGACCAGGTTCACACGGATTGATGCGTGTAGATTCAGACCTCAGAACCATTACGATATCCAAGCCAACTAACTTAGGGAGTTATTTGAGCTAGGAAAGGTTAGTTCCATCCATGTAGGGCTCCGAATATGAAGATTTACTCGGATGAGTCTTTATTAGACTTAAAAAGGTGAAATCTTAAATTTGAAGGGTTTAGGGGTAAAATTGGCTTTTTTCCACGATAAGGGTATATCTAATTACTCCTAATATTAATAATTATTAATTAATAAGGTGTAGGGCATTTTGGGTAGAAATGGATGAAATTTGGCCCTTTGAGCAAAATCGTGCTCCACCCGGTTTCGAACGCTAGTAGGGGATCAATGATTTAACTGATTATTATATTGGGGAATAATTTAATTAATTAATATTTATATTCTGATTTAATAAAAAGTAAAATTCAGATTATTAATTAATTTATTACTTAATAATGGGGGGGGGGATGGGGTGATTTGGTCTGGTCGAACCCGAGGACCCCGTTTTCCGCGTGGGGACTTCCTCGGGGTTCGAACCTCGACGGAAGCAACATTTAAAAAGATTAAATTGAGGTTTATAATATGATTTTAAGTTCATTATGGTCATTTACATTAACTAATTAAATCATATTTTCAAAGTTTGAAAGAGTCCTAGTTGACTAAGTCTAAACTACTACACCTAATCCTAAGCCACTCACCTCTTTCACGTTTATCTGTCTCTCCTTCACGTCTATCTCTCTCTCATTTCACACTTTATTTTTTGCTTCCAAAAGTGAGAAACAAACCAGTATACAAAGGTCTTCACACTTGAAGAACTTGCACACAAAACACAAACGAGAAAGCAATCCAAAATTGTTAAGCAAAATGTAATACGCTAGTCGGGGTGAAGGTTGAGTTTCGGGATGACTTGTAATTTGGGGAGAAGTTTTGGGCATCAAGTTCAAAGTGTTGACCAACTGTTATAGGTATGGGTTTTCTTACTCTGTCCTTCCCAAGAGACCCTTAAGAATCAGATAATTCTATTCCGAAACTAGGATGTTCCCCTTACATGTTCCCTGTCATAGCTCCTATCATAGATCTGATTTTGGTATGTTTTGCTGGTAATTAGGTATGAAGTGGTGTTTTTTGTGATAATGTGTCCCTGATTATTTGTTCAGAATTGGTATGAAACGTGAGTAATGTCATTTCAAACTTCATAAAAATGTAATGTGTATTTGCCGTTACAATGATTTTCGGTTTAAGCCTTAAAATGGCTATGTTTTTATGGTTAAGTTTATGTGGGCCAATGTTTGTTGTAAATCATGAGGTGTAAAGTATTGTATGTTTCATGATTTAATGTTTAATTCTTGATAATATAATCATAAAACTATTAACAACTTAACGATGCCACCAAATGATCCACGAAATGCCTTAAGAATAACCGTATGAATGATGATACAAAGAAGCTGAAAATAGTTGAACAAATTTCAGCATTTGGAAGGTGGGTTCGTCCAAACAAAGTGGTACAAAATGCAATAAAATGAATGTAAAATAGTGAGATCACTAAGGATTCGAAACCCAAGACTCATGACATGAAAGCGACAACAAAAAAATCAATAAAAGATTAAGAGGAAAATGGATTGGAAGAGACCGAATTCATTTATTTTTTTTTTAAATGTGAGGTCATTGGGGATTGATACCATGACCTCACTACATGAAAATTTTATGAGAGAAGTAAAAGAAAAAATAGATGTGGTGAGAGGGGATTGAACCCACAACCTCTTGAATGGATGAGAGAGTTGAGAGAAAAATAAAATATGGAGAATGGGGATTGAGTCCCACAACCTCTTTTAATGGATGAGAGGGTTAGGAAGAAAAATAAGGTGACAAAAATGGTGGAGCGGGGGACTGAACCACAACCTCTTGAATTGATGCTAGAGTTACAGAGAAAAAAAAAGAGAAAGTAATGTGAGAGTGGGGATTCAACGCCCCCTCTTGGATAGTAAGAAAGTTAAGAGATAAAGAAAGAAAAATATGAACTTATGGGGGAGTGAAACCACAACCTCCTTGACTAAAACAAAAAGGAGAGTGAACAAGAAAGAAGACGAGAAAATTATGTTGTTGATGGGATCAAAGTAGGGTCTTCCCAAATCTGAAAAATGCAATTATAAAGTTTCATAAAATTGATTGAGTTGTTGTTCAAGGATTTGAAATCGCGTTCCCTTGCCCAATTTCGTATGACACATAAGTACTCCGTACACAAATATTTACTGTGCTCCCCTAAAGATCGAATCAATTATGTTTGGCATATTTACAAAGCATGTCTTTGTACCACTAATCTTGGGTAAACATGAATCACTTAGACAAAGTATAAATGAAAGCTTCATGGCTTTGTATGTGTGGATCTAGTCTAGCATACTTTTAAAAGGTAGGTGAGCCTAAGATGTATGTGCTAAAATGATGTAAACCCTGAAGGTTAAGTAAGAGTGTAAATCACACTAAATGCCCAAGAGGGCATTGTATACGATGAAAAAATGAACATTCACCTGAAGGTTGAGTAATTATGAAAAGCAAATTTGTTAAAGTTAATGAATGAGGTTACAATATGATAAGGGCTAATGTGAAATATGAGAAGCAATCTCAAATGGCTAAGTAAATGTTACCAACCATACTCACCTATGAGAGTGTAAGCTACTGAAGAGATCAGTCTCTATGAACATTCTAATGAAAGTAATTGAAGTTTAATGCTATTAGTACTAATGATGAGATGAGAAATCATCTAATGAGCTATGATGTCCTCATGCTAGAAGCAAACTTCCATGATGTATAAGTTGAATGTAATGGAACTTTAGACTGAGCACCAATAGACTAGCTATGAGCGGTGATGCCTTCCTTAGGGAAAGGCGGAGGTTCACGTAAATCTCATGAGATGAGACTGTCTTGCATGCCGGGTATGGGTTTCCTTATATCTTCTAGTCTTTGAACCTATACTACCAATATAGGGATCTAGCAGGGTTCAATTCCCTATATACGCTAGCATGTTTCGTTTATTTTGGCCGGTGATTCCACCTATTTTCGGTGTGGGCTTTACACACTGAAATTCATGATGCTCACATGATCTATGTCGGTTAAGGTTAAAGTTCCCAAAGAAAGAATGAGGCCTGCCTCACGATTCACATACTGATATGAAGTTACCTCAAGGTATTAGGAAGATATCAAGAGGGATTAGACTTAAGTAAATAACATAGGTTATGTTTGGTAATTCAACATCAAAAAATCGTATTGGACATCAAAACGATTTGAAAGTCTTACTACCTCCTCGGTGTTGACTGGGGCTGGCACTAGTATATGAAGAATGAAAGTAAAGTACGTGAATGAATGAACTAGACTCTTATGTTTGTTTGAAAAGGCTCCCAGTTGAGGTCCCATGTTTGATCCCCATTTTGGGAAGACCTAATTCAGTCCATGATTCCAAGGACTCATGGCATATGAAGAATTATTATAACTATGTGATATGATATGTGTAATATGTTATGTTTGTTTGCAAAATGAATAAGTAATGAAATGATATGCATGTTAATCTCATTGCAGACTTTCCCTAATAAGAAATTGGGCTAATCCCTTACTTAACTTTCCATAATTTCTATCGATAGGAAAGAGCTCTTCTTAATTATGCATGTCCTTAGTGTTGCTTGCATACCCACGTAGTACCAGTGTGGTCTAACCCATACAAACCTGCTACTACGTTTTTAGGTGTAGGTACAGGTGGACGTTATAGCTTACAGATCGACGCAGAAACATCCGGACGCGATCATCAATCCAGATTTGTAGGCCCTCACGCTTTCGAGGACGCTTGCCCATTATATTCTATCTTAGATATAGGTTTGAGTTAGATAGAGTCGTTCCACTAGCTTTTCTGTCTCATCTATTTCAGACATTGTATTGGTCATTTGTGTGTTTTTTTTTTCGCAAGTACGCCTTACGGCCTAATGGAGCATTTTTTCATTATTTGATGATTTTAGAATTGATGGTTGATTGTGAACCTTTATGAGTTTAAGTAGAATGTCTTATATGAATGTTAAGTAACAAAAAGTTCAAATTTTCCACTAAAATTAACCTATGTGAAGTAACTATGACATAAGTAGGCTTGTCTGCGACTTGTGAGAGGTCAACGACGCCGGTGTCGTCTAGGGTCTAGACTCCGGTCCTGACCATAGTTATATTGAATATTGAATTAGGTTTCTATGTGCATTCAAAATTCACAGCATGGTACTTCCCTTATGTCCTTAAGGTTTAAACAATGTCCTAGGCGTAAGGATTTTCCGCAAAAATATGGGAAAATCAATAGGAAACGAGTGGAGGAAGTTGAAAAATCATATTGCCATGAAATCTGATTTAGACACAATTTAGGAGTTATTTGATTGACATATTAGTTAATTCTTGTTCTAGGATAGTGTATAGACTTTGATATGCTAAAAAACTAAAAAAAATGGATGTTTGGACGAAAAGATGCCCTCTTTGCGCTTGGAGTTCGTTCTTGATATAGGTCGCTGCAGCGACTTGCATCATCCCATTGTAGTGGGATGATTGCCGCTGCAGCAGGATCACTTAGGAAAGTAGATTGACCTCTATACTATCCTAACTTACCTTGTTTTTTTCTTGCTCTCTTAAAACGTGCGGTCACAATGACGATACTGCACCCTCCATCCGATTTCTCGATGTCGCTACCCGATAGAGGCCCATGAGTACCAGATCATGAGGTTTTGTTGCGAGAGGGCACTGGTGTTGCATAAGGTGGAGGAAAAAGATCCTTCATTCTATACGTGGTTGGTCGAATTTGGGTAGTTCACGCTTACTGAGGCTCCCCCAGATTCCCGCTCTACCTGGGTGAGGGTGTTCTATGTTATTCTCCTTACCGTACACTGGTGCAACCCGCATTTGGGGTTTCAACGTTACCCTGAATACCACTACTATTAATGTTTGAGATTGTTTTGGATAATGGTTGGGCATGGGGAGGTGGTGTGAAGGTGGGTGTGGAGGGGTAGAGGTGGGAGTGAGGTGGGGTTTGGAGATTGGGTAGGTGGGTTGTGGTTGATGTAGGAGGAGGAAGGTGTGTGGTGGGGGTCGTTAGGAGGTGGTTGGGGAGGAGAGGTGGGCTATGTGGAGGAGGCGGGGTGTGGAGGGGAGGCGTTGGGAGGTGGCCAGAGTCACAAACCTGGAGTATGAGGCCAAGCTTAGAGAGATGGATCTGAAATGGCCACAGTACACTATTGTGGATCCTGCATTGAGGGTCTTACTAGTGTTTACTAGACACCTGATGCTAAGAGGTGGCTACATCCTTTATCTATGAGAATCCATCGGTCGACCATATCAACGTAACTTATCCTTGGGCGTTGGTTGTGGCATGCATTATACATGGCATTCAGCTAAATATGGGGGCACAAATTATTTGTAAGTGGAAGATGTTTTACTGGGGCAACAAGAAGACCTTCTTCCTTATAGGTCTTATCAGTGCCTTATGCAAGTGGGCAGGAGTGCCCTTGTTCGATATTGACGAGGTATTACCTATGGATCCCCCTTTCACCCCTTATTGGTTCGAGCAGGTTCAATTTCAAGAGTAAGACAAGGAGGACGAGTAGGGCTAGTAGTAGCAGGGCAGATGCATGTTTAGATGGTTAGGACCCCCTCCCAGGTGAATCGGTTGAGATAGACCTGGAAATAGTACGAAATAAGATGGGGAAAGTGTATGCTGACTTCCCTCTGGTCCTTCTCAACAAGGCCCTCAAGGTAGAGTTTCTCCACTGCCAGCTGCGCCAAGAAAGGAAGAAAGGCGTGGAGAGGGATCAACGTATGGCCCGAATGTGGAAGACCATTAAGGACATATATACTTGTGTTGCCAAGGGCTAGGAGATTTTCCAGCTTGAGTCGAGGGATTTCTTACAGTTTCCAGTGTTGAGTGAGGCTTGGGTAAGCTTGGGGCGACCCGAGGACATGAACTCTGACAGGACACTACCCAACTTGAGAGTCCCTGATTGGTTTTCCTTTCTTTTTTACATATGGATATTTTCTTTTTGAACAACTAGTTGTATTTTTACCCTTTGATAGTACTAAATTTTTGTAGCACTGGGATGCTCATTTTGGATGTCTAAAGCAACCCATTTCAAAATTCATAATCAATTTTTAGTTACTATTGTTGTTGAACATTGGTTTAGGAGTCATAGGGATTGGTTCGGATCCATTCGGGTTGTTATATGAAAACTGAGAAGGACTGGAAATTTTTGGTGAGGTTTTATTATACTCTCTCCCGCTTCAGCGGGATAATTCTATTGTAGGGGCAAATCTCGTTGCAATGTCTAAGACGGAATCATAACCTTGACTTGAATTTATAGGTACTTTTTCAGTTTCCAATCTTTTTCCAACTTTCCTTTTGCACCATCTCATCGGGCTCCTAAATTCATTCGGCTAGGATACGCAACATTCGGTTCTAATGCGGAAAATAGCTTGACAACACAATATTCACATCCCCAGGATACACCAAGACATCATAACTCGCACAACTCCAACAATTCGGTATGAAATTTAGGCCCTCCAATAATACTCCCACATACATAATTAATTCATTCGTAGGGAAAGGTACAATATAGAATAATCCAAACAATAATGCAAAATAAAATTGAATTTAAACCACAAGTCACTGGTTTCAATTTTTTTTTTCTAGGAAACCAGAAATACACATTCATGACATTCCACGTATAACACACACAAAGTTTAAATGTTAGTGATTAGTTCATTCGGTATACAGTCATTACTATCCATCCACGCTCTTTATAGCCCATAGGGCTATATATTAATTGGAACCTTCAAAATCCGATTGACTTGTTGGTGTTCTTTAGTCGTATCACTGACGTCAGTCCACATTGTCAAGATCCAATTGGAATGAGAGATATCAATTGGACTCAACTCATACCACAAGTGACTCTTTGCAAGAAAGGAGTAAAGGAGTGGAACAACTTCCTAAAATGCTTCGTACCCTCTGATAGATTAAATGTGGACGTCAACATAACAATTCACAAAAGTCTAGTTCACATTTAGATCTTGTACAGGAAGACCTGTAACCTAGGTTCTGATACAAATATGATCCAACCCATCGGCCGTGTGACCCACCCCTTGAAACCAACCTTATAGGAGAACCATCAATCCTCATAGAGAAAAAACATGTGAAAATTAAAGAAGACGGAAAACAAGTTAAGGATATTAGATAAATAACACTTTTTTCTTTTAAAACAAACTCTTTGTAAAATAATTTAACAACCTCAGGGATCTAGTCTTACATGTACAAGAGCTATCACGAATAACAATGTACAAGAATTTAATAAGACATAACTCCAACAAAGCGGAAGGACGAGTCGAAGTTGCTGGAGAAATTCTTCGTCTTCACCTAATTAAACATCACCAATCCTGCATCCAGACAACGTCAAAAATACATAGCAAGAGTATTATCGGCACAACCACATGTACAGGTAGGCATCATTGGTCAACCCGATGCACACCTCATCAATGGCGGACCCACACTATACCATGGGGGTGCATGTGCACCCGGTAACTTCTGCAAAAATCATATGTATATATGTATATCTATTTTAAAAAGCTGGTAGAAATTAAGATAGAGTTAACAATGCACCTATAAAAAACATATAAGTGCTCTTGTGCAATTGGTAGAAGGTAGAGATATCACCCTTTAGACTAGGGTTCGAATCCCACTTAAGCCTATTTTTATTTTAAGTTTACCTTTGACTTTATATTTGAGCTATGTTTATATTGGTGCACCCAAAAGCTTCAAATTCTGGGTCCGCCTCTGCACCTCGTAATATAAGAAAAGAAAAATAGGATCATGCAAGTACCACTTATTTCTCCACCCTACCCCTTTCATACAAATTCTCTAACTACTTACAATTTCCTTTCCCAACTGCTAACACTTCTTGCTTTATTAAATCATATCCTAAATATTGCTAACCATATTAGATAATCCCATGTATGGCTAGAACCTTTTTCTACCAATATATCTAGTCATATACTTAAATTATCGTCAGCTTATCTATCCCCAAGCCACATAGTTTCTCATTACTTTAATCTCTAACCTTATCCCATTCTACTTGGAGACTTACCCAACCAACACCTCAATGATCTCTCTCTTTTTCTGACAAGTACAGTGCATATTGTATCTACACGTCACCCCACACTCACAGCACTATGCATGGTTGTCCACCACACTAGGTCCATCTTAGATGCTAAAGGAACTCCATCACAAGTATCAAACACATCCACATACCAGAATATAACATGCCTTTCGTATAACTTATCATAATGAGCGGTCCTCTCACAAATCCAAATGCACCACGTGATGACTCGATTCCCAGTTTACTTGCAGGAATATTACAATCTGATTCGTATCACTTGTCACGGGGGTCAAATTTCACACCCTCGGGGACAGTCAGAAGGCGTTGCACGACTCTTCTAACTCAGTTCCAACTAAACTCCCAAAAATCAAAGCAAAAGTCCACAAACAAGCCACAAATAGAAATAAAGTAGAAAAAAAAAAGCCAAGTCTTTGGAGTCCAACAAGCCAATTTTTCCAACTATTTTCCAAGTCGTTACCAAGAGGGAAAAAATACAAAGTAGAGAGAAAGTATGGCAGTATGCTATGTGAATATCGTTTAACAACAATATTCAGCTCTCTCTAAGCTAAACGTGTTGCACCTTTTTTAAACAAAAATCCTCACCTGATAGCACTACCCTCAATATGTTTTATCAATCAAATACTTTTGCAGAATCATTCAGTGATGAAGGTCCATGCCTATCTCTCATATATTTTCATATATTACCTCTGATTAGCATTATTTAAAAACTACTTGATGTATAAATCTAACCTACCGGCTCCAGCATTTGTACGAAGTATGAATTTATTTTCACCTTTTACAGATTCCTACTGTGAATTGGCCCAAGATCCGCAAGGTTTCCGCATCTCTACCTAATCGCTGCTTCTTCCTTCTTCTTCTCCTTCTTTCCCAAAGTTGAATTAAATTTTTTGGGGTTTGTAGGGTAATTTGCGACCTATATGTTATTTTTGTAAATATGGTAAAATAAGGATTTCTCAAAATTCGAATTCACGCCATCAATCCCACCTGACTCGGATCTGCGCAATCCATTTTATTTAAAACACTTTTCTATTTTAATTTGAATTTGTAACTGTTGGAGATATTGTCTGAAAGGTTGCAACCTTTTAAGAATAGCCATGACCGTTTGAAAGTTTACAAACTTTCATGAATTGTTGTGTGGTTTTTGAAAGGTTGAAACTTTTCAGAACCAGTGCTTCTTAGATATAGATACCAGTGATTCTTCGGACTTTTTATTTATGAAAATTTCTTTTATTCTTCTTCTACACAAATTTTATTCATGTACTTTTCTAGCGTTGAGTGGCTCGCTGACACCAGAGTTTTGAGTATCAATACACTAGTGATTTAGATCATCCTATCTTGGGAAGATATACTCCAAATTAGGCCTCAAATACTAGAGGGGGATAATTTTCTTTAGAGGACATTGTGCATTCAGTGGGCTCAATCTTCTTCCACCATTCTGTTAATACAAATTCTGGTACGTTTTAAAGATTTTAGTTTTTCTAATTAATTTTTAATATTCACTCTATGGTTTAAAGTTTGTAACTTAGTGTTTAAGTAAAGGTTTTTATTCACTAATATTGTTTATAATACATATTACATTATTTATTGTTAATATATATTTTTGGTGGAGACAAAAACCTTCATGGTTTGATACATGAAGTTTGCAGTTTAACTTAATGTTTAATAAATCAATTATATCGATTTTTGTTTATTAGAAATGACAACTGAGAATGTTACCACTTCGGTGATTTTTGTTACACCAACCGAACTGTTGTACCACAAGTAAAGAAATCGGGAAAATTTTCTTGTATTAATTCCAAAGGATGACCACAACATTTATTTTTCTTGATTGCTATTCTTGGTCTGCATAAATTTAGTGCATGCTGCTCATATGACAGACAAAGAAAAGTTCATGGTTATTGAGTGATGGAAACAAATAGACTTCCGATGTAAGGGCTACATTTTTAGTGCTTTAAAAGATGACTTATATGATGTATATAGTGCAATGACAATTCTAAAAGAATTGTGGAATGCATTTGAGAAGAAATATAGGACAGAAGATTGCACTTTGAAAAATTTTTGGTCGCAAGTTTAGACTAAAACATGTGGAGAATAGAAATTATTGTTGATAACAATACCGACACTTCAATTATTTCTATAATATGACTGTTGAGGATATGATAGTAAATAATGATTTTTAGGTAGCTGGAATGATCGAGAAATTACCTCCTTTGTGGAATTGCTAAAACAATTATCTAAAGCAATGGAATAAAATGAAGCTTGAAGATATTATGATTCGGATCAAGATCAAGGAAGATAACAAAATCATCGAAAACAAGTCTCGTGGGAATTAGAAAGTATTGGGTGTTAATATTTGTCAAGAAGCTCCTACCAAAGACAATAAGAGAAAAAAGTCCAATGGATAGAAGTTAGAACAGGCCATGAAGAAATTCAAGGGCAGCTATTACAACTGTGGTAGGCTGGTAACAAGTCTCCTGACTGTCCTACTCTAAGAAATGAGAATGACAAATGCCAAAGTCAAGCAAACACCATGGAAGCGATGGATGATGCAGATGACCTCTGTGCAATGATCTCTCAATGCAACTTAGTTAGAAATCCCAAGAAGTAGTTTCTTGACTCAGGTGTCACTTGACATATTTTCTTTGCAAAAGAAGTCTTTGTGACGTATACTCCTACTGAGTTTGATGAGGACTTGTTCATGGGAGACACATAAAGAACAAGGATTGCATTAACTAGTAAAGTATGATGAAACTGACAGTCGACAATATGTTCACTTTGAATAACGTTTGGCACATTCCTACTATAAGGAAGAATACACTTTTTTTAGCACTGGTCATTAAGAATGGGTTTAAGTGTGTGCTAATTAGTGACAAGCGTAATAAGTAAGAACGAAAAGTTCTATGGAAAGGGCTATCTCCGTGAGGGCCTCTTGAAACTAAATATAATGATTGTTGACAGTATTAATAAAAATTCTTATTCCGTTTACTTATTGGAGTCAAATGATTTATCATGCCCGTTTAGGATATGTAAATTACAAAGCCTTGCCAAAATTAATTACTTTATAAGTATTGTCTGTCTTCAAATGTGATAAATTGAAATGTGAATTTTTTGTGGAATTGAAGTTTGTTAAATATCCTAAGTGTGTTGACAGGAATTCAAAATATTTAGACTTAATTCACGTTGATATATGCGGCATGAAGTCAATACCATCTCGTGGTGGAAAAAAGTACTTTATAATTTTTATTGATGATTGCACTTGATTATTTTATGATATTTTCTCATAATAAAGGACAAGCGAATGACCACTTAGCATACAAAATAAAGTTTGATACGCATTGAATCTAAAGATAAAAATGATTCAGAGTGATAGGGGTAGAGAATACAAATCTTCTTTTGTGGAGATTTGTTTGGAATATGGTATTATTCATCAAACTACCGCACCATATACACCACAATCAAATGAAATTATTGAACGGAAGAACACAACATTAAAGGAATTGAAGAATGCCTTGATTTTTAGTCCACGGAAATCCAATGACTTAGATTAAGAGCCAAAACACCAAGAGACAACCATGACGTCCGATGAACTAATAACCTAAACTAGTGTGGTACTAGTGGTGTTACGATGTTTACAAAGAAATTTCTAAAGGGATGTCCATGAAGAAACGATGAGGGTGGACATAGGTTACTAAAAGAGTGTTAAAGGACTTAGGGCCAAGGGAGGAGTGCCACCTTGAGGGGCAAACCAAAGCCAAAGGCAAAGGCTACCCCAAAAAGGGAGGCTACTACCTCACCCTTCACGAGCATGACCACTTAATGAGGGGTATTTTGAGGGTTTACTATATATCAGTTTTAAGTCATTTATCACCCATTTCCCACTTCAAAATTAAAATCCAACTTCTCCCATTTCTCTCTATATTTTCTCTCTACTTCATCCTTCATTGAAGGCACATTGAAGTTCAAGAAGAAGACTCAAATCGCCAAGTTTCTTACACAAATCTCGTGGATAAAGTGTCACCAAGGTATGATTTCTTTCACTTTTGGGATTTCTTTCCCCAAGAGGTCCTCTCAAGGATATTTTCAAACTTCTCCAAACTAGGGTTTTTCTCTATACATGGGTCTTCTTTGAACAAAATGGAATTAGTGCACACTTGTACTAAGTATGGGTATATTCAAGCTCACACCAAGGACAAGCATGAGAAAGGATAGCTCTTTCCTAACAACATGATTATGAAAAGTCAAGTCAGTGGACTTGCCAAATTGAGATTAGGAAACTGAGTGAACTTCCCAATTTTGGATTAGGAAAGTTTATGAGCTTTCAAAATTTGGATTAGGAAAGTTATGCCATGAGAGTAACATGCATCGTCATACTTAACATTTTGCATACACCACACAACAGCGTACACATAACACATATCATAATTCATATAACATATAACGTTGTTCATATCGTTCATTAGTATGCCATGAGACCTTGGAATTATGGAATTGACATTAAGATTTCCCAAAAATGGGGGCTCAACATAAGGGACCTCAACTAGGGAGTCTTCTTTAACAAACACGGAGTCTGCTTCATTCATTCATACGTACTTCATTTCATTTTATTTATGGGCCAGTGTAAACACCACCTATACCTAGGATGTAGTGTAATACTTTCATCGGATTCGTTGTTCAATGACCAAGAATAACCTAATGTCATTACTTGAATCTAACTCACCTCTTGATTATCCTATCATTACACCTTTGGTATCATTCGTTTCATTATGTGCATAATTTGAGGCTGGCCACATTCAATCTTTAGGAACTTTAATTTTAACCGACACAGATCATGTGAGCATCATGAATCCTGTCTCATGAAACCTCACACCAAAAAGAGGTTGAATCACTGGCCAAAGTGTCCCAAAACATGCTAGCATACATAGGAATTGAACCCCGCAAGATACCTATATTGGCAGTATAGTTTCGAAGACTAGGAGATATAAGGAGACCCATACCCGACATGTCGAACAAGCTCATCTAATGTGAGTTACGTGAACCTCCGCCCTTCCTAAAAGAAGGCATTACCTCTCACAACTAGTCTATCAGTGCTCAGTATAAAGTTCATACATTCCAAATCATACAATCATGGAAGAGACTGACCTCAGTTACAAGGAAATATAGCTTCACCAAGATGATTTCCATATCCTCATGAGTATTAGTGTTGTTATTAAATAATTTCATTCAGAGGGTCATAGAGACCGGTCGCTTATTACATTACTCCTCTCATAGGTTGAGACCCGTGTTTTGGGGAACAAACAGTATAGGCTCAATTTGAGATTGCTTCCTACTCTTGCGTACCATTAACTCATCATATCAAGTTGCACCATATTCATATCATTAGCAATTTGGTTTCATAGTTACTCACCCTTTTTACTCAAATGTTCATCTTCATCATATGTCAATGCACTGGCGACATTGGTGTGTTTCACACTCTTACTTAACCTTTATAGGGTTTCATCATTCATTGTCATTTCATCATTTCATGGTTTATTTCATCATATGTCAATCACTTGTCCATTTAGTGTATTGTACACTAGTACTTAACCCTTCATAGGGTTTCATATATCATTAAATACATCTTAGGTTCACTACTTTTAATGATGCTAGACTTATGGGTCTTAATACAAGTCAGGGGCTTTAATCATAGTTTGTCTAGTGATCATATTTACACAAGATTATGTGGTACAAGACTTAAGCATATGGTTAGACTGCAGATATTGATTTCGAAATTTAGAGGCAGCATTCATTAAATATTTACTTAAAATATTACTTACGTATGAGACGTATGGTTTGTCACTACGAAATTGGGCCCAAGGGAAACCCGATTTCGAATACATTGGACAACACTTAATCTTATTTTTAAACTATAATCTACATTTTTCAGATTTGGGGGACCCCCAGTTTACTCATCAACCCCATAATATTTCTTTAATTTTTCTCCCTCTTCTTTTTTGCTTGTTCGTGTAAGTTAAGGAGGTGTGTTTCTCATCCCCCACAAGCGCATTATCTTTCTTTTCAGGTTAGCTCTTAACTTGCCTCACCTATCTCGAGTTTGTGGATTAATCCCACTGTCCACATTATTTTCTCCTTTATTTTTCTCCTTACTAGAGCCGTCAATATGGCTAGGCCCGTTGGGCCGGCCTGTCCCAAACCTGCGGATTTAATATGGCTGGGCTTATTTTTGGAGCCCATTTAAGAAAAGGGCATGTTAGCAGTCCTTGAATAAGCCTGCCTCATTGGGGGGCTTAGAAATATCGAGAGGGCCGCCACTGGGCCATAAAATTAATTAAAAATATAATATAATAATTCAATTTATATTTAAAAATAAATAAATATTAAAATTTATATTTAAAAAGAGTCCAAATCTAAACAATTAGTTTAATATTTTCTATGTACATATTTAATAACTTTTAGTTTTATCGATCACATGAACTAATACTTTCTTATTTTTTTGAAACCGTGCTAAAGTTAAATATATCATGGGAGTCTTATCAATTCAAATATATTAATTAATTTATAAAGTACAAGATGTATAATAACTAAAAAACAATCTTTATTGAGTTTTTCGTGATTTCGTTTGTAATTAAGAACGAGTCTTATTTTTTAGTCTGAATATGTTAAGGGTGTGTTACAGATCTTGATTCATGTAGATATATCACCAGACCCATTAGGAGGCTTATAAAAAAATAACAAACGAACTTAATGAATTAACTAATAATTAAGATCCAATCTAAAACAAACTACATGAGGTAAATCTGAAGATTAAGATTCAAAAAATAATGTGAATGTGGGCCTAACATAATTCATTTATTTTTTCGGTATTAGAGATAATATTTTTTAAATTATAATTTATAATTTTAATTTAATATTATAAAAAATATATTTTTTAAAATTGGGCTGGCCGCAAGCCTATAGCCCTCGTACTTGTGGGCGTGGCCACCATTCTGCGCCCACAACCAAAACTTGAGCACCCGGCCGGACCCGAAAATTTCAAAGCGATTTGGATATCCCCGGATGGGGTGGGCTAGCCAGAGTGACAAGCTCTACTCCCTACTACACATCCCATTCAAGTGGTGTGGGTTCAATCCCCTCTCACCACATCTATTTTTCCTTGGATTTTTCTCACGACATTTTTTATAAAACTTCATATAGTGGCGGTCATTGTTTCACTCCCTAGGGACCTCACATTTTAAAAAAAAAATTTAAACAAACGAAAGCTATTTTTGTAAAAAGTTTGGCCGAGACTACAATTTTCCAGTAGGCTGGAAATTGGTGTCTCTTCCAATCCATCTTTTGTCTTAACTTTTGGTGAATTCTTTTTTGTAGATTTCAGTAATGATGTCTTGAGGTTCAATCCTTAGTGATCTCCTTATTTTACAAGACTCTTTTTCATTCATTTTTGTACCAATTTGTTTTAGTAGGAGAGCCGAAACCCACCTACCTAATGCTAAGCAAGTTGTTCACTATTTTGCAGCTTTTTCTATCATCATTCATATACTTTAAATTCTTAAGGCATTTGGGTGCCTCTTTAAGTGTAATATTTTTATGATTCTATTCATCCAAAATTACCATTTCATCCAGCAAACATTACAACACGTTTACACCTCATTATTACACCAAAAATTAGCAACGTAAAATGCAATCATAAAAACATTTTTACCTACTTTCGGTTGACATCACTTAATATGCTTACAATTTTCAAACACATAATCAAAACACATTTATCCGAAAATTAAACTTTATACTAAACTATACCAGCACACATACAACAACATTTTCTCTAAACTATTTCACATTGAGATCAAATGGATATAGGACAAGGAGTTCGACAAGAATGGGAACAACCATTTTTGAGTAGATTCATCTGAGCCCTCCTTAAGGGTCTCTGGAACGGGGACAAAATAAGAAAACCATAATCTTTTATGACGTTTTAAACCTCCACTTTTTACCCCAAACTATTCTCCACATAAATCACGTTCAAATCCCCTCAAAGTCAACACAACTCGCAGACCAAAATTCTCTTTACCATACAAGTAATTAAATTTTTCCATTTGTTTTCTTATATATTTTCGTTTGTGATTTCTTCAATTGTAAGAAACTTTAAATGTTTACCACAGTACTGTTTTTTGAGAAATTTATTTGGCAGAGAGAATCCTTATGAAGTGATAGAGACGTGAGGAGAGAAAAAAATGACCGTGGGGAGAGGAGTTTTTCCTTTGGTTAGGAGTCTACTTTAGGTATTTATCAAATAAGGTTTTTATTTAATTAGTTAAATGTAATGTTCCAGTTATTTTAAATCCTCTAATAAATAAGAACATAAGTTAATTACATTAATTACCAATATAATTAAAAAATAATTTAATTCATTGCTTCCACCTAGGTTTGAACCAAAACCCGGGTGGAGCCATACTCACTTCACAGGAGCCAATTGGTCCCGACCCTCTCTCCCAAAATTTTCCCTCCACCTTATTAATTAATTATATATTTATGGTAATTACAATACTACCCTTAGCCTTGAAAAAGATCATTTCACCCCTAGTAAGTCGGGTAAAGACTCCTTCAAGTAAATATTCGTATTCGAGAGCCCTACATGGTTCGACCAAACCTTTTCTAGCTCAACTAACTCCCTAAGTTAGTTGGCTTGCCTGTAGCAAGAAGGGTTCATAGTTTTGGTTCTACGCGCATCAATCCGTGTGAACCCGGTCTAATCGTACTCATTCTAGACACATTAAGCATTACTTAGCATGTTTATTTTTTTAGGGTTGTTCATATATAGTTTTACTTATGCATTATTTTTTTCCAAAAGCCATTTTTTTTAGCTCTCTAATTTCTTTCCTATTATGAACTTGAAGTTATAGTTTCCTTCTATGTTCTTTTTGTCTAATTGACACAATTTAGGCAAAATGTCCAAAATATATCCTAACTTTTATCAAAATTCATGTAACAATATCAAATTTTGGAAAAGATCTTTTACCCCTGCGCTATTTAATAGTGTATTTTAAAGATAGATATGTGCCCACATGATTATGATAAATATTGCACAACTATAAATAGTAATGTGTCCACGTGGGCACATATATACCTTTAAAATACACTATTAAATAGTGCGGGGTAAATAATCCTCCATAAAATTTGGTATTGTAAAAAAAATTTCGATTAAAATATAAGTATATTTCTGACCCTTTTTCTTCACATTTATATGAGGATCTATGCTGTGTCCAAATTAGAATAAATTAAGGTGTTAGAGGAAACGTGAACTAAGAACAAAGGACCGAAACAACAATATTTAACGTGGTTCGGTCAAACTGAAGCCAACGTCACCAAAGAACAACTGCAAACCAATATTTATATTCACTATACAAAGAATATAAGTTGATAGATACTTACAAGAAGAGAGAACACAATGCCCTTAGAAGATGAGAAGACACATGTAAGGATGATTTTGAATGAGATTAGAGCTACCTATTTATGGAATAAATTCATCCTATTGAAATGTCATCCATTACATCGCTATGTGTCAAACTTGGTCAAGGTTAAGATAGCAAACCATTATATGGTTTTGTGCCTAACTTTCACCTACCAGATCAATCTTTGACTTGTCTTCCTACTAATTATCTTCCTACAAATATCAATTATTCATCTCCATTCGTTTCATTCCACAAGAACCAAAACCAACTCTTCAATCTCCACCTTGGTTTTGTGTTCCAAGCATGCTATAAACAACTCGGCCAACACTTCTAAGCTTCCTAGGCAATCCCGCATTATACGAAACAAGAAGAATCAAACCTTTGTTGAACATACCAGCTCCACCTACTTGTTTCTCTTTATAGTTGCAATCAATTGATGGCCTACTCCCAGGCAATTCCTTGTAGTGTGCAAACTTGGCAAGCGGGACTTTTGGTCAACATGTCTGCATCGTTACGTCTGTGGATAACCTTATCAAATTATAATCGCCTTTTCGACGACATCTCGAATAAAATGAAATCTGACATCAAATGGGTTTTGGTGCCTCATGAAATCTTTGATTTTTATCAAATGAATAGCACTTTGTCCTAATCACATTTTAGAATTGTTTTAAGCTGAGCTGTCCTCAAATTCTGCCACCAAACCTTTCAACCAGATGCTTCTTTCCACACTCAGCGGGCCCTCCTTTGGCTGCCCATATTTCTGCCTCTGTTGTAGACAAAGCACAATCGATTGTAATCGTTTCCAACTAACGCACTGCCCCGAGATAAAGATTATCTAGTTGTGGGACCTCCTTCGATCAAGATCCCCTGCACATTCAGAATCAACATAACCGAGATTGAAATACCTTCACTTTTCGAAGATTAGGGCCCACCATCAGGAGCTCCTTTGTATTCTCAATATCCACTTGACAGCTTTCCAATGCTTTTTCCTGGATGTTTAAAAAAATGCCATGTACTTGCGTACTACAACTTACAGATTGGCAATATCGGACGTGTGCATACCATACCATACATAATGCCCAACGGCACTCGCATAAGAACCTTTTGACATATGCTCCCCCTCACCATAGATTTGAGGCATTTGTACTCTTAATGCTTGTAAATGAGAAGCTAAAAAAGGTGTACTTACAGGCAGTCTTTCTCGATCCATATTTGAATCTTTCAAGAACTTTTCTCGGATGTACCCGCTCTGATAAAGATGTACACACATTTCTCTGAAATTTTCCATTCACGGATTTCTTTTGTCGTTTTGCACGCCTAGATCCTTCAGTCAAATCCGTGCTCAACATTTTCTTCAAAATATGTAATCGGTACTGGGTGTGTTGTTAGCAGCAATAAGCCATCAATCAACCCTCACCACCCAAGTCAATCATAAAAAGGTTGCCAGACTCCAAGAAAGAAACGATACGACAACATAACATTCCTTAAGTTTTCATGGGCCCGCCCCAAGACTATCAGACGAATACCCGATAATGAACGGAAAGGGGAAGGGAAGGGATTCGCCAGCAAGGAGTGGGAGGAAGCAAAAGAAGTCCTGTCGGTTGAAAGCCATGTTGTAGTCATGAATGCATCAAACCACCATCTTTAACCACTGTCTAGGGGATTGCCTTCAAAAGCCAGACAAAACTTCTTTTCAGTTCAGTGGCAACATGTTCTTCTTTTTTCCTTCAGCTAGGAAACCTTCCAGGCTGATCCATATGGATTGTCTCTTCTAGATCACCATGTAAAAAAGCAGTTTTGACATCAAGCTGTTGAAGCTCTAATCAACTGTGCAAACCAATGCTAGCAAGCAAAACACGCGAATTGAGCTATGGTTTCACCACTGGAGAAAAGATCTCATTGGTTATCCAATCCCTCCTTCTGACTGAAACCCTTTGCAACAATTCCTCGACCTTGAACCTGAGCAAGCTTCCACTTCTGGAATACCTTTTTTTCCTTTCTTGCGTGTAGAACCCTTTGCATTCCAACTGTTCCCTATCCCCTTTTGCCTTTAACTAAGACCCAATGTCTCATTTCTGTGAAGAGACTCCATCTCTTCCATCATGGCAACTTCCATTTGCAGCCATCTTTGCAAGAGTTGCTTCATATACGAATAGGGCTCGAGACTCCTTAATCTCGTCTTCTGTCAGCTACGAAACGCTTGTGCAATCAAATTTTCTTTGCTTCTATAAAGACGTTCCGGTTTCCGTTCCCGCCTTTTTGTCCCTTCGCCTTCGCAATTGTGTTGGTTCATGTATCAAGTTCTCTGCACTGTTTGACTCATCATTTGAGTCTCTTGATCCCGGTTTCTTTGGTAAGGCTCCACCGTAGCTTCCACCTGCTCGTTGTTCTCGTTTCTAATGACTCACAGAAACTTTACGAGGAGCAATGTAAGAGGATTCATCAAAGGTAAACAATCTCTACTACTACAATTTGTATTAAAGACAAACACCATAGTTTGTAATACCCTTTACTCCATCAACATACCCTACGAATATGGCCTTTTTAGCCCTTGGTTCAAGCTTCCTTCATTTAACATGATATAGCTGGCACCCAAATATTCGCAAGTATGAATAGTAGAGGTTCACCTTACCAGACCTCTTCGGAGTCCTTCAAGTCAAGGCTGATGCTGAGACCCGCTTTATAATATGAGAAGCAGTATGAACTGCTCTCCCAAAATACTTTGGACATCTTAGCTTGTAAGAGCATACAACGAGCCTTCTCAAAAGAAAACTGTTCCTTTCTCTCGCAACTCCATTCTGCTGTGTTTGTGCCTGAACCGTCTTATGCCTTGCGATCCCATGAACCTTGCATAAGATCATTGAACCTTTCAACTGCAAAACTCCACGCCATTGTCCGTGCGAGATACTTGATTTTTTCCTCTCAATTTGAAACATTTTCAAATTCCAAACCAAAGATCTTTCCACTCTTTAAATGCTTCAAAAGGCATCACCTTTTGTTTTCAGGAAACGCAACCCACACGCTTTCGTGAAAAATCATCACTGAATGTTAGAAGTACCTCTTTCCTCCTTTGATGGAAGGCTTAGGGGACCACCCCATAAATCTGTGTGGATGTAGTCCTAGCACCCTCCGTTTGTGCTGTCCTGTGCTTAAGCTGACCTTTTTTCTGCTGCCTAAACGCAGTGCCACAAAATTCCAGTGTGGCTGATCGTCTCACCATTCAAAAGTTGCGGGGTCTGCTCACATCTCCAATCCTCGTGCGCTCCATATGGCCTAGACCCTGTGCATAATTTTTGCCTGTCTCATTAGATAACTGCACTGTAGATGCATTTACAGGCCAAAATGGTGCTTCCCGCAAGTGTGGCAGAGGGCCCATCCCCAGCTTGGCTTCAACATGACTAAAGAACCCTTTAGCAACGTTCATAGTTCCTCCTTCACCCTCATGTAACTTAATCGGCCTTGTTTATCGTAAAGTACCAGGGAGATCCCACATTCTTCTCTTTCGTTTAGATCCGACATTGACAACTTCTACTTCTGTAATAGTCCTCATGGATTCCAATCATGTGGCAGCGCCCATGAACTGAACCAATGCCAACTATTTTTACAAGTTGCATTTATTGCCCATTAATACAGTTTCCCTGCTTGTTTCCTACTGCTGAAACCAATCTTTTCGGAATGTCATCTGCAGATACACCAAGTCTAGATCCATTTGTTGTTTATAGACTCCATTATTGCATTATGTTGTTAGTACATAATCATCATCAATTATTATGTACTTTCTCAACAATGATCACTCGCCTTTTCTTTGGACTTCGACATAGGGCATCTCATTCAAATGGCCCCTTCTGGTGACAGCCCCAACACTCCGGCATTCTTTTGATCACACGAGACTTTGATCCTGTACTTCGATTTGCTCCTTCCCTTTGGTCTAGTACGACCTCTACAAATAAGTCCACTACTTCATCCCTTTGTCTCCTTCAAAAAATGCATCCGCACATCACAGAAGTTTTAGTGCTTGCCGCACTTGCTCAAGTTTTAATAGTGTTTGCTAATCCATCATGAATTCTCAATATCAACGATATTTGAAGTCAATGAAAATAGTAAAGAACATGCAATTGTCTCCCTCGTCCTTTTTTATTCCAGCAGTTTGTAAGTCTCACAAGTTTATTTGCACGCATTAGATGGTCCTTTGCAACAAAGTACCTGAATTCCATCTTAAATTGTATGAAGACGCCGTTGTTAACAACCTCCTTGTTGTCACTGACTGGTCCCTGGTAAAGCCCTCACTGTTCCCATAACTCTTTGGCTGTCTCTTCCGTACTTTGTACTCACTTCAACTTCACTTCACAAAGTACGTTAGGTGCAAGGTACATGGGATTGCACTCAATGCTCTCCGTCAATCTTTTCCTTGTCGGAATCCGATATCTTATCGGGTACTTTCCGTCAATAGCATGGATGAACCTTCCCTCCGCAGTACGCTATCATCTCATCCATGGATTTTCTAGATATTGCAGTTTGTTGGCGCCACTAAATTCAAAAAGAACTAGTCATTGGACGGGATGGCAGGGCAGACCGGGTGGAGAGGGGTAGGAAAAAAACGATAAAATGAAGGGCTTAAGAGGGATCAATTTTCAAAACTTTCAGCATGGAACTCATTTTTTTTATTATTTGTTCTTCCTTTTTCTACTACATGTATTTGGAACTCAGAAAAAACCACAGTAATTCCCTTTTCTGATGTGGAAGTCAGACGTGCAGCAACCACAGATCATACTCTCCTCTCAGACAGAACCTTGCTCTGATCCACCAATTGTTTTTAAGGAAACGTGAACTAAAGAACAAGGAAAACAACAATATTTAACCGTGGTTTCGGTCAAAATGATCCTACTCCACCAAAGAACACTGCAAGAAACAACTGCAACCAATATTGATTTCACTTACAAAGAATATAAGTGAATACTACAAGATAGATAACACACCATGCCTTAGCAGATGATAAGACAAGTGAAAAGATGATTTGATAAATGAATTAAGAGCTACCTATGTTAGGAATAAATTCAGCCTATTGATGTCATCCATTACTCTCTATGTGGTCAAAATGGTCAAGGTTAAGATAGCAAACCATAAATATATGGTTTGCCTAACTTCACCTACAAATACAATCTTTGACTTGTATTTCCTACTAATATCTTCCTACCAAATATTCATATTAATTCACTTCCATTTAGTTCAATTCCACAAGAACCAAACCAACTCTTTCAAAGGACATGCGAAGTTTCTTCTTGAAAAAATACAACATGAGCGCCAAGGTAAATATGTTTCCATTCCAATTTCGTATATATATTGTCAAACACACGATCTTATTGAGCGAAGCCATGTGTTTTAGTAGCTTTAGTTCAAGAGCTTATAGTTCCAAGAACTCCCATATGTTTGAAAAATTCTATAAAATGTTATTTGCCAAAAGAAAAAATGTTGATTTTTTTGTAGCATTTATAAATTGACTTGATCTCCTTTTTTGACAGATTTTACCTATTTGAATCGCCTCTTAGCGTAAGAATAAGTTGGTTTTTGCTCATCACATTCAGTCAGATGAAGTGTGACTTATAAGGTTTCTTTCAAATTATACTAGAAGTTGTAATATGTTAAACTATGAATTTGAGTATGATGCAAGGTTAAGTTTTATTTCTAAACTATAGATAAGATTAATTGTAATCGATTGTAGTACTACTAGGTTGACTTGTGATGTTTCTCTCAGATGTAGTCCCTTCTTTTACACTTGTATCATAGGAATTTCTTCATTTATTCAGTTTGAATTAACGTGTAATTTGCTTCTAGCAACTCCTAATAATGTTTATTTTTGAATGATTAATCACACAAGACACTATAGTAATAAAATATAGACTTGAAATATCTACATAAACTTGTTTTGAAGTCAATAAGAAAAACTAGCTATGACATTTCAATATTGAAGAAAGTGTAATATTCCGAAGATGTTAAAAGCATAGGCGAGGTGGGGGTGTTTAGTTTAGATACGAGATTTTTTTTAAAAAAACTGAATGTTGAAAATGAACAAATTTTAAAATGGTTATCTTTCTATCACGATAATTATTTTTTTTACCTTTTAAAACAAAATGATAAATAATGATTTTAAATTAATTTTTATTTTTAATGATAAATACTAGTTTTTATTTGACAAAAAACAACTAAGCTAAGGAAAACTAATATACACGATCCTTACCCATTACTCCACTAACTCTAAAATAGATAGGATATGTATTATACGAAATTGATAAAAATTAACTAATTATAAAAATGTAAAATAAATGGTAATTGTAAAAATTATTTTATTTTAAAATGCCTATTTTGAATAAAATAATAATAATTAAAGTAAATAGTTCATTCAGATAATTAAAATCATGGGTGATTATTTTTGGGAAATTTTCATATATAGCCACTAAAAATAGTCTAATTATTCTCCATAGCTATAGATTGGAAGAATTATACCATTATAGCTACAACAACACGTAAAAGAGAGAGAGCGAGAGAATGGGCACAAAAAATGGACAGAGAGTTATATTTTTGTATATGTATATTTGGTTTCCGCTCAATTGTATTTATACAACTATTTGTATTATGGAAGAATAGGTGAAAGAGAGGAAGAGGCGGCCGCGATTGATAGAGGGAGTAGAGAGGTGAGCCAATATTGGGAGAGAGACAAGGTGAAATGGGGAAGATGTGGGAGAGAGTGAAATTGTATTGTATATTTGTTTAGATAATTGTAATATTATACATTTGGGTATTTTTATATTGAAAGATATATTAGCTATTGGTATTGAGAGAGGGATGGAGAAGGCGGAGCAAATTGGGAGATAGGAGTGAGAGAGGGGCATAGAGTTGAGAGAGGTGAATTGTATATGCCTGTTTGTTCGATAATTGTAATTAATACATATGTATTTAAATATAATGAAAAGAGAGATTTTTGGAGAGAGAGGAGAGAGGAGAGTGAGATTGAGAGAGGGTTGAGAGACGCAAGCAAGATTGGGAGAGAAGCGAGCAAGAGAGGGCAGAGATTGGGAGAGAGGTGAATTATATATGTATATTTGTTAGATAATTGTATATTATATATATGCATTTGTATAAAAAGCAAGAGAGATTGGAGACAGAGGGGAGAGAAGAGCGAGATTGAGAGAGGGAGGAGAGAGGCGAGCAAGAGAGGGAAGAGAGTGAGAGAGGGCTGAGTTGTATATGTATATTGATTAGATATTTGTATATTAAACATATGTATTTGTATATTCGGGCGAATTATATATATACAAATATGGTTAATTATACAAATTCGAAGTCAGCCACATAATTAATTTATAATGTTAGTCGTGAGTGGTAATTGTAAAAAACTATAGCTATGATAAGTAATTAAGTAGTATAAGTTTGCTTAATCACGTAATGTTCCCATTAGCTTTTGTTTTAGATTTTTTTTACATAAAAAAATATGTGACGGTTCTTTTTTTTAAAAAAATAGTTAAAAGAAAAACATAGTTTTAAAAAAAATAGAAGTGCATTGCGTACACTTTTTTTTAAAAAATATTTTATCTTTAAATTTGCATGTTTTTATTTTAAAATGCACAGTTTTTTTTTTGTATTTTGAATTATTTGTGTTTTATATATTTAAATATATATATGAAAAAGTTTATTACTATACACTGTTTCATACTATAACTCCTGTTTAATTGGTTTTTTTTTAGTTATATTGCTTCATTTTTTACCCTGCCTTTAAGACCTCCAACGTTAACTTTATACTTTAATATTAAAGTTAAAGTGAAATTCCCATTTCTTCTTCCCCAACATCCATTTTAGAACCCTAAATCCCCAATTCTCTCTTTCTCTAAACATCCAACATTTCTCTCTTCTAAATCAATTCTCTTTTATCAAATGTCCCAAATTTCAGCGAATATAGAGGAAGTTGATATATGTAAGTGTGGTTATTATTATCGACTGAAAAATTCTAGGACCCCATTGAACCTAGGTCGTCAATTTTTTGGATGCAAAGCATCTAAGATTTGTAATTATTCCAACAAAAGCTATTGTTGTTGTATTATTTGAAAAATCATGAACCATTGATGTAAAAATTTTATTCTAGCTCCTAAAGTATCTACTAATCCTTCATCATTCCAATGTTTAATTATTTTTGTGCTAAATGGTTCTGGTAATTTTTGTAAAATATTATTATTTTATTTCTTTTGCTTCATTTAAATTGTATTTTGCTTTGTAATAGTATTTTACCAATGTGGGGGAGGATCGACTATACTGTAGAATTATAAGAAAAGAGAGATGTGTGGATGGTTTGTGATTGCTTATTTATTTACAAAGGCAAATGCCACTTATATACAAGTTCCTAATGACCTTCATCCTTACTAAAAGACGATTGGGCCTTACTATGTACACCGTTACTGACTGACCCTTTACTATTTACACAGTACTATGACTCTTATTATCATAAATTGTGACATTTGTTTTTTTGGGGGCGAACAATTTAACATGACTCCACTAAAACTATACAAGTGGTTTAATAAAATAAGTCGGCTTTTTCTAAAAGCATCTTTTTGACTAATTTGTACAATAATCTCTTTATGTCTATTTTCTTTGTCCTTCTTCTTCTAGTTCAACTTCCAGCTGTACGTCTGAGACAATAGTTATCTTCTCCATTGCTTTTTTTGAACATATATGTTCCCTGATACTTATGTCATCAGTTGCACTATCTGGTTAATAATTCTTCGAAATAAATCCTTGCTTCAAGCTCTAGTTTGTTGGTGGTAAATTCTGCTTTAACAAGAGATAATATCCATCTCTGTACTTCTGCATATCTGATGTTCTGACTTCTTTGGAATTGAATATATCATTAATGATCTCTGGAAGTAATCATCCAAATAGGCAATTCCTTGTAGATAATTTGTAGCTAGTCTTGGATTATAGTTGATAACCCATTGTTCTTTTATTTGTAAAAATAGTATCATATCTCGCAACTTTAAGGTATTTCTGCTGTGCCGTTATATCTTCAGTATTATCATTTTTCCGGCGGCAATCCATTTAACAACTTGGATATGGTTTTAATTTCGTCAAAAAGTAATTTCTGTGGTGCTGTATAAAATTTTTAAAAAATAGGTGCCTTTTGTAATTCTTTTTTGTATGTTAAAAAGAGCTTTGCTGGATCTCAGGATTTTCACTTATTTCCTGTATCCTCGTATGTTTCTACCGTCTAATAGTCCGATAGACTGTAACAGGTCTAACCAAGTTTTGGGTTAGTCTTAGGTTGTGCGATTAGTTTGTTGTGCTTTTCAAATGTGGGGACAGAATCCCTGTGTTTTTTTTTCTGTAGTGGTAGTAGACTTGGCTTGAGTTTTTTCAAAAAAGTTTTGATTGATATATGTTTTCGATATATGAATTGGGTAATATGGTTATATATAGTCTTTTTTTCTCCCTCTCTCTGTTTAAGAGGCTTCTTCTTTTTCTGCGTGGTAGAAGTTTGGGTTTGGTGTTTATATTCTATAATTTTTTGTTTTCTGGGAAGAATGTTTTTTCAATTGATTGTTTAAATTGATATTTTTTCTATTACTTGTACTTGTTCATTGTACCTACCGTGCAGTTGACTATTTTGTTAGTGTTTGAGTTTTAGGATGTTCTTTTCATCAACTCACCACCTTTTAGTCTGCCTTTATATCTCTGCCGGACGACGTAGCTCCGCAATATTTAGAGTCATGCTGCTGACTTTAGAGCTTCTTCAATAGTTGCACATTCAACTATCAAGACTTCCACTTTTTGGCAAAGTGTTAGTTATGGCACTACTATTTTTCGCTTTTATATTTGGACTAGCTTCCTCGTGAGATGTAACGACCTGTTTAGTAAGATAGTCGTTTTGAGCAACATTTTATTTTTGGAAAAACTGCCGAGTCCGACGGACCCCACGACGAACCGTCATGGGGGCATGGACGAACCGGCGTGGGTGTCCTCGTTCCAAAACACTTAGAAATAAAAAATTGGGGTACTGAGAGATCGACTCTCTGAACGTCACTACGAAATGTCAGGACGGACCGTGCAGGCCGACGGCCCCGTCACAGCACTTTTATTACAGATATCAATTCTCTGGGCCTTTGTGACGAGCCAGCACGGGTGGAAGACGGAGGCCGTCGTAGGCGCGACGGGCCGTCACAGGAGCGTAATCCCAGGCTGGTCGGATTTTCTTTTCATTAATTTAAGAGGCGTTTTGGACTATTTCCTGCTTAATTATACAGTATGGGTTAATGTTAAAAGGGTCTAATTACTTGGGTTAAAAATGTAACCTAAGTTAAATTAGTGGGTTCTTATGTGCCATCTTTTATACTTAATTTATGCCAATTAGGTGAAAAGAGTCAACGAGGGGTTTGAAATAAGAAAAATAGAAAGAAACAGAGGGAGAAGAGAGATACGACGCACGAAAAAGGTGATAAACGAAGAGGAAACCAACTTGGGAATTGTGCTTCTTGATCATACATTCTTCGGTGGAGGGTAGGTTATGGGTTTTATACTATTCGTAGTAAAGCTCTTAATAGCGATGATATGTGTTGGGTTGTATTGTAAAGTCTTCTATATGCTTAATTGTAATGTTTGTTGAATGTATTATAACATTTGTGATAAAATAAACTGATAAAGCTATGAATCCCACTATCTTGAAAATCCCTTGTTAATAATGATGATGCTTGGTATAAAAGAAGGCTTGAATGACTAGAGTAATGAGATTGAATGATTGCTTGTATAAAAGAAGGCTTGATGAACTAAAGAATTGGGGTTGATTGATGCTTGTTATAAAAGAAGGATTGATGATGATAAGATTGAGAATTAGTGGAGCTAGGTGTCACAGAACCGACACGTGTAATTAGGGGGACCCAGGGTGGTCACGAACCGACACACAGTTGGAATTAGGGGATCGGGTGTCACGACCGACAACGTAGATTAGGTTTTCGGGTGTCACGAACCGACACGTAGATTAGGGATTCAGGTGTCCGAACCGACACGTAGAATTGGCGGATCGGGTGTCAAACGAACCACACGTAGAATAGGGGATCGGAGGGTAACGTACCGACACATAGTATGAGGGGAGCGGATTGTCACGTACCACACAAGAGGAATAACGATTAAAAATCTTTTGAATATTCATATACTCAATCTAATGACCAATCCAAATGAGTAAATGGGTGTAGGCTTGAGTCCTCATGTTTGAACTGTGGCGTGCTTATAAATGAATTATATATACTTGTTGGTTGCTACACGTGTTTTGGAAAGGTTTTTAGAATTTTTTAAAAAAAATTGATTTATGATGTTATCGATATATCTTTTATCCTATTTTTGAGTTGGCCGATGCTACCTACTCCGTACTCGTGTTCTATACTGCCCCTACCTGTATGTTTCGTGTTCTGTTGTATATGTGGATTGCACAAACATACCGTCGTCTTCAACCTCAACCGCAACTCTTAGTCAGTCTTCATTAACAAAAGACCGGATTTAGGTGAGCTCATGCTTCTAGCTTGGACTGGTCTCTTCTTCCTCATGTCGTGATGCCTTGAAGTTCCGGCATAGACTAGCTTGTATTTTCCTTTTAGAATACTCTTAGTTTAGTAATTTGATCATCTATGTTGCTGTGGTGATACTTCCCAATTTTGGGGAAATAATAGAGGTTGAACTTTAAGAAGTATTGAATTGATTTTTATTAACCGAGTTTTAAGTCTTCGCATTACTTTCTTTGATATTATATGGAAATATTAGGGTTTAGATTGGTTGGTTCGCCTCACACTAGAGGGTACGTGTGGGTTGCCGAGTCGCTGCTACGGTTTGGGTGTCGTGACATGAGAGGTATCTGCAATCATATTCTTGTTTAGTTTTTTTATCACTTCAATTGTAAATGGAAATTTTAATTAATTTTAATACTAAACTCTGTATTTCTTTTGGTCATCACTGAGTCTTTAACCTTTGTTATCCCCATTTTTACTTGTGTATTATCTTTCTTACAATAAATTTGTTATAAACATTATGGAATCAAATGCTAATAAACATTTTAATACTGCGAAGTAATTCTTTTCTATTTATTTCCCATTTTAATTTGTGCTTCTGTCATAAGGATCCTGAATATATCTGCAATGGTGGTTCTATTTTTCTTTTTCATAATTTATTATTTTAAAACTCCTCCATAACTATGATACTTGAATATGTTTTCAACAATATAATTAAAATGTTTTATTTACATAATGAAAAGTACCGTTTTGGTAATTTTTTTACATAGATTCTTAATATTTTTTATATGTTCTTTATCTTTATTGTCGAAATAGGAATTCTACATCTTTTTGAAGTTTTTTTGTGTACTGGGGTTTTAAATGCTCTGCTAATTTTGGTATAGATTCTCTTACGTGGATTTTACTAACCTAGAAAGGATTGTATTTCTTTTTTGTATCTATATTTTCATCAAGTGGTGATTAATTTTCTGTACTATATGGTTTTGCAATTTTTATTCCATCCTATCTATTTTGTATTCCTAAATTCTATCTGTGGTTTCATCATAATTTCTTCTGCTTTCTTTTTACTTAAGCTTATACGTGACAATGTTTGATTTATGTTTTAATGTTTCTAACAATCTTACATGTTGCCATCTGTGTTTTAGAATATAGTAACTATATCATCTATATCTACAATACAATTTCTTTCTAACGGGTTAAATAGTTTATCCCATAAAATTGGTTGAGATCTACCCCTGGTGCAATTTTTCTATACCGCACGGTAAATACATTTTATCATAGAAACCTTCGCGTATCTCTCTAACTATGTGAATGCTTTAGCTGTTTAGATTCTCTTCTAGTTTTAGTATAAAATCTTGATTCCATCAAAATACTAAAATCGTTATATCCTTGATATTTGGTCTTATTTTTAGTATTTTATTTAGTATTGGGGTAATTGGTATGTTTTAGTTTTAGCATTAAGTTGCGATCATCTATCACCATTCTGCTTTTACCTCTTTTTTGTTCACTATGTTTGTATAACTATAATGCTGGAGCTTGTATGGTGTTACTATTACTTTCTTGTAATGTAATTATTTTCTAATATTCATCTATATGATTTTGGACATCTTTTAAACATCAAAGTTATATTTAATGGTTTCTTGTTATTAATACTATTTTTCATCTATTCGTTAACATCTTTACTTTTGTCTTATGTTTTTCTCATCCTTGTAAATGGTCTTGTTTATAGTTGTTCTAAGTTGTTCATTTATTATTTTATAACTTTCTATTGTAAATATGATAAGTTCACAATTAGTGATATTTTATTTTTTATTTATATTTTCCATCCTTGATTTATTTTTTTCACTCACTTCCTTTGATCCGTTCCTGTGGGTTTTCCGTTATTTATTATTTACTCTACTCTTGTTGGCTCCTATCTTGGTTCCCGATGGGGGTAGTAAAGCACAGTGTGTTTTTTTGATTATAATGTGGGTAAAATTTCTCTGAAATGACATGCCTAATAACATGAACAGTTCTTTTGTCGTAAATTCAAAATTGTACTTTCTTCTTTGTTATATTTTTTATCCCATATTTGTATTTTTTATATTTTTTTCTTTGTATTTAATCATACTCCTCATTATTAAAGCCTGTTACTACTATAGGTGTTTTTAATTTTTCCCATTTATCTTCGGTAGACAATTAATTTACATATTATCCGCTTCCTTCTGCTCCTATAGACCTCTTGTGATATCTTCTTAAATAATTTTTGAAGTATAAATATTTCATTAATTCATTTGTTCTTTAGAATTATTTCTTATTTTGACAAGTATTGTTACTTTTTCAGTTTTCTATATTTAAGGTTAACTTTTTCTATCATTTATCCTAATGTAATATTATGATTTCCTTGTATATTTTAAATGGTATATTAAGGGTATTCCTCCTATAATTATTTCTTTTTTTTTTTTCCGTTGGTTTCTTTTAAACATTTATTTGTTACTATCTCACTAGGTAATCCAGGGCATATGTGTCCGTTTTTTTTAAGAATTTCCTTTTCTTCTTCTAATCTTACTCTCGTTGTTATGTAATTTTTCTTCTTGTCCTGTATTTATCAAAATTTTAAATAATTTTCTTTGGTCCCATTGGTTCCCCTGTGATGAAATAATTAGAATGGTGTTATTTCTTTCTTTATCTAATAATTTTTGTATTTCCTAGTTCTTTAGATGTACTGTACTCATTCTTGATGAGGTAGCTCTTGTTAACGTATTTGGTACACTTGAAGTACGCATCTTTCTTTACTATTTTTTAAATCTTATTCCCCATGTCATTTCTATTATAGCTATAACGTCCTTATTGTCTATTACAGTGAATTATTTTTCGAAAGGATTTTCTATCTTTATTTTTCAATTTTCTTTTTGCTGTTATTTCATGTTTGTTGTTTAATATTATACTTTTCCATCTTGCTGTCAATATTTTACTGCCTTGAGTGCTAACTCTATTTCCATCCAGACATTTTTCAATATAATACTAATGATTGTATCTATATTTCCTATCTATTAATTCTACTGTATAAATTGACACTTATTATAAATTTAAATTTTTGTATATCAAGTTTCCTTTTACTGCCTAATTACACTTTTTCCTAGTAGTGGGTGGTTATAATTTTGTTATCTGCTAAGTATATTTCAATAGGCGTATCTATTCCTTCTCTAAACAAGCTTTTATTAATATTTCTGTTCCTCCTAAATGTACAATATTTTATAGGTGTTTTTTAGTTTTTTTTATAATCTTGTCTTTCTTTATTTATATTCGTATTATTAGTAAGGTATATATGTTTTTTCCTCTTGTATATTTGCAATCTATAATATGTTCTTTCTAACTACTCCATAGTATTCTTCTTTTTTGCCTTTTAAACCAATTTCTTAGGTAGGTATTTCAGTACTTTTTCAAACACTTAAGTCTAATTCTTTTCCTTTTATTTTTCAAAAATTGTATTATCAATTATATAATTTTTTGGTCTGTAATTCTTCTTTTTTTGATAATCGTTCTTTAAATATTATTTTTATCTCATCTTCATACTTATACTTCTTCCATCGTTTATTATTCTCTAGATAATTTTTCTTCTTCTTTTCATGTTTCATATCTGTACTGTCATATATACCTATCGGGTTTCATCTTAAATTCATAGTCTAGGTATTCTATTTGGGGGGGGGCATATATTATCATTATCTATAAATTAATTTCCCCCCCCCCTTTTGCCATTTGCTTCCTTTTCGGATCTTTGGGTATTTACAATCTCTCGCTAAATGTCCTACTCTTTCCGCAATTATAACAAGTACATTGAGATGTTTTATGTTTTGGTCTATATGGGTCCCTTTTTGTTTTATTTATAATTTTTAATATAATATCTTTCGTCTTGTTTCTTCTATTTATACTTAGGTCTAGTTTTTTTTCTATAATTTTTTATACTTTTGAGGCTTTGCTTTTATTTGTACATCAAACTGTGGTGCTATTTTTATTTTTTACAAACAGACTAAATTTTTGTTAGTACTTTTTCCATTTTTAATTTTTCTTTTTGGTTTTCACAAGTTGTATGAACCATTGAATGGTAAAAAATTTTTCTAAGCTCCTAAAGTATCTACTAATCCTTTCTCATTTCCACTCTTTAATTATGTTTGTGCGTAAATGCTTTCCTTTAATTTTTGTACTTATTGTTGTCCTCGTTTGTTTTGCTTCATTTCAATTGTGTTTTGCTTTTGTAATAGGATTTCTTAAATGCACAGTGTATCTTCTATATAACCATTTTTACATGATAGCTAATTTTGTCATAATTTGTTCTATTTATTATTTTTTCTCTGTATTGTTCTCTTATTATCGATGTCATACCTCCAAATTCAACTTCTTATTGCTGATTCATATTTATCTAGTACATCATATTGTTGCGATGGTAGATCCATCCCATTTTCTTGTCCACTTCTAAGTACTTCTAAACTTTCTCAGGGTAGTTTTCTATCCATATCTTGTTGTTCCTACAAATGTTTCTTTCTTATACCATTGTGGTTTCTGTTTTATTTTTATTTTGGTTTAGCTATTGTTGCTTATAAAATTTCCTATCCATAGTAAATATTGCTTAATTTATATCTGTAATACAATCTCTAGATCTCCAGACATTATATTGTTTCATATTGTGTTTTTGGTGTCCAATTTTTATTTAATCTACTTTCCATATTGCGTTGTATGCTATCTGATTGATTGATAACTGTCTGTATAATAGTTGGTGGTATCCATCTAAGGACTAATTCAAGGACTAGTTCTGGGACTATTGTCCTGAGTTTTTGACTCTTTACTGCTAGGTGATTCAGATCTCCTGTGTTTATTGCTAATTTTTTCAATTTATTTACCTGTTCTAGAATTTTCTGTGTATGTCTCCCTTATATCACTTATGTCTGATTTTTTGGTCATTTATTGGATCTGAGTCGTATTTCGTCGATTTCATGTTACTTCAAGGCTCTTCATTTATTTTTGTTCCATGTCTTTAATGTCATTAGTTATTTAGCTCTTTATCCTTATCCTTTCTATCTGTTTCTGCTTTTTTGTTAGTTTTCATGTACTAATTTTACCCTATCTAGTTCTTTTTCTAATTCACTTATTCTCGTAATTTTTATTTCTTCTAAGTTACTTCTTGTTTTGCCTTGTCTTTTTATTTTTTAATTTCTCTTGATTGTCTTTTCTTCTTCGTTTTCCTTTTTATCCTTATCATAGCTGTTTAGACTATCTTGTAATTTTGCTGTTCTTCTTTTTCTAACATTTATTAAATTTATTTCCTATTTTTTTTATATCTTCTTCCTATGTTCCGTCCTGATTTTCATAGGTCTTTTGCAAGATCTACTGCAAATTCTTCTTTATTCATATATGATTTATAATTATGTTATGTTTGTAATTATATTCAGTGATCTATTTGTATTCGAACATAATATTAATTTTTCTTTGTGCTATATTGATTTGTTACATCCTAACTGCTAACTTTTATTCTATTATCTTTCCTTCCTATGTCTGTGTTCTTGTCTTTTTTTCCTCTATTGTTTTTCTATCAATTGTTTGCTTATTATATTTCTTTGTTCCATACTTTTTTTTCAAATACAAACATAATTTGTATTCTGTTTTTGAAATTAATACTTATCAAATAATTTTCCTCTCGTTACTTGTTTTGAGTAAGGTTGTGATAGTTTTTATATTCATACGTATAAGATTTTTAATTTTTTTCCATACTTTCGCACGTTTTTATCTATCTTGGTTTTTGTTATTTTAGTTTCTTTACTTGTTGGTATTTTTCATTTATATTTTCTGTACAAATTTTAAAATGTTTACTTAATTTGTTTGGGTCTTTAATAAATTTTTTATCTTATATTATTATACTTTAATACTATGACTGAATTTACTTTCGTTTTTTTTTGCCAAACTTCAATCAAACTTTTTTGGTTCAATCGTTAATCCCTGAGTATCTCTAATATCATCATATAAAATATATATGTCAAAATAAAATCGCATAACAACTCATTTTGATATCTATTAATTCCAAGACCTTGGGTTGCTGTACTTACTTCTATTACATCATATGTTACCCAACATATCATCAATTTCTCTTTTTATATCTGTATTAAGATCTTTAAAATATTATACGAGTATTAATATATTTTGTATTAACATCCATCATCTAACAAATAGGTTTCAGTTTTATCATATGCTTTTCTTTTTAAAGTTATTTCCTTCTACCTCTTTAGTTGATTTATACTATTCATCTATTATACTAAAGTTATTTCATCATCTGTTCTAGTCACTACTATGGTTTTCTTTTTCTTCTTCACTCAAGTACCCTAAAGGCTCCCAACTCTGTGTACTTGACTCCCCTAAACACTTCTGTTCGTGCCTAAACGTTTCCATTAGGATTTTGAATAGAGGGGCTTACCCTACTTTCAGATATTCTCCAAGCAAACCTTCTAAAGATATTCCATAAACAGTACCTATATCATGATGACTATTTATAATTAATCAAGAGATTATAAGGATAAAGCATTGTTTAGCTATTCATAAGCATAAATGATTATACCTGTCTGTAGATCATCCGTCATAGTTTATTTGTTTTTCCATAGATATTTTCTTATCTAGCTTAATTTTTTACTTAGCACTAATACCAATGTGGGGAGGATCGACTATACTGTGGAATTATAAATCTCTTGCCCCAACACCACCCGGTGCTTGCGGCTGGGATTTTGTGGGCTTTGTTCACACTCGATTCGGATGCGATTTCGAGCGAGAAGAAGAGAGTGACCATCGCCCGGTGAAGTAATCATCGCACCTACGGTACAACCAATTGGGAGAGATCAATAATTCCTGTCATGGAGCGTCATAAATAGAATGTGTGGATGGTTTGTGATTGCTTAATTCATTTACAAAGGCAAAATTGCCCTTATATACAATTTTACGCCCTATTCCTTTATTTGATTTTTTAGAAATGGTGAGTGGATATTTTAGATTAATTGGTCTGTCCCTTGAAAATGTTTGATGAATCATCCTTCATGAATAGATTCATATACGGTCAAATCCGATTGATCAACTACAGATAAAGTGAAAGAGCTTGAAAAGAAAGAGATTCTTTGCAATTTCAATGAATTCAAATAATGCCAGTTGACGGTATTGGAACAATAAGCTAAGGAAGTTAAACTCCAAGGGATTGTTAAAATGTCAAATTTAAAACCGATTGTGATTGTTTATCTTTGTCTCTAACTATTAAATGTTTTTTTTCATATTGTGTAGTTGCATAGTAGTTCGGATTGTAGACTTAATTATTTCGTTTTGCCTACTTAGAAGGTTAAGTCCTTAGATCAATTGTGATATCTTAATAGGTAGTGGCCTTCATATTTTTTTGGTCCACTCAGGAAGTTTTGATTGAATGATGACTGTCGAATTATCACTTGCCCTGTGAATCCTAAAATTGCTCTGGACTGGACTTGACACTATTGACTTTATTAATCACTCTCTTATACAAAACCACAAGGCATGGCATTGAATATTTATGTATCTTGTTGTTCAAAGTGATCTAATAATACCAATGCATGGATAGAAAATACATACACCTTAACACATTAAGGGTTTTACAAACTGCATACCACAAATGCATTATAGAGGTAATCAAAAACCATTGTCTCATGGTTCAAAAATAATAGGTCACTTGCTAAAACTTACAAATACAATGTTTCAAAAATACGTAGACGAGTGTTCAGCTAAACTTAAAGAGTAACTTGATTTTTTAAAAAGACCTTTTAACATGGGCCCATTCATAACAACTTCCCAAATAAACTACTTTCATTCATTGTTTCTTTTAGCTTTCATTGTTGAACGTGAGTGCTTGACTGCATTCCCTTCCCATTTAATGCCACGTGGTTTCAACGCATGCTTATTGGTTGGTAGAGATCTCTTAAATTGTTGCCCAAGTAGATCTTCTAACTTGAATGTACCAGGCTGGCCATAATAAGAAACAAAGGGTAAGATAAGTAACATTATAAGCTACTATCGGAGATATACCCCTAAATAGAGTTACAATATTAAGTAAACATAATTAAAATATACTTAGGCTTCCATCAGTTGTAAGGATTAGAGTAAACAACCCAAACCAGTTGCAGGCCGTCTGTTTTTCTAGGGTACAGCAATATGAGGCAGAAATGTAGTGACTCTCTTTGACCTTATAAAGGTGGCAATTAACTAGAAGAACGATCCTCTTTTATGTGACAACTGGGTTTCCTCTTGCATTAGCCTTGCTTTTTTTTTTTTTTTCTTTCGAATCCTCTTACCAGTCCCACGTGAACCTATTTTTAGAAGGTCTTGGCACATATGTTGTGTAAGCAAAATAGAAAGTTGGTTGACTTGATGTTGTAGTTTTTATATTGTCTTTCTGGAAGTAGAATGTGATGGACATACCATTGTATATGTACCTCCCATTGTAGACTATATAGCATAAATAAGGATATATGATAACTTGTAGAACAAAAAGAAAATGCAAACGAATTACTAAAGGCTAACCATTATTTAGTATAATTTCAGGGTTGTTTGAGTAGTTCTTGGCACAATTTGTTGGCACATCAGTGGTATCAGGACAAAGATAACTTTGTGTTTTAACCTGTTAAACAAAAATAAGGACTTGTGAATAACTTATACAATAAATATTAATGCAATGAATATGTAAATCAAATCTTACTTATGTTTGAGAATAACTTTATTGTCTTGAATTTCCTTAACTTTAAGGTTGAGAACTATGTCACCACAAAATAAAACATATGATTTTTTTAATGAAGTAAGTAGATTCATTTCAAGGCATCAAAAAGAAGCAAGCTTTACAAGGATAAATCATTTTAGCTTACAAAAAAAAAAAAGGATTTGCAGCCTCTTCTTAAGCTATAGAGCTAATAAAATCCAATAAGAGTTATAAATTATTTACAAGGGTCAGTTTGGACCAACTAAAAAGGCAAACTAGAAATCTACCTCGCCAGAATCTCTAGAAGTTGAAATTCCATCAAAAAAATTTTGTTCCTCTCTGTCCATAAACACCAAGGATTATCATCGAGATACTCTTGGTGGTTTTGTCAACATCCGTTAACTCCAACTTTCAAGAGCATCCCTAACAGAAAAAAGGCATGACCCAAGAAAGGTCAAAAAAATAACAAAACATATTCGGTAGGTGTGAGGCAGCTAGGTAGTGCACTAGTAAGTGGTTGACACTTTCTATGTGCTTGTGCTAATCGATCGGTAGCAAGCCGGAATTTCCCTTCGGAGAGATTTATCAATGTGTTAGGCATGAGTGATTAGTGCATCCTCTATTAGAAACAGATCCACTTGGTAGTTAATTGTGTCTTCCGTATACGCTTCCAGGCTATTTGTCTACATTGAGTTCCTTGAAAGCATAAGATCTATATTTCTGAACTGTTTGTAGTTCCTTTTTTGGGCACCCACCATTTCAATCTATTAGGTTCTTTCGGGTGAAGGGGAGCAGGATGCAATTTGGCAAAGAGGGAAAAGAGTTCATTAAGTTCCCATTATTTAGTTCTCCTGAACCTTAGGTCACACTGTGTTGATCTGCTTGGATGTAATAGTAGAATATGGTTCAACTGACAATGAGGTGCAAAAACTTGGAAAAATTCCTCACCTAAATGTTGTGCCTCCGCCACATATGGCCTTCTAAAAATTTGTTCGTGAGATCCTATTACCAACTCTAAATGTCGACCTTCCCAGAAATTTGGAAAAATTTTACTCATGATTTCCATTAGAAACAAACTCATATGCATCTGCTGCGACATTTTTGGACTAGTGAGTAAGCTCACCATGTTTAGCTTTGATCACCTCTTTCCACAAACCAATGTATTTAGTTCTGTACCTTCATAACCATTTCATCATCATGCTTTTGTTGTGAGATGTAACATCTTTGATGCCCAAACCCCTTTGAGATTTAGGTTGTGACACTTTTCCTATTTAACCAAGTGAAACTTATGATACTTGTTATTTCCTTCCCATAGAAAATTCCTTCTCATTGTGTCGAGCTTTTTGAGAACTTTTGTTGTATAGGGAAAAGGGACATGTGATATAATGGGATATTGTCCATTACACTATTAATCAATGTAACTCTTCCTCTAAAAGAAAGATATTACATTTGCCATGTTGCTTGTAATTTTTCAAACATCTCAATTGTTCCCTGCCATATCTCATTAGCCTTGAAATTTGCACCTAGGGCAGCCCAAGATAAGTTGTTGGGAAGGACCCTATGTTGCAGGACATGATTCCGACTAGCTCTACCAAATTCTGCACTAATTTTACTGGATAGATAGTGCTTTCTGACGTACTTGTGTGTAGTCCATAGACAACTCCAATGATGTGTAAAATCAAGTTTAGCTTAATAACTTGTGATCTATCTACCCCACAAAATAGTAAAGTATCATCCGCATACAACAGATGTGAAACGGTGACATTGTTTCCCGAGGGGCTGCTTACGTTGAAGCCTTCAATCCATTGTAGTTGACATGATTTTTAGAGAATCTTACTAAGGCCTTCCATACCAAGGATGAATAGAAAGGGAGACAGGGGGTCTCCTTGATTTAACTCTTTTTGAGGAGAGAAAAAACCTACAGGCCCTCTTTTAATGAGCACAAAGTATATTACCATTTTCAAGCTGTATTTCATCCACCTATTCCTGAATCCCATCCTTCTCAAGATTGTGAATAGATAAACCCAATTAAGCTTGTCAAAATCTTTCTCTATGTCAAGTTTAAACAAAAATTCTACGTCTCCTAATTTCTTCTTCCAACCTAGCACCTTATTTGCTATCAATAAAGCATCAGATATTTGTCTACCCTTAACAAATGCATTTTAATAGCATGATAACAACTTCACAATTACATATATAAGTCTCTCCGCAAGAATCTTTGATGTTAACTTGTACACACTCCCAATAAGACTAATGGGTCTATTATCTTTTTAGTTCTATTGCCCCTTTCTTTGTAGGAATGAGGGCAATAACAGAAGCATTATAGGACTTGACCATATGATAATTATGGTGAAAATGGTTTAGGGCCCCGATCACTTCATATTTAATGACTTCCAATGACTTCTGAAAAAAGGCCATTGTGAATCCTTCAGGATCTGGGGCCTTTTTCAGATGCACAAGCCTTGATGGTAGCATGAATTTCTTCCTCCTCAAAATTTCTTTCCATCTTCAGATGCACAAGCCTGGATGGTAGCATGAGGAAATTTTTTTTTTTTTATTCCTACTCAAATATTTTTTCCATCTCAGTCTCTTTCATCCAAGGAGAGGATTGTCATACTTTTAAAGCTAAACAAGTGGGCCTCCAAAGGTTATTTTTCAGTGTATTATAGTGTGGTTAAAACTCAAAATTTCTTCTTGGTTACAGCTTCATCCATACAATATGCTTCACTATTTTGAGTTTATCTATGGTATTGTTCCTCCTACGACCATTTGCAACTTCCTAAAAATATTTTGTGTTCCTACCCCCTCCTTAAGCAACAATCATCTTGATTTTTGCTTTCAAAATATTTCTTCAATTTTGGAACTTTGCATTTCTCTTCTAGAATCTGCGCTCTATTCTCTGAAGCATATTCAATCGCAGTTAATTTCTCCAGTGCCCTATTTCTGTTAGTGTCAATTTTTACAAATACCTCCGTATTCCAATTTGAGATATCTTTCTTCAAGTATCTGAGCTTCAGGTATAAAATAAAATCTAGCGTCCTTTTCACAAAGTAAATTTGCCACCATGTTTTGACCTTCTCCAAGAAGCCTTCTTCCTCTAGCCACATATTTTCGAACTTGATGTAAGATGAATTAGACTCCCAATCCCCAAATTTCAAGAGTATAGGCCTGTGATCGGAGACTACAGTAGGGAGTGCTAATTTATTGATTGCATTAAAACAATCATTCCATTATGGGGATATCAAAAACCGATCAATTCTTAATGCTCTAGTCCAGGTATAAAATACCCCCATGCAAAAGCAAATCCATGAGGACAAGGTCCGAGATGGTGTCATTGAAGCTACTCATAGCCTTGGACCTTCTTATGCAATTGTATCTCTCACTTTCAAAGCGACAAACATTGGAGTCACCTCCTATGACCCAACTATCATCTCACAGTCCTCTTATTGCTGCAAGCTCGTACCAAAGATCTCTTTCAATGTTAGTATGAGGCCTATAAACTCTATTGAAACACCATTGGAAATTTTCTTGCACACTTTCCAGTATACATGAAACTATGTAGATCCCCTTATATGTGCTTATATTTACCTAGTTCCGCTTGTCCCATAGAATGATGATGTCTCCCTTTGTACCGTTTGCTTTTATTTCTGCCCAGCTGGCCCATTTGTTTCCCTATAACTTCCCACTGATCGAGCCCTACCATTCATCTAGGTTAGTTTCGTGAAAACATATTACATCGGGATTTAACTTTCTAATTAAGGACTTTATTGTGCTCCTTTTATTGATGTTGTTGAGCCCCTTGACATTCCAACTCAAGATTCTAACTTTCATCAATAGAAGATTTTGTATTTCGTAACCCTTACCTTCTTGTGGTCATTATGTTGCATCAGGTCACAAAGAAGCTTCTTTAGTTCATTCTCTCCCTTCTTCTTCCTTTTTTGGGTTTTCTATATTTAATTCGGTGGATTTTTGTGATTTCATTATTGGAATCATTAAACGAGAAATAGTATAATAAGTGAGATTACTCGTAACCTAGAAATTTATCATAACAAAATAATTATAATAAGCTAATGGTCTAAATCATAAAATTTCACTAATAAATATATGTCTTCCATCTAAATTACTTGGTTTTGTTGTAACAGCAGTTGTCTCCATTGTTCCATTCTAAGCACCATATCTAGGAGTTCGTGTTCAAATACAACAACGTTTACCCCGAAATCCTTTCAAGCTTTACGCATCAAAAGCTTGGTCAATTTGTAGGTTTCAATGATTGTTGGAGTGAGGTAGCCTTCATTAATGCATGATAGAGATGAAGAGTCACAGAAATTCTAGGACGAGTAGTATGAATCTCATGTGTTTGCCAAGATTAATTGATTATTCTGGGGAGTGATTTGTGGTGCCCTAGGGAATCAAATCTTTTCACTCTCATCACATGTATCGAGTTGTTCTAACGTACCGTGCCAATGCTTCGCTAATTTCAGTCTCTTGGTTGAGACTTGAAATTTTTGTGTCCTTCGTTAAAGAGTCAAAAGTTTTAGACACCATGAGGCTGGGAGATGCAGTGCCAACATATTTATTTTTGGTCGGCCCTTTTGCTTTCCATAACGTTTTAGTATGTTTTCTTCTTTGTGGCCTATGTTTATGATACTCCAGCCCATTAACATTGTTGAGCTTTGCAATTTTACCTTTGTATGGTGAGGGTCCCACTCCATTCTAGAATTTTGAAATTTTTGGACAAATCATATGTTACCCCATTTGCGTGTCAGCAAAATTTAGCAGTGCGAGACTCGATGCTTTCCTTTTCCCATCATTTGTCCCATTGCTATCTCTAACACTGCTTTTAGTATTTCCAGCCACCCAAAATTTTGCATGGGTATCAATTAAAATCGTGATTTCAAATTTCTGGTCTCCTACTTACAGCTTAATCTTGTTTGGAAGGATTGTTCCCGACCTCTTGACATAGATTTGAGCCTAATAAAGATGATTTCTCCTGTTTGTATCTTCATCTTTATCCACAAAACCCCCACACATATTACCAATAACCTTGAAAGTGCTTTCTGACCAAGCATGTATCAAAATGCCCAAGGCCTTAACCCAATAATATTCTGAGACGTGGTGCATAAGTTTTATTTCCGGCCACTGGAGACGACCACTTGAGAGTCAATATTCAACCATTCCAAAACCATTCTCCTGCCATAATCCGCACTGCCTCCTTTTTTTGAAGGCATTTTGAATAGAAACTGATTGTGTGAGAGAAGAGTGATTTCCAGGCCCGCCGTGATTTTACACCCGTTTAAGAACCACTTTTAGATGACCTCGATGTTGGGGCTGGAGTGGAAAGGATCATTGAATATTCCAATCAAGCATTGTGAGAGGAATTTGGAACTGTCCAATTCTGTTGATTGACAGATTTTAATGTTTTGAACTTTAGTCGCTACGTTTTTAGTATGACCTGGCAAGTCGGAAGGAGAAGCCGCCTCCATAAATGTTCTTGTTAGCCGAACCATAGGAGGATTTGAAGTTCTACGCATCACAACTAGGATATTTTTTGCTATGTTATCCTATCCACCATTGTAGATTATTTTGGGATATCTCGTGAAATTTTTTGCACCAAAGCACTACTTTCAATCCCTGACAAAAAGATCAGATAGTTGATGAAACTTCTGTATAAATTTGTAGATCATGCTAAAATTCCTCCCCCGTCTCCTACATAGAACCCATATTCCTCTTGATACTTGTTTCATCATTTCATAGACCTATATTAAGTTATTTGTGTCTATTTTAATCATGCTTATTCCGTTTGATCCACAAAAACCATCGTGAATGGTCTTCGCTAATGTCTACTACCTCAAAAGATTTTTTCCCCACAGTGAAATAAATGTTTCCAACCATTATTATCACCGGAAGGAGCCTCAAAATTAATTGGAAAAGGTGGGAAGACTTTTAGGCACATTCTTCAAGAGAGAAAAAATAGAGAGGACATTTTTGTCAAGACATTTTCCCCATAATAAAACATATGATTATAAAATTTAAGCAATTTACAAATGTGAACATGACTAGTATTACTTACTCTTGCAAACACAACTTTGTTATGACCAGTTTTCTTGCATATGGAACAAGTCATATTTACTCCATTTATTGAAATTTTCCGCCATTGTTTTGGCTCAGCCTTACTCTTTCTTCTCTTCTTGCCAGGTCTGCCTAGCATTTTCTTGGTTTTGGAGGCTCTATTGATGGATTTGTAGTTTTAGGCCACATCCAGATATTGGGAATAGGTCAGATGAAATGGTTTTAAGCCTTCAGAAAGTTTCGTTATATACAAAGTGCCTATAAGAATGTTGATCAGGATCTTGATCCAAGTAATAATAAGCACAAATAGCATGAGGAAAAGGAATACCTCTCCACATCCACAACCTAGATTCACAATGCTTCTTCTCCAAGTCAATAACAATTGAATATTCACCATCACAAATCTCAAAAGCACTCACCCCATTCGTTGAACATTACAGTTATTTGAATACTCTTTGTTTTTTTCTAGTATTGTCCTTGTCATAGGTGCAATGTCTGATATGCATGTTTCAGCAAATTTAATCATGTCTATATGTTTGTTCATCATTTTATGTCCAATATCCTCTAACATGGTAATTATAGATTTATATCTAGCATCTAAGATCTAGGAATTGAAAGTCTTACACGTGTTATTTTCTAAAACATCATACTTGGAGTGAGTCCAGAAAAAATCCCTACACCAATTTATGGGATCATAATACAGTAACTCCTCTGTTATTTCCTTCGTACCTAACTTAGATATCGCTTGGACTTCTTCACCAAACTTGACTTCAAACGAGGCCCTTTGAGCATCTCCAAAATTGTTTTCTTCTTTCTTCTCCTTTTTATTTCACATGTCAGTTACTCCTTATATGTCTTGCACACGTTCTTTTCTCAACATTTGGTAACAACTCTAACAAGACATGAAAGTCCCTAATAAAAAATATATTCATAATAAGTAATTGAAGTAGTAAAACTAAAACTAAAATATAAGAAAGAAATTGGTAGCAATACCTTTGCATATCTCACATTACAAGTTAAACCTTAATTAGTTACCAAGTTTATATAAGCAATTAAATTACTTATGACCGCCTCCAAATATTTTTGTTTCTGTATCAACAATGCTCAGGCAAATGGAATAATTGATTGTTCTCATTCCTTCCACAGCCAACTAATTAGCTCAACCTTACAAGCTCCCTTGAGAAAAAAACCATCAAATCCAATTATATTTCTACACCTTGCCAACCATCCTTGATTAAATGCATGAAAGCACACATAAAGGTTCTTACCTGGTTAAGTTTCCGTATCAATTTTGACCCAACAACAGCTTCAAGGTTTGGTTTGTTTGATCATACATGCATAGTCACCTAATTTTGCGAATTCTAGATTCCAATCACCCATGTCTTCCCTCATAATCTTCTGTTTATCTCTGTAACAAAGAGTCTTACCAACATAAAGAACCAATGTCTTTATAACCAATTCTTGAATTTCTAAAATTTTTATGTATGGTTGAGATATAATTATGTCCTTAAACTTTCTACCAAATAGATTTTGAGTTACACAACTTGTTCTTGTTTAATGGAATACACTTGTGAATAGGATGATAGTTCTTCACAATGAAATCACTTGAGGCCTTGTAAATGAAAGCATATAACAACCACTTACGATTAATATTTGCACTTTACCCTCACTCGATGTTTTTTATTAGATCTTAGCTTTATTTTCCTCTTGTACTCCACAACATAATCTGCCACTGCTTTCCTGAACTAATTTGCACCTCCAAATAGAATTCCAAGCTCAAATATTTACATTTCATAATCTTTATCATACCGACATTTTTGTTTTCTCCTTATAGTAGGATATCTACTCGTCTAAAAAGAGGTACAAACATATGTTGCGGGGGAGGTGATGCATGCAAACTTCAAACTCTACTAACGTGAGCAACATCATCACTCCAACAGTGCGCTATCAATATAATTCCTCATCCAAGCCATTTTCCTGGCATAATTTCTTACTTTATTTTTCTCAGTATCCGCGATAGACTCTATCATATACCAATTATTCTCCAAACTGATATTTCTCACAATTCAGTAGCTTTTCTCTGTTTTCTTTTATTCTTTCTTCTCTATAGCTTCTCAACTCCATCTCATATTTGGACCATCTTCTGAAGGTATATCTTGATTTTGCATCCCATGACGTTAAGAAAGAAATCAGATCCCATATTATCCCACTAGGTTAATCCACATCATTCCCCATCTGGTATTCATTCAAACTCTCTCTACCTAGGTTAAATGCTTCACCTCAACGCCTCACTATCTCACCAAGCTGAACATCACAACCCTCACCTCAACACTCACCCTATTCAACAATTTAAATTCAAATCCTCAACCACCAAAGGTTCCAAGCCTCCCTGCTCCACTAGGTGAACAGCTCACCATCGTCAACATGTTAGATCAGCCTCTAGCCTCTCCGTGTCTAGTAGGGTTCATCTAATATATGGAAGACGTATACATTCCCAAATTTTCCTCATGTTTTAATTAAACGGTCTTAATTAGGTGTAGTGAATGTCTGGTCAGTTTGTATTAGGAGTCATCGTTTATCATATAAATCCTTCCCCCAAAACCAAAAAACATAAAAGCCTCCAAACCATTTTCATACCTAACTATTTAGTATAAACAGTTGAGTTCCAAAATGGAAAAATGGTCATTAATAGTATATATGGTGCAGACACACAGTTTACTACATCAAGTAGGGACAAAAATATCTCGGATAAGATTCTCCATGGTAATCTACGTAAAATGATTTCTCATTGATCAATGTGTTAGCCCTAAAAAATATCAAAACAAACCCTAAGATTTAACGAAATATGCTCATTACTTCATTCAAACATCTTAAAAAACAAAGCTTGATCATACTTTCTAGGTAATAGTAAAGAAGGGACAGATATTCGCGGAACAACCCTATATTTTAACAAAAACTCTAGCTTTATGGAATTCATATAAAAAAGGCAGTATAAAAAACAACAAAAAAATTACACGATGAAAAATTGTAATACAAAAAAGAGGAATCAAACACGAATCGAACTTCAATCTAGAAAAAATCGCGAGATGGAGAGCTTCAAATCGGAAGAAATTGCGAATTTAGAGATAGAGATAGAGATAAGTGTTCTGTGAAAGTTAACGATTTGTGAATTTTCCCCAATTTGGACATTAACAAATACACCTCGTATGCACGTGGTATTTTTAAATGGTCATTCAATACACATATGAGACACATCGGTAGGTTAACTACACACGTCACATAGTTAATGAAAAGTGATTTAAAAAATTGTTGTACGATTTAAACCTGGGGTGGTAGAGGTGTTCAATAGGTAGTAGGTCTAGTTGAGGTGTCTAAATGAATAATGAAGAGGCCGCATATGACTTTGGAATAAAAAACAACTTCAATTTGTATTCATGATAAAATGATGTGATTTTTAAAAGTGATTTTTTACTTTGAATACAAAAATAAGTTTTTCAAATTTCCACAACAAAAAACATGAATATATTGTCTATATTAAAAGCAAGAAAGTCCTTGTCAATATATTTTGGGTTGCATCTCAGAAGGGAGTTGTGGAATCTGAGGGTTGGTATTAATGACTCTTCACATGAAAAGGGTTCAAAATACCCCTGAAAACTATTAAAAAAAAAACAGTACTCCTCATTCACCTTTGGATGCGATAAATACCGTTCATCCATATTTTTGGTTAACAACTACCCTTAAAACTAACCATCTTTTATTTTTTTTAATTATTATTATTAATAATTATAATGTTGCATCTTTTTATTGGATAAACTTAAATTCCAACCCACCCAATTTTTTCTACATATTTTATTCATATCCACATTTCAGACCCAAACCTAATTAAAAATTTTATAAAAAATAAAAAATTTCATCGTCTCTTCTCTCCCCCTTGAACCTAATAACATATTTTCTTTTTTTCTCTTTTTTATTCAACAATTTCAAAATTAAATTAGTGATTGAATCAATTAGTATTGAAATTTGAAAATGACATATTGATATTTGAATTTGGTTTTATAAAATAAAACTAAAAAGCTCTTCTTGATCGTTTTTGAATTTTGTCTTTCTTGTTTCTTCCTTTTGGTTCCAACCATGCAAAATCAGTTTTATAGGAAGTTGCCGCTAAATAGCTCTCTTGATCGTTCTTTGTAGTTGACAAATTGAGGGTAATTGGACTTGAATTTTGTGTTTTCTTCTTTGGTCACACCTTTTCAAAAGTTCATTTTCAGGTGGAGTTGCACAATATTGTTCTTGATTGTGATTTTCTGGTGGTAGGAGGAAACCTGAATTGGGTCTTCTATTTTTTCCTTTTGGTTCACACCCTTTTCAAAGATTCAATTTTTCATAGTGGAGTTACACTAAAAGACTCTTTGATTGTATTTTAATGGCGGCATTGACCAAACTCTAACACAATCAAGAATAGCTTTTTAGTTCTAATTGGTATTAAATTCGCTAGTTCTTGGTTGATTATTGATATGACTGTAAGTAGTATTATTTTAGTTATCATTGATTGAGGTTGTATATGGTGATGAGAAAGAGATAGGTTGTTAGGTTTGAACGGTAGAGAAAAGATGTTTAAATCTTTTAATTTTGATGAATTTTTAATTTTGGTTGGGTCCAATGGGTAGAAAATTTTTTGGTGGGTAGGAATTTAAATATATCCAATAAGAAGATGACACATAATAATCAATAATAATAATTAAGAAAATAAAAAGTTGTTAGTTTTAAGGGTGATTATTGGCCAAAAAGGTGGATGAAGGGATATTTTTAATCCAACAGGTGAACGAAGAGTATCTTTAAACCTTTTGGAATATGCTTTTTAGTGGTGCAAAAAGTCGCCACAAATAAACCAAAAGTCGCCACTAATGATTTATAGCAACGACAATTGTGGCGTAGCTAGTACTTCCATAACTAAAGGTTATTTGTGACGACACCATAAAGTCGCCATAATATATCTTATTTGTGGCGATATTTTTTTGCCACAAATGGTAAACAAATACGCCACAAAAAATATTTTTTCAACAGACATTTTGTCATGTCACCACTAAATTAAATGATTTAGTAGCAACATAGTCGCCACAAAAATCCCAATCTAATAGCGACAACATTGTCCCGCTGCTAAAAGTACTTATTAGTAGCGATTCTAGTCGCTACAATACCAATAACTATTAGTGGCAAGGTTATCTGATTGCTGAAAGAGACGGGGAGGAGGGAAATCGAAGGAGCGACAAAACCTAAGGGGAAACCAGGGGGGCAAGGCGCAGTGGCCACGAGAGGAAGTGGGGCGCAAGAGAGGAGAGAGAGAGGAGAGAGGGCGAGAAGAGAGAGTAGAGAGAGAGAGAGGAGAAGGGAGAGAGAGAGAGAGTATATATAGATATATATAATATATATATATTATACTATATATATTATGTGTTATGTAATTCTGTTTTTATTTTTTCAACGCTCTAAAATGTAAATTAGAAAAATAAAGCAAGTATTAAAAGCAATAAAATTCTCTAATATGTAATATATTTATTTATATATAAATATTAAAAGCATACAATAGAATTTATACTACAAAATCATTTTGTACTTGAGTGTTGTTATATTTATATACACATCTCAAAAATTTGCACTGCACATCTTCAGGCTCCTTAATCGATCCCATTGATTAAGAACCTTGTTTTCCATGCTATAAAAGAAAACTGAATCATTTTGATAATTCAAATAATGATACTAGCAGAAAAAGAGGAAGAGCAAATTATTATTGAGATGCTGCCTCAATCATCTCAACATATATACAACTAGACCAAGAAATAAGCAAAGGGTGAAGTTGATTATTAATAAAGGGAAAAGAATTAACCTCTATGGCATTGTATGTTATACATTGATTGATAGAGAGAACAATAAAAAGGGATCTTCTCATTCATTATTTAAGAATTCAAGGAAAAGTTCATAAGTGAATCTTTTGAGGGATATAAAAATAAAATTAACCCACTATGAAATTTGTAAACGTATGCATGATAAATCCGATAACAAAAGACACGGGAGTCACTAATTAACAATGATTTTCAACAAACACCATGGGGAAAATATGCACCAATTTGCAGGCCATGGTTCTTATCTAAACATATTATTCTACGTTGTTATTTTCCTTATTCTCTTCAATGCTACATTCACCACTTATAATCAAATCGAATATAGTGATGTTCCTTTGGATGAAATTGAAATTGAAAAAAGTAACAGTAGAGAGTTATAATTGTTTGGAAAACGCGGACAAGCACAAAAATATATATGGTAAAGTAATGGACATAAAATGAAAATAACGCACTAGAATTTTACGTGGGGAGGAACACTTCTGAATAAGGGAAAAAAAAAACCACGGGGACTAAGAGGAGCAATTGATATTACTATAGGAAGAATTTTACGATGGGTAGTCACGAATCAAATACTCAACGTGACTACTACACACTCAAAGGAACAAAAATATTTTGGTTTCGTCTTACTAAAAGATCGTCACAACTTATTTTTCTTCACATACTATTTTTGTATAGTTCTACGGAATACCTCACTTTGCATACAAAATGATTTTTCTCTCTAACTTGGGTGTGTTCTACAAATGAAGCAAGAATGCTATATTATAGAAGGATGTTAAAACCATGTCTATGTCACAATGACTAGTTAAACATAGCAAAGTCAGAATGGTGACAACTCTTAACAATTTTGCAACTACAAATCTTTGATTTTCAACTCAATTACGATTCCTTTTTACAATTGCGCCGTCTTGTACCAATGAATAGCTAAAGGTGACTACAAAAATGGGAGGATTCAACAATCTCCCCATTCCAGTCCCAATTTATGGAAGAGAAGGTATCTTCAATTATTTAGAGAGAGCTTCATACCCACAAGTTTTGCATAACTCGAACTTGTCTGTCTGTATCATCTTGTCAGCATATATGCCAGGATTTTCCATTGTGGTTGAATTTTTTGACCGTGAATCGATTCATTCTAAAACTTACTAACGATCCAATGATATCTGACGTAAATGTGTTTTGTTCTTGAATCTTGGGTACATGGAGTCGCTCACGTCTCTTGCCCACTCTGGCTGTCACCTCGACCCAATATACTCCATATGATTCAACCAAGCTCTTGAAGAAATAAGAAATACTTTACCCATACATCTCCTGCCGGCTTCAGTAGCCGCAATAATACTCAGCTTCAGTTGTAGATAGTTGCAACACATTTCTGCCAACTGTGACTGCCATGAATCGCTCCCCCTGAAAAAGTGAACCATATATCAGTGAGTGGATTTTCTGGTTCAAGAGTAACCTGCCATATCAGAATCTGTATAGCTTATCAAGATTGGATGATGCTCCAAAACACAAGCATTTCATCTGAGCTCCTAAGATACCTTGAGTATCCATTTCACAGCTTCCCCCAATGCTCTTTTACCGCATTTTCGAGAAATCTACTGACAACACCACACTGCCGTGAGCCAAGATAGGTCTAGCGCACCACACTTGCAACATTAGACTTCCGACAACGGAGAATATGGAAATTTGGCCATGGTCTCTTTTTCCTCCATATCGGTAGGATATCTTCTTGCTCAATCATATGACCAACAAGAGGTATAGCACAGGCTTCACATTCTCATATGAAGCACTCCAATACGATCAATGGACTTCTTCTAGAAATAAAATCTTCCTTTTATCTTAAGAAGGTTAATTCTCGATGCAAAATTTGCTTTGCATGACCCAAGTCTTTCCAGGAAAAGACTTACACAACTTATTCTTCAGTCGGTCAATTTGGAAGATTCGTGCCACAATCAATATATCATCCACATCAACAAAAAGGATGATAAAATCTTTCTCAGAAAATTTTGTACCAAATACGCAATGATTTGAAAAAGTCTTCTTATAGCCTTGCTCCCCCATAACAGATTCAAACTTTTTGTACCACTGTCTGGGAGCTGTTTAGGCCATAGAGATTCTTTTTAAGTTGCATACAAAATTTCTTTTACCGTCTATTTGAATCCTCAGGTTGTTCCATATAAATCTTTCTGCGTAGGTCACCGTGAAGGAAAGCCGTCTTCAAATCAATATGCTCAATCTCTAAATTAAGCACTAGAAAGCCAAACCTGAATTGAGCGAAGCACGGACTTTTCACAACGAGAAAAAGTTCATCAAAGTCACTATTTTTCCTTTGAACGAATCCCTTAACAACCAATCTAGCTTGGTTCAAGTTGTGTTCTTCAACTTTAACTTTGAACACCCACTTGTTCTTCAAAGCTCTCATGCACTTGGACAATTTACCAAACTAATAAGTGTGGTTTCATGCAAAGGACTTCATCTGTCTTGCATGGCTTCATTCCATGATTATTGTGCTAATCTTCCTGGCCCCTCCTATAACATTTCAGGGTTCCCCCGCAGTGGAGTAACACATAACTCATTGGGTGATAACGAACGAGAGGAAACTGCGTCTTGTGGACACTATGAAGGGAATATTTGATTAGTCCCCACAACTTCATGAGCAAAAAGGATAATCCCAATAACACTATCACTTGTTATATCAACATTCAACATGTTGAATTTAACATGATCTCTGGGTCTTGTCACCAGGATTATCAAACCCAACACTCTGCTACACTTGTTTGAGGAACTTCATCATGATGAAACTATACCGTCAAAACTTTGAAGATTCTACCCTTTCCGCTTTTGTGAATATCTTCAATTGTTGATTCTCCATCGAAAAGAATATTCAGTTTTTCTTCTCACAGTTTCTTCGTCATTGGATCATATAGCCTGTAACCAAATAATTAGGCCTTTCTCCTGAAGATGCACTGCCTTGTCTTCGGCATCTAACTTTGACCTCTCATCTTTCGCACATACAAAGATGCAACAAATTTACTCTCAAATGGGTCATAGGAAAACATACTTTCCATACCAACACTTTTGGTACATCACTTTTCAACAACAGCAGGAGAAGGATTAAAACATGTGCAGCGGGTCAATAAAGCCGCACTCCCAAAATTGAGTTTCGGCCCAAAAAAAATTTTGATTCAAAAAGCTCAACATCTCAATTCTTTCCTCAAGGTCCTGTTCATACTCTCAGCCAGAACATTAAGCTTGAGAGTCCTGGGCGGAGGTCTTTGGTGCTCTAATACCTTGATGCGTGCAGTTTATTCGTCAAATGGTCTACAATATTCACCCCCATTATCAGTACGATAATTTAACTTCTTTCGTTTCTATTTCAACTTGAAGCATGAAATTGCTAAAGGACATCTAACACTGGTCCTTAGGCTTCAAGAAAAGACCCCAAAGTTTTCTAGAGCAAATCATCAATTGAAGTGACAAAGTAAAGTGCACCACCCAGTCTTTTCTTCATTGTTACCACATAAATTAGAGTGCACTATCAAGCAACTCTGTCTTTCTGAAGGAGGGTAGGACGTAAAGGAAACTCTATTTTGTTTACCAGCCAAGCGGTGGATCACATTTTCTAATTTCAGACTTTGGAAATTTGACAATAATTCTTCTCGCTAGAATATTAAGTCCTTTCGCGCTAATGTGGCTACGTCTTCTGTGCCCTAATGTGAAGAGAGCTATCGCTCTCAACCGCATTCACCATATCAACCAAGCAGATTGGTCGTAGCTCCAGTATAAGACACGACGTTTGTTACCACGGCCACAAACCAAGGAACCCTTAATGAGCTTCTCATTTTCATCACCGTTAGTACTAACTATACGTCATTATCTAAAACACCAAAAAAAAAATTAGGTTGCGACGAACATCAGGAGGAGAATGTTGTTCACATGCTTCAAAAATTAGTTTTAGTTCCAACATAGTTTCAAAACAAAATTGTACCAATACCAAACCACCCTAGAAGGCCAGTCTCATTACCCATATCAAGGTTCCAAAATACAGGAGTGTAGGAGAGAAAAAAATCCCTTCCTGATGTCTCAACAGCAATTTATCATGTTTGCATCAATAACGCGTACACAAGATCTTCGGTGGTGACGGTGGCTAGGCAATTTTCATTGCACATTTCTTTAGTTCCTCTTGTTTTGTTCTCCTCTTCAATTCCTGCAGAACTTTTTGTGTGCCCTTCATGCTAGACACAATGATAGCCACTCATTATTCCTTTAAGTTGCCTTTGAGATGCCCTATTTTTTTCTCTATGCTGCGAACCATGAGTTTTATTTCTCCCCCTGGGGGCAAGTAGCAGGGCATCCGACGAGAGGAACCTGGAGTTTTATTCTCATCTTTCGTTCAAGGACACTACTCTTGGGCGGAATCCATAGAGATCAACCGTCCGGAGCAGAATTTGACAATGGAGTTCTAAATGTTCCCATGAATCTGGTAGGGAACCAACGTAGAAGAAAGCCTGAATTTCTAATAAAATTGATGCCCTAGCAGATAATTGGGCATTATCCCCTGAAAATATTAGATGGTCTGCTATCGGAGAACCGCTGATTACTTCAGATCAACATCTGTTTTAATAAGAAACATGTTGTTGTTTGCAGTCTTTTCGAGCATACAAACTTTCAAGATGCTCCCATAGGCGTTCGAGAAGGTGTTTCCCCATAATATGGTTCAAGACATTATCGTGACCATTGCCTAAGAATCCAAAGACCTTTTACGCAACAGCTTCGACTTTCATATGTTTTATATATCAGACTTTACGGTGGTAAATACTGGTTTGTAAAAAAAATCTTTAACATCCTAAAGAGGATCTTTCATTTTTCCCTTCCAAATGGCATAATTAACACCATTCAAAGTAGCTAACCATTCTACTGGTTCTGACCTTCCATTTTGTTTTCCCCAAAAAAATCATAGTTATTGCAAATCAAATTAAATCTTTTCTCGACGTGAAGTTCAGACTGTGCGCAACCAAAGAGCACTACTCAGATCAAAACCTTGGTATGATACCATTTGGTTGGAAACGCGACAAGCACAAAAATATTATATGGTAAATGGAATGGAATAAAAATGGGGAAAAATTTAAACGGACACTAAGAATTACGTGAAACCTTAGGAATAAGGGAAAAAACAACGAATAAGAGGCAGCAATTGTTATAATATAGTAACGAAATTTTACACTGTGTAGTCCCGAATACAATACTCAAAGTGATAAATACACACTCAAAAGTAACAACATCTTTTGGTTTCGTCTCTTACTAAAATATCGCTCATTACTCTATTGTCTTCACAGATATTTTCTTTGTATAGTCTATGGAATACCTCCCACTTGGATCTCAAAATGGTTTTTTTCTCTCTAACTTGGTGTTTGTTTACAAATGAGCAAGAATGCTTCTATTTATAGAACGATTAGAAAATAATTTCATGCCAATAATGACCTATCTGTAAACATAGACAATAAGAATGGTTGCAAATCTTACCAATTTGCCAACTACCAAATCTTTTATTTTCAACTCCAATTACTATTCATTTTTAACAATTGCTTGTACCAATTGAATAGCTAATCTGACTGGAGATATTCTTGTCATCAATGAACCATTTGTAACTTTACTTCTACCAATATCGACATCAACTGTGACTATACTATTGCCCGAAAGAAGATGAGACGGCTAAAACTAGTTTTACAAAGAAAATGATTCAAGTAGTTTAAATCAAAGTTAGAAAAATTGCCAAACTCACTACTTGGTTGGAGAATTACAACTATCCAGCTTAGTTTTCAAAAAGAATAACTTGAGCTTTGTAACTTAAAATTGTTCTTCTGATCAAATTCAAGAATTGGAAGCAGTCTAACTTTATCATAAAGATAGAACAACAAATGGAAGAAGTCCAACTATGGAGAAGTATTGAAAGCAACTAGCATGTGATAAGACATGATCAGGTAGTTGAATTTCAGAAGTAATAGTAGTTTTACTATTGTTATTTTTCCTTCATACTTAGTTTTAATAACAGTAGTTTTAGATTTATACTTTCCTCTTCCTCTCTTTCTATCGGTGCGAGAAACTGCAAAGTAAAAGAAATCATTACGGTGATAAAAGAACTCCAATGAGATTACAATGGACCAGGCAACAATATGTTTTACAATTTAGGACCAATTGGATCTTGTTCTATTTCAGCAAAATTAAACCAAAAACATTTGGTAAGAGGAGTTAAGTCTCCTTTGCAAACTTCAACAAATTTCTTCCTTGTTTGATAAAAGCTAGGTTAGGGATGCTACCAAACGAACAATGCACGAACTTCAAAATCTTAGGCACTTCTTAAGGAGTATAGATTTCTACCTGCGGAGGTGCAAACTTTCACTATTACTACAGGAAACCAAAATGCACCAGTTTGGAGTGTGAACTAATCTCCGCCAGTTCAGGCCTCTAAGAAAGGGGGTGATACTATCTTTAGATTTCTGATCGATAGGTATAGCGCGATTGTTCTTTGGCGATGGCTACTTGTATTTGTTCAGTTTGTTGAGGTACTTGACATGGATTGGATGATGGTCTTGTCTCTAAATATACCTCTGTAATTCCTATTTGTTGTACTTGCGGTTGCGACTTAATTTCAGAACTTCCACGACCTCGGAAATTGAGACATCCAGATCATGTATCACCCCTCCCACTTTTACCTTGTCCAGTTCCTTTCTTTTTCGTCAACATCAGATACAAAAAAGAGAAGTATAAAAATCAGAAGTTAATAGAAGACAAACTAATGTGAAAAGTAAGTCTACGGTAATAACACAATAATCTCAGGACCCATTGTCAAAGAAAGACAAACTAATCATAAAATAAAACGAGTTTGACCAACTAATGAAATCAAGTATATGATGTGACTTTATGTTATTTATTTCCTGTACATATTTCAATTCAAATAGATTATATTGTTGAATTGGAATAAATTAATTAACCACAACACATGTAAGCATGTTCAAGTTAGAATTTGTCAGGTTTGTTGAAAATTACCATATGCCCTAGAGGGGATAAATTTTTATCTAGTTATTATATGAAAATGTAATTATGATGCCAACAAAATAATCTAGCTAGGCTGTTTTAACAATAGTAGTCTAGTAGTTGTAAAATACACAACTAATGTGGCGTTGCCGATTAGACTATGCTAGTTCTACAAACTAGGGAATGCAGTAGAATAAATGAAACCATGAGTAATCCAATTAACATGTAAAGCGGTTAATTATGAATTCCACATTCAAGTATTGTTCAAGTAGTTAATTCCTCGAGCTATGACAATCAATGAAAGACTATAAAAAGTGGCTCGATCAATCTGAGTAGCCTCTTAATAAAAGTTTATATATACCTCACAGACATTAAACTAAATTGTGAATAGGTTCAAGAAATGCCTAACATCAAATGAGTTGTTCCTCAGATGATAAAATCTATTGAATCAATGACCCTTCATTTTTTTCTTTACATAAATGGAATGTAAGGCCGTGGGTCGTCTCCAAAATAGTTACGGAAAAAGAGCATTAGCTTTAAACAACCTCTCCTAAGCTTTTTTTAACATTAAAAAAATGCAGAATGAAATAAAGGCATCTATTGTTCAAATGAACCCAAAAGACTCGGCTAGGCTTATTTTATAAGAGGAATTCCAAACTAAAGAACTAAAAAAAAACTCCTTTCTAGCATAAATCATGAGTCAAGATACTCCATTCATGCAAACACACAATTTAAAAAACAAATCAAAAGGTCTAGAACCGAAAAGTACACTGTGCTTCCCTAAGAAAGAGATAACTCAGAGACGAGTTTTAAGATTGGAAGAATCGACCATATAAAAAAAAAAAAAATTAAGGGCTAACATGAATTGGGACTTCATATACACAAATTTTGAACTGTTGGACCGACGAAATGTTAAGACCTTAGAACCTCGAAACGACTTATGCTAGTAAAATTTTCAAACTATGAACCTCTTTCTTCGGTCTTTGAATTTTAGAGAACCATAAGTCCTACAGATTTTCAAGTAGGAGCAAATAAATTACATTTGAAATATGAGAAATACAATCGATTAGAAAAGTATGTGAAGCACATGAGGAGAAGAGAACACAATTTATAACATTCTTAGTGAGAAAACGAAAGCATTTTGGCAAAGAGGAACTTACTCATACATTTTCAAGTGGGTTAAAGAAATTTCCTCTGATATCGGAAAAATATATCTATTCAGAAATGGATTTGAGTGCATACCTGATGGAGAACATACTTGAAAGAACGTTATGTTAGGATCGAATCCACACACAGATTTGATGAATTAAGAACACAAGAACTTTCAAGAGAATAAGATGTGACATCTAGAGAGATAAAGAGACTCACCAATATTTCGTGATAACACCCTGTGAGTAAACTTCCACGGCGGTGGACATGTATATTAATTATTCAGATTATTTTAGGTTACAGAGAATAAAGGGAGAATAAATATTGCAGCCTAAAATTTGGGTCAGGGAGCTGCACCGAGCCCCTCCTACGGACGGGGGGCTCCCGCCTCCCATAACCCCCTGACAACCTTACCGCGTAAACATTAATATATGACAGTACATCAAATATTAATCACGCTCCACTATCTAACAATTCTCCCACTTGGAGACTGATTAAGTATCCAAAAATACATTTCTCAAAAAAAAAAATTTGTCATCATGCACATTCTTTACCGCACACTGCAACATCTGTTAGCAACAACTGCGGAAGAACAACCGAGGTTTCATAACCCACTTTTCCCCAACATCAACACATTATCGTCAATATGGCTTCCAGGGTATTTCACCCTCTATCTTCTCCAAGCACATATCACAAATCATGAACTTGCCCTCGCGAGTGAAAGTGTACCGCCTTCTGATGTGCTTTGATCTTCGAATGTAGCTAGATTTTCAACAACTGTCGCAATACTCTGGCTATATGAGTGGAAAGATCCTTCTCGCTTTGCTTCTTGCCAATTCCTCCAGATAATCTGCCAGTTCATATACATCTCTTTCCCCAACTTCAGCTATTGCCACATACTCAATTAGTAGACGAAAGAGAAACAACACTGCTGAATCCTGGACATCCAACTCAATGTGCTTCCACCAATGGTGTAAAGTGTAACGGATGTACTCTTGCACGAGGGGTCCATCACCAACCAAGTCAGCATCCCATAAAAACATGTAGATTCACCTGCCTTTGCCAAAAGAAAGTGAAGTACTGAGGTACCGTCTCAAATATCTCAGACAAGCCCACTCACAGATCACACATGCCTTTCCTCGGTTCTCCGATGTACCTGCTAACAACTCCCACTGCATGTGCTACATCGGGTATACGGCAGACCATAGCATACATCAAACTCCCAACTACTGAAGCATATGGAACAAGTGTCATATGCTCACGCTCCTCGGCTGTCTTGGGTGACTGTTCCTTTTACAATTTAATGTGATTCGCCAATGGAATAGTCCTGGGTTTAGTATCATTAACCCTGAATCTTCTCAATGTACAACTTCTGAGATAGATTTAAAGTGCCAGCAGATCTATCCCGAGAAATCCTCATCCACAAAATCTGTTTCGATGGACCCAAATTTTTCATCTCAAACACTGTAGAAAACCTTGTCTTCAGATTATTAATCTCCCTCATAATGGATCCTGCAATAAACATATCATCTTCGTACAAGAGTAGAAAGTCATATGAATCAGTGTATTTCTTGAAGTAACAACACGGATCCTTTTCAGCTTTGCAAAATTCACTCTTGGTCATGAAGGAGTCGAACTTCTTGTACCACTGCATTGGTGCTTGCTTTAGTCCATACAAGCACCAGGTGAGCTTTCACACCATGTGTTCCTTTCCTGCAACCACAAATCCTTCCAGTTGCGGCATATAGATCTCCTTGTCTAAATCTCTATGTAAAAATGCTGGGTTTACATCCATTTGCTCTAGATGCAAATTCTCCGATGCAACAATAGAGGTTAATTTCACAACAGGAGAAAATATTTTAGCATAATCAAACTTTCCTTTGTGTGAATACCTTTACCCAATAACTAGCCTAGAACCTTTCGGGTTTTGCCATCTGGTTCAGTCTTGATTCTTAAACACCACTTGTTCAGCAAGGCTCTCTTCCTGCAGGTAACTGAGAGTCAACACCCATGTGTCGTTCTTCTCAAGTGAACTCATATCATCATCATGTCTTGCTACCACTTGATCGAATCTCCAATGTAGGGACTACTCAAAAGACAGTGGTTCCCCCTATCAGTCAACAATAGATAGTGTACATGAAGGTGAATCACTAGTGGTGCCTTGATGGTTTCTGGATGATTTCGTCTCTAACACATGCTAAGGTATAACTATTGCTCCACTTCAGATTCTTTTTAGTAGGAGTGGTTGAGTCATCTGCTCGAATCTCTGGGGTTACTCTTCTTTTTCAAATCAACTCAACTCCCACGTGCTTTGTAATCTATAGAACCTGGGTCTCTGCCTTTACATGACAGACTCAACAAATGCAACGTCACAATGTCCTCAAGATCTTTCTGTTCTTGTCATCCTAAAATCTATTTTCCGTTCGGTATAACACAGCTCTGCAAAAACATATTCAACAGACGTCAGACACTCTAATGCTCATTGCAACTAAAATCATCATTCTTTGATCCCTCATGTGTCCAAGTATGTTGTGCCACAGACATGAACCAGAAACACATTCAGCAACAGCGACCATGTTAATAACCCATACCGTTTTGTACAAGGTTCAGAATGATTGGTGCCACGAGCTACTACCATGCACCTTTCACAATCTTCCATGAACCTTTCCCAAACTCTGCGCCATATCCCGTGCTATCCAGCTGACCAATAGAGATCAGAGTTTTTTTGAACCAAGGAATATATCTGAATCCTCCAAGCGTCCATGATTTTGGAGGTGGGGTTCTTTATGCCAAATCCCCTTTTCTTCAATCTCTACGGATTTAATTGTAAGCAAGATAAACCTTTCCAAAATTTCCCACATTTGAAAATTTTGGAACAACTCCTTGGTTTGGAGCGAATGAAAGATGCCCCAAAATCAAAAATCCATGATTCAACCGGGTTGTTCACACTAAGTATTAGAGCATCCCCAATGTCCTCTGCTAAATTTACAGAATAATTATATCTCAAGATATCTGATTTCTTTTTCTTCTTTAGGGATTTGTACACTCGTCGAAAGTGGGACATTTTCCTCCACAGTGCAACAGTCAAGTTTGATCTGTTCGGAGATTTCCCGATTCCGTGATTTGATCAATCATGGTTGATTTTGGCCTTTCTTATACTGCTCCCCCTCGGGTCACGCTGAGGGCATTGCCCGATGAATCTCCCACTTCCGTTTGAATACTTTCGCTAAGAACAACATCACGGAGTGGATTTCATCAAACTTCAGTTCTAATATACACGGGAAATGCTAATCGCAGCAACAACGGTTATCCCAAGACTCGGGCATAGATGACATCAAAATCAACGCCTTAATCATCTCGAAATTATAATCCAGAGAATCGAGTTGACTCACAATCATATTGAACTTGTTTATATGATCAGAAACAAATCCATTCTCATACATCTGTAAATTCGAACAATCCTTACACATCAAATATATCTTGTATCGCTGATGGTTTTTAATACATGTTTGACAGTGCTTAAAGAGATCGCGAAGTAGTCTTCTCCCCCTTCACGATGTGTGAACGCCATGTTTCTTACAAAGTCAACAGATCAACCTTGAGCCTGGTGATCCTTGAGCTTCCACTGCTTCTCCGGGCATGATTCCGGCATTCAACCGGTCAATGTTCGTGAAGATCTTTCTGGTTACAGATTAATCTTTGATCTGCATATTCAAGAACTGAAATAGATCCATCAACTTTACGATTCCAGCTCGAACTATCCATCTGCAGTGTCGTGTGAATAGCATTAACTATGATACAAGTTGTTAGGATCGAATCACACACACACACTTGATTGAATTAAGAACACAGAAACTTTCAAGTGAAAGTGATGAGAGATCTAGAGAGAGAAGAGAGAATGGAGAAACCAATGTTTCGGGGTAACACCCTGTGAGAAAAGTCACGGCTGGTGGAGTATATAAATTAATAATTTAGAGTATTATATGACAATACATAAAATATAATCAGGATTCACAACCTGAACACGTGTTACTAAGGTATGAAGCAATTTTCCACAAATAGAACCCTATTTCTATAGATTTGAGCAAATAGTGACAAACAACAACTAGTTCTCCCGATCCACAGTTGATTTCATTCTATAATTCTATTTCTCTTTCTTCCTTTCAGAGAAAATTATAAGGAAAGGTGTCAAATAGTCTGTTTTTGGTTTTGGGCAGATTGACCAGAGATGGGTAAATTCTTTGTTAAAATTGTAATTAATAAATATGGGAAACAAATATATATTAAAATTAATTATTTTTTTTATACCAAAATAAAAAAAAAATTTTTATAATTCAAACAAAATCATTTAAACATAAAAAAAATCATCTCCCCTTCTCTCTTCTCTCTCTCTTTTTCTTCCTCCCGTGGAGGATTATGTACTTCTTCCTCCCTTGGAGGATGTTCTACTTCTTCCTCCCTTGGAGGGATGTTCTACTTCTTCCTTAGAAATTCGGAAACAATCGTTACTCTTCCTCTACAGTCGTTACTCTTCCTCTCCAGTCATCATACTCCTATCATCTTTCTGGAACTTAATCGTGTTCGCCTTAGAAATGTTTAATTATTTGTGAAATATTTTGATTAATTTTGAATATTTGTTTTTCTTGTAGAATGAATAATAAAACGTTCCGTGAATGTAAAATGAATAATCCCAACTTAATGGTGTGTTGCATTTATTATTTTTGAAAGAAAATCAGCCAACTCAAAAAATCCTTTTTGAGGGAATGTATCTTATGTACTGTATCTGTAATGTTATCATTCAGTCGAATGAACTGTTTTTTGTTGTTGGTGTTGTTCTTTTTTTTTTGCATTTGATGATATGATTTTAGAAATATATGTTTGTTCGGGCGTCCAAAATATATGTGAGAATGTTTGCCACAGTTGAGGATTAGTGGTCATCTGTTGTGGCCACATCGATTAAGGTTGCAATAATTATGATGTTGTGTCAAACATATGATGCATCGTTTGCTAAATAAGATGTATATGTTGCGCAATAGCAGGTACATATGTGCGCAACATAATGTTAATTTATCACAAAAGAATACCATCGGTGTTAAGATAAATACTAGTATATTTTATAACGAAGTGTAAATTCAATATTTTTTTATGTAACTTGTAGATGAATTTTATCAAGAAGCTTCATCCATGACAACAACCAATTTTCTCAAGATGAAATCCTCTTTTGTCATGCGAAGAATGTGAAGCACAGTAACTCATATTTTATAGCCGTGTTAAAGAACTCACTGTATTTTTTAAGGAAATATCTCATAATAGTGATGGCCAAAAGATCAAGAAGACTTCAAAGCCTTTGAATGAAATGAGGAGGGTAAAAATAATAGATTTCTCAAACACTTTCAAAGATTCTTAAGAAGAAGGAAAATGAGAAGTAGGCAAAGGGAAAAACGGAACAAGGAAGAAGGAGGAGAAAGAAAAAAGGAGAAGAAGGAAAGGAGGAGAATGAGAAGAAGTGTGGGAAAAAGGAGGTGGGAAGAAACTAAAGGAGGGAGAGAACAGAAGACTGAGAAGAAGGCAAATGAAGAGAAGGAGAGAAGAGAAAGAAGCAGGCAAAGGAGATGGAGAAGGAGAAGGAGAAGGAGAAGGTGAATCAGAAAGAAAAAAGCGAGAAGAGGAAAAGTAAGGGAAGAAAGTTCGACGTGTAGTTGTGATTTGATAGCGACAATATTCCTTAAGGTTTTCTTCACACAAATAATGAAAAAATAATAAGGAATAAAAAAAAAGAGAAAAAAGAAAAAAGGAAAAAAAAAAAGGAAAATGGTAAACAATGAAATTAAAGAAAGAAAAAAAAAACAAAGAGTTATAAAGTCCAATGGGGGGGGGGGGGGGGGACAAAAAAGAATCGGACAAAGAATGATACAAACAAAGGATAAAAAAAATCTATAAAATTGAAGTTTTGAATAAAAATTGAAAAACACAATATAAAAAAAAACAAAACAAATTAATAATTGACGGGGAGGTTCCATACTGAACTAATGTTATTCCTTCTCGCAATGGATAAACCGGGGTCTTTAAAGGCATCATGCCAAAAAAAGTAAGAAAGTAAGGTCATTCAAAACTATTATTAGAATTAGCCGTTTAACTTGTCTCAGCCCTGCGACAATAAATAATGGATTAAATGATGAAACAATTGTATAGGAAAAAAAAGGAGGATCACTACTTAGCAATTGATCAGAACTGGAATGGGACCAAACCTGATATAGTTAGTTGCATTTCCAATGAATAAAGATTGGTTCACGTTTAATTGCTAAATACCAATAGGTGTTGGACTGATGACGTAATTCAAGCCGACTTTTATATGTATTTTTTAAGTAGTAAATGAATATATACAATTAAATTGATTGTTACACTTGTTTTCATATATGTGTGTTGTATATGTGAAGGTAGTATTTACTATTTGAATAAGAGTCGAGAGAGGCTATTCATTCTAAATATTCAAGATACCACCACGAGTGTATTGTTTCAAAACTTACATTGAAATTCTAGTGAATATGATGATAAACTATTGACAAATATAAGGGTATGCTATATCTCTGAATGCCTTGGCAAGACGGATGATTGTTTATGTTTCCTGTAAAAGAGTAAGGTCGGAATTCCATTGGGTCTGGGCAGCAGTAGTTGCATTGAAGAGAACGCGTTGCATAAAAATGTGTGATTCCGTCCTCAAATAGGTCTATAGGAACACGATCTCCGAGATTCAAAAGATGGCTACACATGTTGCCCAAAGTACCTGCGTAGTGGACTTATTGAGCAAAAATGAGTAACCAACTGGTCAGTTCTTAAATGTTACAAAGGAAAGAAAAAATCTCACCCATTTGAATTCAATCATTTTACTGGTATTTCCCAACAAAAAGTAGTAGTCTGTAAGTATCACAATATTATTTTGTCTTACGACTATCGAAATGTGATGTTATTATATATTCTGATTGATGATATACCATGCAGAGATTGTGAATTTTTTTTATTGCATACGCTGGTATTTGAGTGATGGATTACAAATACCATCATGTGGAATTAGTGCTGACACCCTTCGCTTGAGATATGCTTCACTCCTATGGAATTATGGGATTGTAAAGGCTCGAAATGGTTATATTAGTGACAATGAAGTCCTAGAGATGCGTAGAACTAATATAAAAGCTAAGATCGATGTAAATGTTGTGTTTACAATCATTTTTAAGATAGGTGTTATGTATTAAAATGTTTTTTATGATTATTTTGGTTTTATTTAAACAAATGTCAATTATGATAGAAAGGATCAAAATTATATGTGGCAACAGAGCGAATCATCTGTAGCAACAGATAGTTTATGTGTCGCAACATATGTAATTTCTGTAGTAATAAACATGACAAAATTATATGTGGAAACAAATCGTATATATGTAGCAAACAATAGTATATATGTTGGCAACATATGTCACCATTTGATTGTCCTAAATTAAAAAAAAAATAAACGATTTAAATTCAAATTTCCTCTCCACTCTCTCCTATCTTCTATGAAGTGTCCATTTCGTATTCCAAAAGTGATTATGTCTTTATTATTACTAATAGAAATTTCCGTTTTATCCGAGTCTCTCCCTTTGCCAGTACAAGTACAACTTCTGGGCGAGTATTCGTCTCTCTTTCTTGCTGCTATAGATATAATCTACAACAAACGGTGGTTGTGGTATTGCCCTCATAATTTTCTACTATATCGGTGTATATATCTTATCAGGTAATATGTTAATCAGGGTTTGAAATGCATTTTGCTTGCGTATATCCTTATGCCCTGTTTTGACTTGTGGTTGTAGCTCAGTTGTTGGGGCTTTAAATTTGTGTGGTTTTGAGTCTACAGATACCCAAAAAAAATGGCTCCTGTAAAAGAAAACTTATATTGAACATCTGACCAAAAAATATCAAGAGAGAGGCTAGGTAAAGAGGAACGAAAATACTACATTTTGAGAATCTTGCCAAACTGAGCAGTTAGTAGTTCTTCTTCTCCAGCAAGAAGTAGATTTTTTTTAAAAGGAATATAGCAAGACAATAGTGAGGAGGAAATGATGGAAAAACAAGAAGAAGTGGAGGATCAAGGGAAAATAAATATGTCCAGGAAGAGAAGGGGAAAAATACAGGAAGTAGTAGGTGTGGGACAACAAGAAAAAAATAAATGAAGGTCATGAAGAAGAAACAAGAACTCATAAGAAGCTTCAATGCTAGGAGTGATGATGGGGTTTTAAAATAATCAATGCCACACGTTCCCTATTCATCGCAGCCTGATTGCAATGGTGACACCATTATTAGGTCCGTCCTGAGGAAGAACTTTCTGTCAAATTCAGGAGATATTCTCAAGAGTAATCAATTGAAGATTTTCTCAGAAATGCTATTTTGGGTCATTGTTGTGATATACCATCATCACCACTTCCATGTTTCAAATGACCATAGTGTATGAACTTCTGAAAGGATGGTTATTTTTTGAAAATCCCAATAAGAAGGATGGATTCTAATTACTTATTTGTGGGCATGCCGTTTTTCTTTGACAATAAGGAAGTTTGTCATAGTACAGGGCTAAAATGACATCCTCTGTTAGCCCATCTCGATTACATTGTTAAAAAAGAATCACGAAGAGAAAGAAAAGAAAGTAGTTATAAAGGTAAAAATAAGCAGGAAAAACAGTCACGGCCAACTGAGGAGTAGGACTTCGTGAGTCCCTTGTGTGGCCAAAAGAAATTAAAAATATGACCTTAATAAGTTGCAGGGCACGGGGAGACGAGGAGAATAAACAAGGAAGCCACAAGGAGTTATGTGCTAACTTTTGATTTACACATTATATACTTTACTGAAGGACTTTGGGAAACAAACATGCTTTTAAGTAGTATCTCAATTTCTGTCAGGATATTGAAGCTTTCAAGACCTACCCGTGGGTCATACGAGATTTCAGCTAAACTGTCGATCATGTTGAGCCTGTTAGGAGAGTAAGAACAGAACTGTTTTTAGTTTCCATGGGATTTCATGGTAAAGCTTGAATGTTTTAAATCTTTTATTATTATTATTAAGATAATTCAACATGTATTATGACAGGTTTTCCTTTTTTAATGGCTGAGCATTTAAAGCCATGCCTTATTGACCCATCAAGTTTAATCACAAAAATAGAGATCATCCACAAAGATGATGAGGATGCGTTGATGGCAGGAACAAAAACTACCAAAGAAAGGCATATATTCCAGATCTTTTACCCTCATTTGATTGAGCCAGTAAGTTATGATTAGTATAATAACAGGCAGATGTTGCGACATTTGTATCATATGGATCGCTACATATGATTCATATGTGCTACACGTGACACAAATGTTTGCTAAAGACGGAAAGTATGTGTTGCGACCCATTGCCATAAAGTGCTACAGCTGACTCATCTATTGCGGGACATGTTCCACAAATGTGCTACAGATGAGTCATATGTTGTGACATGTGACACATGTTGACTACAAATGCACTTCTGTCCCCGCAACATTTGTGGCACATGTCGCCAAACACATGATTCGTTTGTTTTGTGAAGCAAATTAGTGTCACATGTTGTTCAGACAATGTCATGTGTTGGCAACATGTGACACATGTTGCTACGATGATTCTTTGTAGCAAAATTTGTGACATATGTTGCGACAGGAATTCATATGTACAACAGAAATATATTACTGCGGGAACTCATGTAACATTTAGGTTTAACCATGAATTACCCCAACAGAAGATGAATTGCAAATATCATATATAATAACTCTAGGGTTGGTTGAAACCTTTTTTGATCCTATTGTGGATAGAGTTTAAATGGTGTAAGCTGGAGCAACAACCATCAAAAGAGAGAGAGTTCCTAATGAAGTCATTAATGAATTAGTTGTTTTTCATGGTACTTCTTATGATGATGGTGTTGGTGCTTGTGTTGGTTTTGATGATGGTGTTGGTGTCGGTGCTGGTGCTGGTGTAGGACAACACGAAGGGGCTACCTCTTGAAGTCGATGTTGTGGCTTCCTCTCTTAGAAATGTAAGAAACATGATGAAGATTCTATCATGTATCTACTAAAATTTTGTGAAGCTGTCAATGAATTAAAAAACAAGAGGGTTGTGAAGGGCATTGTATCAAAGAATATGTGGCATGCATATACTCCAAAGGCCAAGCGGACAAAAGAATTATTTGTCAAGGCAATAGAAAATTTGAAGAGAAAGATGTTTGGGGAAATTCCAAGGGCCGTAATAGAGGAAGTTGTGACGGAGTATAAAAAGTTTAATATTTATTCGTGTTCCTCTGTAGCTGAAAAAGAAACAGTAATTAAGTGGTGAAATGTTGAAAGGATATTTGAATTCAATACGGCATGCATGTTTTACCGATCAAGATTCAGGAACATGACAAGCCTAACCAATTGCGCTCGCCGGAGAATGGATAACTCCTAACTTTTTATATATTAAATATTTTTTATGTCTTTGAAGTAGACTACTCTTCCTAAATATTTAAATTAATTTTTAGTTCAGTAATTGACGCAATCATTAACCTCATGCGTCAGAGGCCATTGAAAATACCCAGACTACTAATGATCCCCGAGATAGACCCAATCTTATGATTCTCAACTTCCTATACGAAAAAAAATTCCTACATAGATATAATCAAATGAAGAATGAGGCGGATACCAGCTTCGGCAACAATGTCAGGTTGCAAAAAGCCATGAGGGCACGTGTAGTACTAGATGACGTCGTATGAGATGACGATCATGATAGAATATGTCAGGGATATTAAGCCAAAAACTCCTGGTGAGGCATAAGGCTTTGATAGTCATGAAACGTCTCGGTTAACCATTTCATGGACTCTCGAGATTATCTTGCACGTAATTGATCAATGTTTTAAGCAAAACTTGGTTGGTCAGGGAAACAGCAAGTTTTCAACTCATACAACTGTCTTCCGAGTGCTTATAATTGCTGAAGTAGAGTGGAATAATGAATCATTTGCTAGAAAAGTTTCTCACTCAACCATGGGAATTTAATGGTCGAATAGAACCTATGGTACAAAATGCTAGTGGATCGGCGTGCTGTTCATATTCCATTGCATTCATTCAGCATTTGATTAGTCGAACATAATTGCATCCACCCCGTTCACTGTTCTGTGATAATCTAATTGAACAGATGCAATATATTTGGGCTTATAGGATGATATATAAGATTTTAAAGACTTGACAGTATGCTTGTAATTAAAGACAATGTTTAACTTATCAATTATGTTGTTTATTTTATTTTAAAGACAATGTTTATTTTATCAATTTGTCTGTCACAACATTTGGCATACGTCGCTACAGATGATTCGCATGTATCAACATTTGTTACATATGGTGCTAAATGTAGCAACTTTTGAGTCATATGTGCTACAGACCTGATTAATGTGCAATATTTGAGTCATATGGTTATACAAATATGAGTAAATCTCCAAAACAGTTGTCCGTCACAAAATTGTGGCATAGTTGCCTACATATGATTATCTATCAGACAAACATTTGACATAATATGTTTCTACAGGATTAGTTAATGCAGCAACATGTGGAGTCAGATGTTGTACAACTGATTATATGTAGCAATATTTTGAAGCATATTTTCTAACCAATGATTTTAGTAGGAACCACTTGAGTCATATATTGCCTAAACTAATTATATGTAGCCACTTCATCCGTCATAACATATGCTGTGTTGCGACATATGTATCTGATAGCAAAATTTGACTAATATGTTCTACAGATGATTTTATGTAGAAACATTTGAGTTCAAGTGTTGTTACAGCTGATTATTGTACCAAAATTTGAGTCGTATGTTTCTACCGATGATGTATTTCTTGTAGCATTGAGTCAGATATTTTTCGTACAACGGATTTTACTGTTGAACATTTGAGTCATATGTTTGTACAGATGATTTTATGTAGCAACATTTGAGTCATATGTTGCTACACCTGATGCGTAAATCACAACATTTGTCCGTCACGACATGTGGCATATGTTGCTACAGATGATTTTCCTGTAACAACATTTGAGTCAGATGTTGCTACAAATGATTATATGTAGCAACATTTTGGCCATATGTTTCTACAGATGATTTTATGTAGAAACATTTGAGTCATATGTTGCTACAACTGATTATATGTAACAACATTTGAATCATATGTTGCTAGGAATGATTATATGTAGCAACATGAGTATAGTTTATATTTGCTGAGCGTAATATAGGACAACATTCGTACGTTTACGACTACATAAAATTTGGTGTTTGATCGGGCGAGTGCAAAACACGTCTATTTAATTCCACAACCATGATAATGTATTGGTTGCAAACAACTACATAATAATTTTTGTATCCTCTACAAAATTCTTCTTGGGTAATGCTAAAAATACAAGAAAAGAAACAACAAGAACACCAAACATTAGCTTCCAGAGTAGTACAACCATTTTGGATGACTTTCATCAAAAGTGTCCAAACTCCTAATTTTGTTCGTCAATCGGAGAATATTCAACTTGGACATATAATCAATCATTTTCACGATCCCTCATCTGAAGAAGTTTCTGATCTCTCCTAAAATACCACAAAAAAATAATTTTAATAAAAAACTAAAGAGATCTGAAATCTCAAATATTTTAGAAATAAAAATACATAACGATACTTGGACAAGGACAAAAATCTGCGAGCGGGATTTGTTTTTTTGACCATGAAGTTTGCATTGAAGTAGATCTTCCATGTTTGAAATACATTTTAATATTCACATAAATCATTTCATCATCAAAAAATCTCGACGTAGTTAGCATTTTACATAATAACATGGGTAAGTACCAAAATTTTGTTTAAAAAAACAACAAAGGAAAACAAATATAGAACAGTGTGCTGAAAGAAAATCAAAAAAGATCATACATTTAATGTGAAGAGGACAGGTCTTATATAGACTTTCAATGAGAGGACGATGAGAGTGAAAAAAAGGCGGCCAAAACTGAAGCGCAAAGATGAAAAATTTGGAAAACCCTATTCTTAAATGAAAATGGAAAACGAAAACGTATTCTAGAATAGGTGGGCCTATTTGAACTTTTTGTTTGAACAGAATGATATTTGCCTATCAGTGGGCAACTTTTATAAAGAGTCATTTTTTTATGTATTTCTACGTTTGGCAACAGTTTAGTTTTTATAGTTGCAAAATTTAAAAATAGAAACTGGCATTACATGATATAGATGAAAAATTAAGGAGAAAAAACTAATAGACGATTGATCGATTTAGGAAAGGAAAAAAAAATGGAAATTTGAATCCAATTTAGTGATATAGACCTAAATATCAACAATAATAGGCATAACATTTGGAACAACGATAGAAGGGGTATATAATTATCATATGTTTATTTACTAGAACAATGTATGATGAACTATGAGAGATGATTGTCTTTATAAAGATATTTGCTATAATTCAATGGACGTGTTGTTAACGACCATAATTTGTTACTAGACATGTGTTGTGTGGACTATATATGATGTTAATGATCGAGTACTTGACAATTTAATAGAATAAGCCCAAAAGATGTTATTGGTTATAAGGGATAGTATGCGACAATTTACGTACATGTGGGGAACTATTTAACCAAGAGAAATGCATATGTTGCTTACGTGAAAAATCAAGAAACACTAATAGACGATTGTGATCGATAGGAAAGGAAAAAATGGAAAATTTCAACACAAAAATTTAGTGATTTAGAACCATAAATATTCCATAATAATAGGTATTAACAATTGAACAACGATTTAGAATGAGTTATATAACTAGAATATGGTTTAACTGTACAACATATGAGTGAATAGTGAGATGATTGTTTATAAATATAATTGCTCTAATATAATCAATGGAGAGTGGTGTTGTTAACGACATATTTGTGACTTAAGACATGCTTTGGTTGTTGTTAGGACAATATCTTGGTTGTTACATACGAATTACGTGACAACTTAAATTAAATTAAGACCAAAAAAGAGTCATTTGTTATAATATATGTATGACAAACAATTTCGTTATATGTTGCGAATTAACAACAGAAAACTGTATTTTTGATAGCGGCGGATTTGCTACTACCGATAGTGCCCGCGAAGAAATCCTCTGGTGTAACCATTTCTGGTGGAGTGATTGATGAAGATTGGGATATATTGCCCGGATTTCCACAACCTGCTTATTGTTACAACACTCTTTTATGAAGTGACCCTTTTGAACACACTTGTAGAACCCAACTACCTCCTTGTTTCACATTACCTTGAGACTGTGTTAGCCTAACTCTAAAGTTTTGTTAGTTCTGGCCATGATGCTCACCTTTGTTTCTGGATGCAGATGCACTAGCAGATGATGTTACTGGTCCCTTATGCTTATGATATGATGAACAATTTGCATTACTTTTCTACTGCCCAGACAATTTGCATTACTTTTCAACTGCTCATACTCACTCACAGTCTTGGCTATATTATTTTTAAACTCTTCTCTATCCCTCAACTTCTGTTCCTTAACCTGATTCATTTAAACTATCAACCTTTATATGTCCATGTCCATCTTTAGGATTGATGCTCTTCCGTCTTCTGATGATACGCGTTCCCATTAAATCAAAAAACAATCATTCGACTCCTCAGATCCCTACCATTTTCGAGAATACCGTAGGATAGTTGGATGTGTGCACTTTAAACCATACGCAGCACACTGAGAAAATCTTGCTTCATTGTAAGAAATTCCTTACCTTAACATCTTCGATTTCTCTAAGAAGAAACACCACAAGAAAGTTTCTTCAAAACAGGTCCAACTCGGATGTGGTGCATCTTCATCCCTACCCTCATTCCACTGATCAAACAAAGTCTTAGTAACATTTTTCAGTTGATATGTAGATAGAGAAACCCTTTTAGCATCCGCAACATGCATGACATCAAACACCTTTTTATGTACCACAATGAAATTCTTCGGATCATCAGTAGTTTTTGAACCAGTGAAACTTGGAGGGTTCATCCTTAAGCATTCACGAATCATCGAGATGTCTGCCCCTTCTTAACAAAGCTCCTCCTTGTTGCTCGTCATGGATAATCACTATTTGTCTTAACACCATAATATCCTAACAAAACTCGGCATTGGAAGCTTCCCATTGAGGTTCACTTATGGTGCATTGGGTAACTTTGGTTCCTCTACATTCCTCCTAACTAGACGACCTCTTACTTCTCTTCGTAGAGGCATAGTTATTTGAAAAACATCAATCACGAATTAGAGGGAAACTTTTAGAGATAAACTCTGAATTCATTAAGAGAGGTTGTGAAAGAGGATGAAGGAATTCTTAGAGGTTCTTATAGCCTCCCAAATTATAGATATGGCGCATTTACCATGATAAATATTCTTTACAACATCGGCTTATACCACTCCATAGGATCATCTTGAACTGTGCTCTGGACCATGTTCACGCCTCGAGCCTATACCTTGGACATGGATGACACTCAAAAGACCATTGACTAACCTCGGAAGTGGACCTTAGGCCTAACATTATAAACTAGCGGGAATACTTAAAACAACAGGTGAAAAATCATGGAAATTTCTAAAAACAAAATTACTTAGTAAAAATGGAAACTTAAGTCTTAAACGTATACAAATAAAATGAATGGCAAAAGAACTAATACTATCTGTCCATCAAGCCTCTAAAATAAAGATGGATGTAGGGATAGGACCCACAATCATCTTAAAAACTAAAACCTAAAAATTAATTGAATGATACATATGTCCTCCGGAATGAAGTGAGGCTCACCAACTTACACTAAGATGCTTACTAGATCAATAGTACGTCTGGTGCTGATTCTAGTTACCTGTGTCTACATAATAATACTATGAAGGAGAACTAGAATAAGTATATTGAATTTACGAGTATGCGAGTTGGAATGACAAAACAACTTATTCTTGAAATAAAAAAAGAAGGAAACATTTACCTTGGATAAGCAATAACTAACTTAACTTTTCTCATTTAAAGTAATATTACTTTTGTTGGAAATATCTCAAATGAAAACAATCACTATGGACTATGTTTTGATTGATAATATTTACCACACGCTGCCGAGGGAAAACCATTCACGCATTGCACTGGGATAGGACCTTCTCACTTAGTGGATCCACTAGCTGAACTTAAGTGATCAACTAAAAGTATGATTCTTTAATGCCCATGATGTACACATGGTTTATGGAGACTTAAGTTGTTATGAACTTGAATCCCCATATCGGTGCTCAGTACTAATTCAAAAAATATAATTATCTCGTGTGTTGTTAAAATAACTTCTTTCTCTGGGTGGATATAATTCTTCAACACTTCTCTGTAAAAGCTCTTTTGGATTCAATGCTCTCTTTTCTTTCTCAAAACGCATTTAGGAAATCTCAATTTTCTGTTATCTTAAAATTTAAAACATATATAAATTCTTAGGGAATACTTATTTCCCCTTGTAACTTTTTGAGAACTGAAGTCACTCTTTACTCTTTACTTTGCTTGAAACTTGAGTCTTCAAACAACTGTTAGGGAATACTTAGTTCCCTTATGACTTTGGAGAACTGAACTCAGCTCGTTACTCTTTACTTAACTCAAAACTAGAGTCTTAAAAATAAAGTTAAAATGCTGCTAAAGACTCTTTTAATCTTTAAAAACATCGATTTGACTTGCTTATTATTTTCTAGACATGACTCTTATCTTCTTTGACTTTGATATTAACTTTCCTTGAACTAGATTATGGATTCAAGGATAATGATATCATGTTTATCGATGATTTCATAATTTGTAGAGGTACCTTTGAGTGTTGTAATTAACTATAAAAATGGGTACATTACTTAGGAACTAGTTCGAAAAGGTGGGTGAAAAAAGGGGTCAACTGGCGTCCTTGGTGCTCTAACAAGCGTGGGTCGCCAGGCCCCAAATATCAAAGGCCAATTTGGAGCACTCTGGGTGGTGCGTCCCCCTAAGGACCTATGGACAGAGATTGTCATTTGGGGCTTTGGAGGCATAGTGACCCAAACCTTGTACCAAGGTTTTCACGACTTTTCTCCTTCGTTTTTAATCTCTAAACCCTCTAAACTTCCACGGTTCTTTACCCAAACACTTAGAATAAATATCACCCTCAATACCTAGTACATTTAACTCAAAAATAAAACCTGGAAAAACGAATCAAATGAAGACTAGGCATTCAACAACTCAACCCATAAGAATTTGACAATGTTCTTCAAGAACTTCATATACTAACATGTAAACAACTCAGTAATCACTGAATTGAAACACTTTTAGTCTGTGGGTTTGTTGACCCAACACTAAAATATCTCACATACCTTTATAGGCATTACCGCCAATGAATTCCACTCACCAGATGGACCACAAGATGACACCGGTCACGGGTGACGTTCCCCGTCCCCAATGACTTCTCTCTACCTTTTTTTTTCTTTTCTCTCTTCTCCAAACCCTAAGAGGAATTCTTATTTTTCCAAACTGAACTAAATTTAGTTTTTACCACAATATATTCCTAAAAAAATTAATTAAATCAAGTAAGGACAAGATAACTTTTCCCTTCCGAATCCGGATCAGACATTCCTCAATCAAACATCCTAACTTCAAGAAGGCATATCTCACTCATACAATACAGAAATCGTGCAAACTCATTGGCATGGAAATATTATTCTAAGGCATTTCCAATGATTATCTCAAACAATTCCAAATTCATCCTAATTTAGGAGCTATGATTATTTGAAAATGACCAAAACTCAAATTCCTAACTTAGACAATTTTCCATATTTTTCTTATTCTTTACAAAAATAAATACTTGCAGATTTTAACCTTTTCCATAACGTTTCTAGTTGCTAGATGATACAATATTTTCACAAAACAGGTGGCATGAGCTACGAGATCATAAGTTGTAGTAGTAAAAGATCATAGAGTAGAAGAAAGTATGCAGAGATTTGGTAATCTTTGTAAAGGAGATGGTGTTTTGACAAGATATGTAATTGTAGTCATGCACCTAGTAAGTTACTAATGAAGAGTTTTCCCTATGGATAGATAAGAAATGATGAGTTGTGAAGATTTCATCATAGGAGGTAGAGTGTGTTTTAACTAGAAAAGAGTTTGTCATGATGTGTCATTTTGTTTGTAATGACCAATTGTAACTATTTTGTAACATCTCGCAACTAGAAAGGGACTATAAGTAAGTGTAAGATCAAGAAATAGTTAATTTTGGAAAGTATAAGAAATCTGAAAATTTTTAAGTAAGTTATGAGTTTTTGGTCAATTTCAAACGATCATACCTCCTATATCATGATGAGTTAGGTGTAGTTCCAGATATGGTTGGAAATCTTTTGGGATGATATTTCCAACGCTTCCATGTTGCGCGATTTTGAGTTCGTATGAATGAGTACCTTTTGGAAGTTTGGCTGTTTGATTATAAAAAGTTTAATCCGGATTTTGGAAGGGTAAATCAGTATTTTTACTTACCTATTTATGTTAATTTATTTTTAAGAATTAATTGAGGTAAAACAAGATTTTTGGTTAGTTTAAAAAAGTTATAGTTCATGTTAAGGCTTAGAGAAAAAGAGAAAAGAGGAGACGGAGAAGAGAAATCAAGAAATCACCAAGAACTTTCGAGCTTTGAGTGTAGATTTGGCCGGGGGTTATCTCTAAAAGGTGTGTGAGTCTTTCATAACATTTGGTTTGTTCACCCACGTGTCAAACATGTTTCATTAGCGTGAAATAGTTCTAAAACAATTGGGAATCGAATGTTGTTGTTGGTTGTTCTTTAATATCTTTAGTTATTGAACATGAGTTGAGATTTTGGAGTTTCTTGATGTAAAAGTTTTGTTTACTAAGCTGATTGGGTTACATGAATCTTAAGTGAATTTGATAAAAGCTGTTGAATTAAGACTATTTAAGGTTAGAAAACGAGAGGAAATATTTTTCAGGCATACTTGAGGAATGTATGGTAAGGCGCGCCCTATCTGTGCCAGAGGGTCTCGGGCAGCGCCCCTACAATGTTTCTTAATGGGGCCTCTGAACTTTGGGGCTGGCGCACCCTGAACGCTACGAAATAGTTGTTTATCACCAAGTTTTCGTCCTCAGTTCGTTTAATCCTTTCTAAACTGTATTAGCACTTCCTAATGATTCTAACTACTCTCAATGACTTCTAAACATATAGAACTCATCCAGGAAAATTAATTACAATCTTTAATCTATAACTTCAATGTCAAGGATAGTTAAGAGCCAAGTTTAGGAAGTTCTTAGGAGTCTTTTCAAGAAGTCTTTGGCAACACTTTTTTTAACTAGGATTAAGACTTAAAGTTCAGATGAGTAAGGATAAAATGTTACAAGTTTTGTGTTAGTCTCAAAGTAGTTTGTGGGGCATAAGTATTCCATAGAGCTTAAATATGTTTTCCATTTCAACAAGAAAGGTAACTTTATGCATAAAGAGCCTTTGAGCAAGTTTCCGTAAGGTGAAACTTTGATTTGCACAAGAGCCTTTGAACTAGTTTTCAATAAAGATAAATGCTTTTATAGTTACGAAAAAGATGAAACTAAGGTTTCCAAGATAGCCTTTGAGATAACTTTTGAGCATTATATCAAACCACAGAAAGATGTTATGTTTTTAAACAAAAAAAGGTAGTATATTATGGGAGTAGTATTGAGAACCAATATGGAAGAGAGTTCAGAAAACTCTGAGCCACCATAAACAATGTAGCCACCATGAGTAAAAAAGTATCATACTTGTTTGATGATTCCTTTAGTTCTTTTTAGCATATACTAGTGGATCTACCTAATACTTTAGGATCTATACCAATGGAAGGTATATGACGGCCCTGGCAGCGTGACGCAAAATGTTGCGTCATTACTATAGCTCTTAACTGACGGATGTTGATTAGAGAAACTACCTCCTAAGTTAAATGTATTTTATAATCACAGTTATTTGTATTTTTACATACATCTAAGACTTACATTATATCTTTGCATACATGTAGAGTTGACATCATATTTTAAATAGCTTTTCCTTATCACAATTGTTTTAAATTGTTTTGTATAAAAATGTGTTTAGTCTTGTAGAGTTTAGTTGATACAGATAAGTTCATCAAATTTTTCACTTAAGCCTATGTTCTATTAGCATTCAAAATCACATACTCGTAATTGAATGTACTGATGCCAATTGGCCTACATCGTCTTATAATGCACACAGAGGTAACTAAGATTGGAATCTGGAGCACTGTTGAATCAATGAGAAGTTCAAATTCAGTTGGTGAGCCTTCTTGCTTCCGAAGAATCAATTTTCATTGCTTTCTAGTTTTAAATCATTATTATGTTATGGGTTTTGTCTCAATATCCCTCGTTGTTTTAGAGGCTTCATAGACATTCAGATCTTAGTTCTTAGTCTTTTCACAGTCATTATTCCATGTTGAGACTTGACTTTGCCTTAACGTCCAGTTGAATGTTATTTTATAACATTCCTGTTTATAAATGAATTTATCTTTATTGAGCTTAAGTCTTCTCCTGAATAAGTAGTCTGACCAAGAGTTTTCTTGGGACCGGCAATGGTCTTCGAGTGATAGTCCTGCCTAGGGTATAGGCTCAGTGTGTAACAAACATGGTATAAGAGCACATAGTTCAAGAGTTCCACGGAATCTATGTAGCCATGTTTGTAGATTTCTAGTTACCGGTGTGAAGTGTGCGACATATATATAGGAGGATGAAAGATTTAGGAATTTCTTCACTTCTTTCATATTCATTTCGTGCGTTACAGTATCTCCAAACAATTCTACTCTAATTTGTGCTTGCGCGTGTTTTCAGATAATCATGCCTCCAAAAAGAGAAGTCAGAGGTCGTCCAATTAGCAGGAATGTTGAGGAACCAGAGTTACCCAATGCACCAGAAGTGCAACCTCAAGGGGAAGTTACCAACACCCAGTTTCATGAGGCTATTAGGATTTTTAGTCAAGGTGTGACTAATTAGGTTGGTTAGTAAAGAGGATCTTGACAAGAAGGGGCTTACACTTTTAGGATTTATGAGTTCTTGATTAGGAATTACCCAAGTTTCACTGGTTTGAGCACTACTGAGGATCCAGAAAATTTCACCAAAGAACTAAAACAAATATTCGCGGTTGATGTATGTTCATGAAACTGAGGAGGAGATGGAGCTAGTTGAATATCAATTAAAAAGGTTTCAGGAATGGTTGTGACTAGATGAAAGAGTGTACATATGAGGATGCACCACATACGAGTTGGCATTGTTTTTAGAATGCCTTTTTGGGGCATTTCTTTCTCTGAGAACTGGAAAAGGACAAGGTATGTGAGTTCCTGAAACTTAAGCAGGATTCTCTGAGTGTTCATGAATATGGTTGAAATTCACCCAACTATCCTGTTATGCTTGGGAGATGGTTAAGGATATGAGGAGTAGAATGAGCTTGTTTGTTTCTAGGTTGGGGAATCTATCAAACAAATGAGGTTAAGATAGGGAATGAGTCAGGGTAGCAGAAGACTAATGACAACCGTTCATCCTTCCAACAGAAACAGAAGGCTCATGTTCCATCATCTGCTAGTGCACCTGCACCTGAGAACAAGGCTGAGTACTATGGTCATAATTGTAGAGTTAAACCTACCTATTCACAGGGTAGTGTGGCACAAGGGTGTAATAAGCCTCCTCCGTCACTATGCCAAGTGTGGTAAGAAAACATTCAGGTATTTGTCGTGAGGGCTCCAATGGTTTTTTCAAGTATGGTCATACAAGGCATTTTATACTAGAATATCCAAAGAATAACTATGGAAATGGTAATGGGGTCAATAGAGCCCAGTGTTCATCCATTGCTCTACTAGACAGCGCTGCACGTAGGGGAGATACTTTCGGTAGTGGTGGAGGAACAAACCGTTTGTATGCTCTCAATAATTGCCAATAGAAAGAGGATTCACTAGATGCTATCACTAGTATCATTCAAGTCTTTCACTTTACTGTTTATGCCTTTCAAGATCAAGGAGTGCATTTATCTTTTGTAATTTCATATGTTTTTATGGACATTGATATTATTCCTGAGCAACTTAATGAACATTTAGTGTTTCTACACTTGTTGGTGAGTCCATTGTAGGAGAGAGAGTCTATCCTGATTGTTCCGTTTCCATCAATCAAAGTACGCATGAAAGAATTATTGAGTTAGACGGTAGATTTTTATTTATTGGTTTGGTGTATAGTTTACTGAATGCATGTATGTTAGCCTCATGTTTATTGGTACTACTCGAGTAGTGAACTTTAACTTTTCAAATGAGCCAATCTTAGAGTGAAAATTAGTTCATTAGTGCATAAGGGAGTTTTATTTTGTACCTTAAGGAATGGAAGTTGGTTCCTAAGGGGTGTGTCTATCTTTTCGTTTGAGTTAATGACTCAAGTGTTGAGGTACCTTCTATTCATTCAGTTCAAGTAGTAAAAGAGTTTTCATAAGTATATCGGGATGACCTTCCCAGATTCCCTCCTAAGAGAGAGATGGACTTCGGTACAGACATTCTTCCAAATATTCGTTCTATCTGTATTTCTCCATGTAGAATTACACTAGTATGTTTAAAGATTTGAAGAGCATTGAATGTCTTTTTAGATTAGGACTAATTTTACCAAGTGTCCACAACCCTTGGGAACTCCAGTCTTGTTTGTGAGGAAGAATAATGGTTCCTTTATGATGTTTTATGATTATCGTCAATTGCAAAAAGTCATCTTCAAGAACAAGTTTCCTCTTCAAGGATTGATGATTTATTTGATTAGCTTCAGGGTGCTTCCTATTTCTCCAAATTTGACCTCAGATCAGTTTACCATCATTTGAGTGTAAGGGAATGTGACCTTCCAAATACAACATATAGAACCCGTTATGAGTTCTCTTTCATGTCATTTGGGTTGACTAATTCACCAACAACTTTCATGGACCTTATTAATAGGGTCTTCAAACCTTATTTAGATATTTTTGTTATCGTCTTCATTGATGACATACTAATGTATTAAAGGAATGAAGAAGATCATGCTAATCACCTTAGAATCATTCTTCATACGTTGAAGTATAGAGTTGTATTCGAACTTCTGGGTGTTAAAATTATGTTTTTTAACTGGAGTTGTGCTTCTTGTGCCTATATTTCTGGTGATGGGATAGTTTTGGAACTCCTAAATAAGGCGATGTATAATTGGCCTAGACCCATATCCTCTAATTGAAATTAGGATTTTCTTAGGTTTGTCCATAAAGGGGTTCTCATCTATTTCATCTCTTGAGAACGAAGTTGAACCAGAAAAATGAGTTCAATGGTCTTAAATAACTTGTGAGAAAAGCTTTTAAGCATTTGAAAAAGAGGGTTTTGTTTTGACTACTACCCCCAACCAAGTTTTTGACCTTACCAGACGTACTCACGATTTTTGTGGTATATTGTGGATGCATTGTAGAGAGTGGGTTTCGGGTGTGGTGTTAGAGTGCAAAATGACAAAGTTATAGCTTATGCCTCATGACAGTTGAAAGTTCATGAGAAGGATTAGCCAACCCATGACTTGGAGTTGGCTGCGGTAGTATTCACCTTGAAGATATGGTGTCAATATTTGTATGGTGTTCATGTTGATGTATTCACTAACCACAATAACCTACAATATGTGTTCACTCAGAAGGAGATTAACTAAAACAAAAAGGTGGTTAGAATTTCTCAAGAATTACAATATGAGTATTCTTTAAAACCCAGGTAAGGAAAATGTCGTTGTTGATGCCTTAAACAGGTTTTCTATGGGTAGTGCTGCCTACCTTGAGAAAGAGAAGAAATAACTAGTCAAACATGTGCATAGACCGGCATGCTTAGAAGTTCGACTCATGGATTCCACAGAGGGAGGAAAAACGTTAATGACTAAGGCTCAGTTTTCATTAGTGTTAGAAGTAAAAGGCAGGCAAGACCTAGATACCATTTTGCTTGAATTGAAAGCACATGTTCATAATCAAAAGTATTAGCTTTTGAGCAAAGGGGAGATGGTGTATTGAGATATGAACTTAAACTATGTGTACCAGTTGTTGATTGACTTCATGAGAGAATCATAGATGAAGGTCATAGCTCTAGATATTCCATTCAACTAGATTCCAAAAGAATGTATCGTGACTTGATGGAAGTATATTGGTAGAATGATATGAAGAAGGGCATTGCGGAGTTTGTTGCTAAGTGCCAAAATGCAAACAAGTTAAAGTATAGAACCAAAGGACCAGTGGTTTGGATCAGAATATAGAACTTCCAGAATGATATTATTAATATGTATTTAATCACACGCTTACCAAGGTCTCGCAGCTAGCATAATTCTCTTTCACTGATTGCCGACAGAATTGCAAAATCAACCCACTTTTTATCGGTAAAGACTAACCTATTTTAGGCAAATATTACTGCAAAATGGGATATTAGAGATAATACGTCAGGGGCTGCGGTCATCCATTGTATCAAATAGAGGTGCAAAATTTACTGCACAGTTTTGGAAATATTTTCAGAAAGGCTTGGGTTCAAAGGTTAACTTAAGTGTTGTCTTTCATCCTTCGACGGATGGGTAAGCTGAATGCACTATTCAAACTTTACAGGATATGTTAAGGGCATGTGTGATTGATTTCAAAGGGAATTGGGTTTATCACCTACCTATAATTCAGTTTGCCTACAATAATAGTTATCACTCTAGCATCCAAATGGCACCAGATGAAGCTCTTTATTGGATAAGATGTAGATCCCCTATTGGATGGTATGAATTGTGTGAAACGGGGTTGACAGGACAAGATTGAGTACCACGATATGGATATGGAGAGTGAAGTGATTTCACATAAGCTGAAGTACGCAAGTGTCTCAAAGAAATTCTAACACAGATGTTAGGAAGAATAGCCTTTAGTTTGATAGAATGATTGGTTTACTTAAAAGTTCCACCCATGAAAGGTAGATGACGTTGTATACAGGGGAGAGATTGAGTTTCGCCAGTATTTGGACCTGAGAATATCTAAGAAAATTTTCAATTTTGCTTATGAGTTGGATCTATCATAAGAGTTAGAACTAGTTCATCAGGTATTACATATCTCCATGTTGAAGAAGTGCATGGGCGATCCTTTTTTTATCATACCAACCAAAAGTATTGGGATGAAAGATAACTTGTCTTATGAGGAGAATCCTGTGCAAATTCTACATTGCCAAGTTCGCAAGTTGAGAACAAAGGAAGTTGCGTCAGTCAAAGTCCTTTGGAGGAACCACTTTGTTGACGAAGCTACTGGGGAAAATGGAAAAGATATGAAGAATAGATATCTACATCTCTTTGAATCCAGAGAAAATGCAGACCAAGGTACTAATTTTCTTCTTAGTACTATCTAAATTAATGAGTAAGCATGTGTTGTTGCATTTTTTGCTTAAAAAAGTTTTTTTTTTTCTTTTTTTGTCCCAATAAAACCATAAAAAAAGAAAAAAAATTCTTGACTAGTAAAAGTCCCAAAACAATCAGATTTTCATGTTCACCTAATGAAAATCATAATTCTTGGACATAGATATTTAAAAAAAACTAATTCAAGAATCTCAAGAAAGGTTTTCTTGATTGTTTACCTTCAACCTAGGGTTTCAAGACTTCAAATCAACTTCTTCTTCAAGATTCTTAAAGATTCTTCAAGAATCTTTTTCTTCTAGGTATGTAAGGCTTCTCCGTTTGGACTAGTTCGGACTCCTACCTACATCTACTGTAGATCAGTAAAAAGAGTAATCTAGATACTTTCTTCTCTAGATTTGAGAGTTCGTGAGATAAAATTATTTTGAGTTTTTGAATTCATGTTTCTTTTTAAAGTTCTATTCCCAACTATTGAATTTCTATATTTTCATCATGATATCCTCCATGTAATGATCCAATCATTTTGAATTCATAATTCTCATTCAAGAGAGAGTTAAGAGTACAGTTCCGGAAAGTTTTTAAGTTCAACAATGAATTCTTTAAGATCTATCATCGATTTGAACAAAGATTTGAGAAAGTAAGTAAGAGAATGATATTATTTTTATAAGTGAGTGCTATGTAGTTATGTAGACCGTCAAATCAAGTCGTTCATACCCATAAGTTCCGTATAGACTCCATACATTGAGTTTCTAATCCCCTATGAGTTTATATTTCTAATCATGGGACTATTACATTTACCCATATAGTCCTACAGTGGGAATTTTCATGCTTATATTTAATATTACCTCCCGATAAAGTCCCGAGACATCTTGATATAAGAATTTTTTTGAGGTTGAGTCCTGATGTTGAGTAGTTCATTTCCACAATTTAGCATAAACCTTCCGAGTTGAGAATTCTTGAAATGAGAAGTATCATTGAAGTTCTTGAGTTCCAAGTATTGAGTTCTATATATGGTTAATGAAAACCTTGCATCGAGTTGTTCATGTCCATAGTTCGTAATGAACTATATTTTAAGAATTCTTCTGTAAATGTTTTAACTTTGTTTAATGACTTAAGCATTAAGTTGAGTAAAGAGTAAGAGTAAAGTTCGTTTCTTTAAAGATTATATGGGAACTAAGTATTCCTAAGAATAAAAGTTTTTACCTTTAAGATGAGACTAAACACAAATGTCCAAAACGAGTTTTAAAATTTTTTCACATTTAAAAAATAAAAGGAAACTTTGATTTCTAAAGAGTCTTTGAGCAAGTTTAGACAAAAGAGTAAATGCTTTCACAATTAAGGGAGAGATGAAACACTAATTTCAACGATAGCGTTTGTGCTATGTTTTGAGTAATTATCACAAACAAAAGAAAGAGTTTCATTTTTACAAGCGTATGAGCTAAGTATATTTTGGGAGTAGTATTGAGCACCAATATGGGAATGTGAGTTCAGATAACTCAAATCTGCATAAATCATGTAGCCAACATGGATAATAAAGCATCATACTTTTTATATGACTCCTTAAGATGCTTTTACTATACTCTATTGGATCCACTAAGTTGAGCGCTCTAATATGCGGCAAAGTGATAGGACATTCTTCTTCCACATGGGCGACACGTTATATCATCCTTAAGCTTATATTGTGGTGCCGATTAGAAAACATCACACTAGAACTATATTTTATTATATAAGTAAGTTGAGTTTAATTATTTTATTTTTCTTTAATGAATTAAGTCGATTTTATTGATTTACAATGTTTTCCATATATTGCATGTGTATTGTTTTTTTATGTAGAGTTGAGTAATCAAATTGAGTACCAAGAGTCGAGTATCATATCTTTGAGTTGAGTATCTTATCATGAACATGCTTTCATTGATACAGATCCGAGAATTGGGTTTAGTTATTGCGAGACTCCTTGCTTCCATGGAATTGTTTCTTTACTTTCAGTTTATTCCATGATGTCGCGGGTCCTTTGTCTCGCTACGGTCCCTGTAAGTAGAGCGTCAATGATGTCAGTAATAGATGACAAGTTCTATTATTATTTTTATTTTGTTAATATTTTAAAAAACTTAAGTTGCATGTCATCATCATGTTGAATTACATATATTAAAAAAAAAAATTTCATTTTGGTTTTTATTTGTGTTTATGTTTTAGCATTTCAGTTTCGTTAAAAAAAATTTCGGTTTTAATCTTTTCATACTTGAGTTAGTCTTTCGCTTGTAGTCAACCAGGATGAGGGTTCGTTTGTGGACCAGCAATGGTCTTTAGTGATATCCACGTCCAGGTTGTTAGGCTCAGGGTCCGGGAAAAAATACAACTTAAAAAACTTGGAATTAATTTCCTAACAACTGCCACTTCACACCATGATTTTATATTGCATGTCTAAATTATTTTTGAAATTTACTCACTTTAATCCCCTTCAGATAACCAAATGAGAGTAGTGCATTTGGTACAATGAAATATTTTTCCTAAAAATAATAATTAATTTAATATTATTTGTATGTTTGGTCATGTTAAGTAAATAAAATTCACAATTCTTTAATATATTACATAGCAAAACATTTGGTGGGGTGTACTGTTTGGGGAGTTTGAAATTTGGGGGGTGGGGTAATTGTCGAGGATGAAGGAAGGAGTAGATAGTCTGTAAAAAATAGAACTTGGATTACCTTTTAGAACTAATTGTTTTTCCGATTTTCATGAGGAAAAATCATTTTTCTATTTTTCAATTATTGTTTCTTTGAGAAAATTTTTTACCATCAAATATGGAATTTGAAAACATTCCCTCCATACCAACATACTAAAAAAATCAATCCATGAATTTTTTATTGAGAAGTAACTAATTCACCTTAAAATAAAATAATATGTCTTTTAAAATTGATACCCCAAAAATATACTAGTTTGAGATGGATCTCCCTACACTTACAATTCCCTTCATAATAGGGAATTTTTTTTTAAAATAGCAACCTGTTAATCAAAATAAATGTTATGTTTTATTTCATTCTAATTCGTAGAAAAACACTGTCTATTCACCGCTCATTCAAATATTTTGTCGAACACTCTCCAACGTTCTTGCTCGCCACTGCTCGCCTCTCTACTTCATACAACGCAAAATGTACGGAAATTATTTTTGGTGTGCGGTAATGAGAAACCAAGTGTATATGCATATACAAATACATATATTTCTATCCAATACACTTATAATTATACAAATACAGATTTCCCCTATCGGTTATCTTTTGCTTTTATTTCTTTCTTATTTGACACAAACACAAAATGTATAAATTACAATGTATTATTTTTATCGTATATAGCGAGAGAGAAATATTTGATATACAATTTTTATTTTCAATTAAGATGTTTATAAATTCAAATTTTATATAGACAAATACGATAATTAATATACATACATAGTGATTACATAAATACAAATTACCACAACACGCACACAGCACCCACAACCCACCCCACATCATCACACACACATATATATATAATATTTTTTATTATATCATAATAATATATAGTACAAGCCCAACACGTAATCAAACTTTTTTTTGTGAATATACGTAGACTTTGAATTTTTCTTTGTTTTCCTTTACTTTTCCAAGGCTCCTTTAAAATAATAGCTATGCATCGATTTCCATGCTTTAGAGAACACCTTAAGCAAAGTTGTTGGCTTTTCAAGCTGCTATGAGTACGATTATGCTTTGATCTTTTTTTGCAAATTATACTTGCAGAATTTCAAATCTCACAATAATGTCCATTTGGGGTCTGTATCATGCTTTCATTTCTATTACTTTTTGGGTGCAATCTTTCTTGAGTTCAGGAACCTTCAAATACCTTTGTACCTTTGTTTTTTTATATAATACGAACAAACTCTGTTGTTGTGGTACTCACCAAATTCATAAAATCACTCAGTGATATAATTCAAAACCTCAAATAATAAGAATTTTGAAACAATATAATGCACTCAAAAAACAAAAAAAATTCAGAAATACAACATAATATACCTACAGAACTCTTTATCCTAGTTATTGATAAATGCATTCATATCTAATTTGTTTGCTATAAAATTTTTTGCTGTATATAAATAATGCCAAATTTTGAATAGAAAGAAGTAGGAAAATTGTATTCTCACATTACAATTTTCTTAAATTACAGTTATAGTACCTAAAATAGGCTAAATATTTGTTATTCTACGTATCTTTCTCTAAAATATATAAGAACTGTAATCGTAAGGCAATGTGTTAAAACTTGGGGAGAATGTAAAGAAAGAAAGTTTAATTTTTAATTTATTTGATGAATTTAATCCCTTGACAATTAAGTAAATGGGGAGGGGGGGGGGGGGGGGGGGGAGAAAAATATAGACACAAGTTTTATATGAGAATGAAAAAAGAATGTAAATAAATTTGTAACCCTTAATCACATTGGCTAAATAATTATATTTATCCTTTTTGGTAAAGATTATGTAGTTTTTTTAAACTCAAAATATACATCAATATTACCATAGAATCAATGTATTTTTTTATATTAAAAAGCAGGGCCTTAAAATATGGTCATTGCTTATAATTAAATGACTTTCACAATTATCGACTTAAGCATCAATTAAGAATTTTTTTTTTTCATTGGTAGAATTTAGTTTCAACATATACAATATTTTAAAATAAAATATTATAAAATTGAAAATATTTTCATTCGTATCAAACACATCCTTTGAACATTTATGTAAACTTTTTTCAGAACAAAGATTTTTACAATGTATAAATTTCATTGGGAAAAAATTAAAATGACAAAATTCCATAGTTTAGAGCATTTATATAAACATAGTGACATTTCATGCACTTCTCGCGACTATATGAAATATTTATAAGACAATAATATTTCGTATGAAATATTTAGGTTAGTATCGAATACCTAGATAATATTAATACTTATCTTCATGTACAATATAAAAGGTTTTTCATTTTTGTAAACATAATTTTTTTTTATATGTATATAGTAGAACAAAATATTAAATGGAATGATAGATAATATGTTGAAATAACAATATATTGTATTGTCTGGAAATATTTTATATGGAGTTTGTAGAAACGATAAAAATGAAGCTTGCATCAACTTTCAAAATATTTCAGTTTCTACAATTTCAAGTTGTAACTATAACTATAATGTGAGGGTATATAAAACACTTTTAATTTGTATATGTCGTCAAAATTGAATTAGTGACATGTAGTTTGGTATACTAATGTTCTCTAAGGTAGTTCACCAACTTTCTTTTGAAAAACTTTTTACCTATATTTTGATTTTGAAACCAAAGTATTTATTGTGGTGCCCGTTGCATCGCCATGTTCTTGCCCATCTAATGTGTGTGTAGAGATAATATATATATACACCCTTATCACACTGAGAACATTCGACAGACACTTATACATACTTATCATACCATTGTCCCCTCTCACTGAACCCAAACCAAAACGTTAGCTGTTGTATGTGGCAATTTGATCCAAAGTATGGCGGAACCTGGAATCAATCCAATATTATGTCGAAATGTGCAACCTAGTGTAAAGTTATGTCGGAACGTGACAATCTGATCCCCATTCACACATCACAATCACAATAACAAGCATATCATAAAGATTATACATTTACATCATGGTTTGGTTGGTTACATCATTCATCTATCGCAGTTACGAAAAGTTGTGGATTAATGTGCAACTTCATTATATAGACAATTATCACAAATGGAGCAACTGCATAACTCACATAATCGTGAAATAACAACCATTACACCGCTACTAGAAATGAAGCTTTCCCTAACAGACTTGATACTTTCCTTTTAAGGATTTTGTTTTCGCTTGGTTAGTGTGTCTCTCAATCAATAATACACGAAATCAAATGAAATCATTAATTTCCGGAATTATTGACAATTCTATGAACACTAGATCAACAACATGATCCCATCTGTCAATTTAGGGTTACGTTTACACCATAGAACCTATCAAATAAACCATTTTTCCATCAATATTGATCATTTTTATTACGTAGAGGTAATAGTGTATTGTGAAATAAAGCTTACATTTAGATTAAAATATTATGACGAGGTTTGAATAACCCAATGGCATTCTCTACCGCTAAAAGTCAAAAATTATCAAATAAGGCAATTAGAAATTTAGTTGACGATCTAACTCGCGCTCATCCTGCTACATCGACACCCATCCCACTATAGCGGCGTTAGTTCAATGACATAAGCTCCCACAGCAGCGGCACTTTCGAAAAATGATCCCTCATTGAAAACTATGATTGTTAATTCCCGTCTCGTCCGCACAGCGACACCCTCCTCCCGTTGGAGAGGTGTCGCTGTGCGGCGGAACACCCCGCTCCACAACGGCGCAAATCGGATAGAACCTTTTTAGAGGGAAATCTTCATTTTCCTCCTTTTTTGTGCACACTCTTAATCACTATGCTCAAAAGACTCCCTTAACTCTTACGATCCTATTTGATTTTACTTATCTAAATTCAATTATGTAAAGTCGTACGAATTCCTAAACGACTTTTCTATCCGTTCATGTAGTCAAATTTATATTTACTTCACCCGATTGTTACCACATTTTCCTACACCTTGATGAATCCAATTTCCTTCAAATCTGAACAAGGTTGAGAAAAACTTGATAGAACTATAAGTTTTCCAGCCTCAATTTTTCGCACGTTGGCATTTCTATAACAACGAAATCCGGTCACTACAATATGTTTTAATCTTCTCTAAATTTTGGGTAGAGTGCTATTTCTATCAAACTCTATTTCGTTAAAAAAAAACTCAATTCTTTTTTATGTCATTATATTTCTGATTTCTTCACATTATTTAAATATTTACAAACGAATTTATGAAAAATAAACATACAAAAGTTTATGAATAATATTTATATTAAAAGTTCAAGTAAGAATGAAAGACAAGATACAATTAATAATTGACATATAATTTTACTAGACAAAATTGTTTTACGAATTATGGCATTAATTTAAAACATCTATATATAAAAGTAGAAGACTAAATGCACCTGTCATCACCATAATTTTTAAGCCTTTTCCCCTTTCTTCCTTTTTCCCTCCTCCCTCCTTCTTTTCCTGCCTCCTTGCCCCCTCTCCTCCTCCTTCTTTGTTCCCTTCAGAAATCTTCAAGACTCCATCCTGACTCCATATCGTGAAACCCACTATTGACACCTACCCCATAGTATTTACATGTCATTACACCAACGAGTGCATCCCCACACCTACCCGGGAGTGCAAAGAATTCACATTTACGAGGGTAAAATAAGAACGAAAAATTAATAAGGGTTGAGAAGTATATGGGCGATGTGAAATCAATGCGAACGGGCGGGCAGGGGGGGAGCAGTGGAACGGCAAAGGGTAGCTAATTGAAACAGTGAATCAAACGCAATCGCCGGGAGAGAACTCAAGAGAACACTGGCGAAGATGAAAAAAAGTAGAGTGCAAAAAAAAGAACAGAAAAAAGGGAACGCCAGGAGTGGAACGGGAGGGGAGGGGGCAGAGGGGGACAATAATTCGGGGGCAAGGGTGAAAGAAAAGATATGAATGGGGAAGGAGGTGTTCGGCGAGCGCGTGATGAAGGACTATATTTCTGTCATAAGCAACCCACTAGAACCGGGTGGGAACCACTCTAAACCCTAAGTAGAGAACCCTCATATCTAATAGAAAACACATGCAGAAAATGAAAGACGCGGACAACGAGGTTAAGTACATTAAATAAATACCATTTTTTTCTTTTAAATACACTCTTGTAAATTATTAACAACCCCATGGATCTTTCGAACAGGTAAAGAGATACTACTAAAACAAGTACTGTAATTAATAAGACAAAGCTCCCACTACTAACGAATGTTGTGATATTATGTAATTACACATTCGCATACATACTGCGTTATAAAGAAGTAATTTCAAACATATATACACCAACATGAAATCAAAACCATCACCTATGTCTTTCCCTTGCGAGGTCTTCTCTCATACGAGAGGTCAAGTTAAGCATATTTCTTCAATTCGGTTCGTCCCTAGGTTTTTAGACCTACAATAGTAAATATGCATCAATGGTTTACTTTCACTAGGATAAAGAAACCATAGGTCTATTCAATCCGCTTCATTTTGGGTACCCTTGTTAACAAAGGAATTATACTCAAGAAAACAACCAAAAACACTTGAACCGATAATCACTATCGCTACAACTCAAGCATAAATCCCAACTACGTTGTAATCATAATATTCTCATGAAATTCCTCAGTGCACGCAGGTTCACACATATTATCTCATTATTAATTTCATAATTATGAACATAATCACAAATTTACAACCCCTCTATGTAAAACTAATCTACTGGGCTCAATAAAATTCGTACGAAGTAATGGATCTCTTTCAAACTTTTCTGTATTGGCTACGCTGAATTTTTTCAAAGATCATGCAAGGTCCGCATTCCCCACGCTTGAAAGGCTTTTTCTCCTTCCTTTCTCAACTTGAAATAACTTGTCTGTGTTGTAGTAATTTCAATCTATATGTTATTTTTTTGAAAGACTCAAAATTAGAATTTCTGAAACAGATTCTTCCTGCAAATTTCGCCGCAGCGGGGTATGTTGCCATTGTAGGTCCCGCTGCAAACCAAAGCGACAACCTCTCCTCTAAAGTCACAGTTTCCTTATTTTTTTGTGGATATCTGCAGTTACTACGGTTTTGTGTGTTTATAAATATAAATACCAATTTACCCTTTTCATCTCGAACTACTACGAACCTTTTTCATTTCGTCTTCACTCACTCTCACTTCGAAAGCTCCAATGTTAAATGACTCTTACACAAAAGGACGCAAGTTCGTGAACTCTAATGATTCGAACCCGAAGCTTTGAGCATGATAGAATGGACGGGTTAAAATGACTACACAGAAGGATTACTAGTCTTCTCCTCACTAGGGTAAATTAACTAAGTTCAAAAATTTCCATAGCCATGCCTATTGGAGGGCAGCCCTGCATATTGAAAGGCATTCCCCCGCTGTATCGTGCGATTCACAGGCATAAGAGGGAAGGGGAATTGTTTCCCTTCTTTTCATTTTCTACCTTATTCAAATTCTCTCTTAAAGGTCCTTCTGCTCACTACCCTCTGAATCCTCAACTCTCAATTAATTCTCTTGTTTTTTATTACTATTATTTCGTTGCTTGATCACAATGGTTGCATGCATCATTAACTTAATAAATTCGAGACAATTTTGGGTAGTTATTTTGAAAATTGAATTAGGTTGCTATATGCATTCAAAATTCTCAACATGGTTACTTCCCTTACGTCCTTAAGCTTTAAACATTGTTCCATGCGTAAGGATATTCTGCGAAAATATGGTAAATCGATAGGAAAGGAGTGGGGGAAGTTGAAAGTTATCTTGCCATGAACACTTATTTAGACACAATTTTTAGTAGTTATTTTGTTGACATGTTAGTTAATTATTGTTCTAGGATAGTTTATAGATATGCTAAAAAACTGATAAAACTAGGATTTTGGGACGAAAAGATGCCCTCTTAGCATTTGAAGTTCGTCCTCGATAAAGGTCGTTGTAGCTGCCTGCATCATCCCGTTGTAGCGGGATGATTTCCGCTGTAGCAGGATGTCTTAGGCCAATAGATTGATCTCCTTTTCCCAAAATAATTCTCTTTCCGTCTAGGCGTCCCTATCTTGTCTATACTATCCAACTTTTCTTTATTTTTTGGCAGCTCTCTCAAATGGTACTCTTATGTAATGTTGACTCATGTTGATATTTGAGAAGGTATTTTCCTCCTTATTTATCTGAAATGTATAGCTGTTTTATATGTGGTAATGGGAATGATTTGCTTGTGTAATGCCATGATTATGTGTTGAATGAGGTTGATAAGTACTCCTATGATTTGTGGTGGTGGCATCCTTACATTTTTAATGTTGTTGGTGTTGGTCAGACTGTCTAGTATTGAGTCCTCCATCTCTACTCCTATAAAAAGTATTGTAGGTTCATTCGAAGAACGAATGTTCCTAAGGGGGGATAATTTTACAACACACCCCTGGAAAAATCAAGTGATTAGACTAGAAGCTCACTTAATAATAATGATGCTTTGGACCTAAATAATTTGTAATTAATAATTTAGAAGTATTAGATTCAAAACACAATGTACGACCAGCAAACGTCCGTGAACTCATAACCTAAATCTAGTGTGTAACAAGTGGTGGTAGGATGTTTATGAAACAAATGCTAAAGGGTTCCAGAAGAGAAGTGAGGGTGGACCTGGTGCTTACGAGAGGGTTTAAGGATTTTAGGGCAAGGGAGGTCCAACTGAGGATCAAGTCAAGAAAAGGCCAAGCTGGCCAAAAAAAGTGATGCTACTGCCTCAACCTTCAAAGCATGACAAACGGCTCGTGGTCATGACCACATCCAATGGGGGCTTTGAATTGTCCTTGGACAATATTATGAGTCCAATACCATAGTGTATTACAGCTCCACGACTCATGGTGGCACTTGTTAATGGAAGGATTGTCCTTGGTCGTGGCTTGCCTTAGACGTTTTAGAAAAGGTGGTTTTGTGAGGAGATACTACTAGAGCACCATAGAAACTTGATAGGTCGTGGTGCAGTTCACAAGGAAGAGAAATGGTTTGTGAATTCATTTAGAAAATTTTTTAAGATGACATGTTTGTGGAGCTACTTGCGTCGTCATTCTCCACCGACCACCATACGGGCCCATAATAACTTCAGCTGTGAAGTGGGCGTAACAGGTGGGCGGTCTTTCACACCAAAGTCAAGTTTTGACTTCACTTTTTTCGAAGTCCCACCTAATTAATGGTAGGTTTGTTCTTTTTGGGTTGACTAATATAAGTTTTTAAGATCGTTTATTCACCCATTTTCCCACTTCATAACTCAAACAACAAATTTAAACCCAATTTCTCCCACTTCTCTCTACATTCTCTTTCTACTTCATCCTCCATTGAAGACACATTGAAGTTGAAGAAAACGACTATAATATCCAAGTTTCTTAAAAGAATCTCGTGGATAAAGGCTCACTAAGGTACAATTTCTTTCACTCTTGGGATTCCTTTCCCCAAGAGGCAATATTACGGAGATTTTCAAACTTCCCCAAACTAGGGTTTCTCTCTTCACATGGGTCCTTTTTGAAAAACGAAATTAAGGAATCATTGTGATGAATTATGGTCAATTAATGTTGTTAAGTATACATTTATGGGTAATTCTTGTTATTCACTCAAGTTTCCCATGCACCCATGTATTTCCTTAATTTCATGAAAATCATGAATTAATCAGGTGGATTGTGATAAATGAAATATGTTTATTGACGACATGAGTGTTTAATTTGTATTCTTTTCTTCTTGATACCATGTTTTGTGTATTCATTATATATCCCTTCGTTAATGTAAGTATGGAGTCCATGCCAGGAAAATTTATGAATATTTGTCTTTCTTGAACCCAATAGGTAGGATAATTACTTGGACGGTATGGTGTATATATCTATGTGCTGTTGTTGTGTTTCTGCCAAGAGTTCCTCATCTGTAACCCTATACTCTTTAATTAGATATGAAGTATGACGTGTTACACGAGGTTTTCTCTAATAAGAGCCAAAAAAGGTATTTCTCATGATTATAATAAGTGTGTTAGTGAAAGCTTTAGTCACCTGTTAGTGATTTGTAGGTGAAGGAATGTTTCTTACTTATGAATTAACCTATAGCAATATGATGAATGTTGTACATAGAGGTCTAGTAGAGACTAATTTTAACATTATGATTAATAAGATATGATATTAAGGAATACTTCTTAGCACCGTAAGGAAACCTAAATGAGATAGGGGTCTCATGCTTAGTAAGTCCGTCTCCCCACATGGGTTTCCTCATGTTTTGCAAGTCCTTATTACCAAGTTATGTGTTTTATAATGAGATTGAAACCCCCATGTTTGTCTAGTTATGGTTTCTAGTAACAACCTACTTGTCCCTTAAATATGTGCCCACATAGGACTCTACCTTAGTGGATTCATCTAGATAGATATGTACGAAAGGTTACACCTTAGGAAAATGTTAACCCTATATTTTTGGTATGGGAGTAAAACACCAGATTCCATGTAGCTCCCATGGTCTGATGTCGGTTATTACAACTTTTTTCCCTAATGTAAAATTAAAATAAATAAATTAAATGTGTGAAGTCTTATTTACGCCGTTTCTTACAGGTCTCGACATAGTGTAGGGGTATGTGACCTCTTACACATTGCACTTGTGGGATCCTAATGGATGATCCTAGTAGTATTCTTGTATAATAAGTTATTATTGTTAGTTTATAATCTATGAGTGATCTTTATGATAAGCATGTCATGACGAAATATGAGGTTATGTGGTAATTATGAAGTAGGTGTCTTAATGTGATAGTTATCTTGGAATAGGATTAAGTGGTTGCATTCTTTGCATTGCACAACTATTGCCTGGGTTTTGTACATGTTGGGTTAATATTATGTTGAGGTGACTTATAATGCTTACAATGTCTGCATGTTGGATTAAATTGATAGAAACCATGATTTTGACTAGAATTTCCCTTTTCTCATGTATTGATGATTTTTATGCATATATTAGCAATGATCATTGGGTGTCAGTCATGTCCAGGGTGTAGGTTCGGGTTATGACAAACTTTATATTAAGAATAGATTTCAAAAGGCCTAGGTGAGTCTAGAATTTGTGTCTTAGAGTCTAGTCCTCCGTGGGAAAAGCGACCATTTTATTATAGAAGGATGAACATTTAGGGAATTCCTCATTTTTTCTATTCCTATTTGGGCGTTAGGTTTATCGGCTCAAAATGTTCTCTCTAATTCGTTGCTTATGCGTATTTCAGATCATCATGGTCTCCACACCAGAATTAAGAGTCAATCCAGCCATTGAAGATTTAGAACCATCGGTCCTAATGCACCAAACGTGCAACCTCAAGGAGAAGTCACCAATGCTAAGTTCCGTGAGGGATATCCAGATGTATATCCAAGCAATGACTAACCATGTCGGGCAACAAAAAGGAGCTCGACTAGAGGAGTCTGATACCTCGAGGATTCGCGAGTTTCTTAGAATGAATCCGTCCTAGATTTTACTATTGAGAATATGAAGTATTCGGAGATAATTTTTTTTTGAGAAGCTGAAGAATTTTTTTGATGTGAATGCATGTCAATTATACTGAAGAGCTTGAGATAGATGCATTCGACTAAAGAATGTCCCCGTGATATGTTCAACCAGGGAAGGATGTTAAGATATAATGCCACCAATGCGTTTGAAGTTTGGCTTTTCTCTTGAAGAACTTTCTTCGGCGTTTTATTTCCTTGAGAACTGAAAGGGCAAAGGTATAAGAGTTCCTTATCCTGAAGACCCTTGAGTGGCAAAAGTATGGGTTGAAGTTCATTGATTTTTAACACTATGTTCCTAAAATTGTTAACAACACGAGGAGCAAGATGAGTTTGTTGTTACTGTCTTTGGGCGTGCTTAAAGCAAAAAGGGCAGAGTTGCAATGCCGATAAGCAATGTAGACATATCTATGTTGATATTCTATGTGCAACAGGTTGAAGAGGAGAAGATGAGGAACAGAGAGGAGTATAGGAACAAGAAATTTAATACTTGAATGAATCAGGGCAGCAGAAGATCAATGCCAACCGGTAATTGTTCCAGTAGGAACAGAAGGGACGTGCTCTATCATCTGCTAGTGCACCTGCACCTTAACAAGGGTGAGTACAACAATCAAAGTTTCAGAGTTAAACCTACTTATTCTCAGTGTACCATGGCACAAGGGGGTAGTAAGCCTCTTGCATGCGCCAAATGTGTAGAAAACATTCAAGTAGTTGTCGTGATGGCTCCGCTGGCTGTTTCAAGTGTGGTCAGAATGGGCATTTCATGCGAGACAGTCCAAAGAACATATATGGAAATGGTAATGAGGGCAATATAGTGCAATATTCATCAGTTGCTCCACCAGATATGGCTGCACCTAGAAGAGCTTTTTATTGTATGGCGGAGGGACAAACCACCTCTATGCAATCACTAGCCGCCAAGATCAATATACCTCTCCAATGTTGTCACGATATGATCACAGTTTTAAATTTTGATGTTTGCTTGTTAGACCAATTAGCAAGTTTATATTGTTTTTAACTCCTTATGTTGCAAATAATTTTGAGATTCTTTTCTGAGAAACATTGTTAATCTTTTTGTATTCTACCATTGGTGTCCTATTGTTGTGGAGAAGAGTCAGTGGATAGTCCTTATTTTCTATCAATCACAGAACACCATGGCTCACTTAGTTTGAGTTAGACAGTAAATTTTGAATTTCATTTTCGGTATGGACGGACTTCATTCCTGTTTGCCTCGATAGACTATTGAAATTGAGTTGCCAAGTTTCAGATTCCTAATGAGCTAGTCATAAAGTGTAGTAGTAGTTCAGCAGTGCCTAAGGATCATTTCATTTCGTACCTTAAGGCGAGAAAGTTAGTTTCAAAGGGATGTCTCCATCACTTAGTCTGAGTTAATGACTCAAGTGCTGAGGTATCTTCCTTTCATGAAGTTTTTATAGTAAAGGAGTTCTCAAAAGTTTTTCTTGATGACTATCCGGAGTCTCTCCTGAGAGAAAAATAGACTTCGACATTGATATCATTTCATATACTCATCCTATCTCGATCCTCTATATATAATGGAACCAGCAGAGTTAAAAAAGTTGAAAGAATAGCTGAAAGATCTATTAGATAAAGGTTTCATTCGAACAAGTGTCTAACCTTGGGCCACTCTAGTATTAGTTGTACGAAAGAAAGATGGTTCCTTTAGGATGTGTATAGACTAGTGCCAATTGAATAAATTTACCATTAAAAATGAGTATCTTCTCCCGAGGATATATGATCTTCTCAATCAACTTTACTGTCCCACCAGTTTTCGAAAATCGATCTCAGATCTGGCTACCATCAATCTAAGTTAGGGAATATGACATTCCAAAGACAACTTTTAGAACCATATATGGGCATTATGAGTTTTAAATATCTTATGAGTAGAGTCTTCAAGCTTTATTTAGATATGTTTTTTTTGTAATCTTCATTGATGATATACAAATCTATTCAAGGAATGAAGAATATCATCCAGTCAACACACAATAGTCGTTCAGACTTGAAAGATAGAGCATGGTATGCCAAATTCCCCTCAACTTTGAGTTTTTTGCTCAAGTTTATAGCATTGAAGGGCCACATAGTTTTTCAGGATTGGAATTATAGTTGATACCCAAAAGATATAAGCAGTTCAGATTTGGTTTAGACTATCATTTCCTACTAATATTAGCATTTCTCTGTGGGTTTGTGACCGCTATTATAGAAGGTTTATTGAGGGGTTTTCATCTATCTCATCTACCTTGACAAATTTAACTTAGAAGATAGTAAACTTTCAATGGTCTGAAGCCTGTGAGAAAAGTTTTTAGGAATTGAAAATGAGGTTGATTAATGTCCTAATTTTGACATTACCAGAGGGTACTCAAGGTTTTGTAGTGTATTGTAATGCATCTAGAGTTGGTTTGGGGTGTGACCTAATACAGAATGGCATAGTTATTGTGTATTCCTTCAGTAATTTGAAGGTTCACGAGAGGAATTACCTATCCCACAACTTGGAGTTTGCTGTTGTGGTATTCGCCTTAAAGATATGGCTTCACTATTTATACGGTGTTAATGTTTATATATTCACTAATCACAAAAGGCTACAATATGTGTTCACCCAAAATAGAGATAAATATTATATAGATAAGGTGGTTCTGAGTTATTTCAACATTAGGACATGATTATGATTACGCACCTATAAGGATAATTTAGTTACTATGTTTAAGTAGATTATCTATGGAAGTAACACCCATGTTAAGGAAGAAAAGAGAGGATTAGCCAAATATATGCACAAACTTTCATGCCTTTGAGTAAGGCTTATAGATTCCACACAAGGGGGAATAGTGGTAACTAATGGAGAAGAATCATCACTAGTGCCAAAGGTGAAAGAAAAGCAAAACCAAGACACCATTTTTCTTGATTTAAAGACAAATGTTCATAATCGAAGAGTGTTGACTTTTGAACAAGGGGGAGATGGTGTGGTGAAGTAGAAAGGTAGGTTGTGTGTGCCGAGGGTGGATGGACTTCAAAAGAGGATAATGGAGACGGATCATAGCCCACATATTCCATGCATCTAGTTTTCTGCCAAATTATTGCGATTTTTGAAGAGGTATACTAGTGGTAAATGTATGAAATGGGCCATTGCTGAGTTTTGTGTCAAAGTGTCCTGAATTGTCAGAACGTTAAAATAGAAGACCAAAAGCCTAAGTGTTGGCTCAAATATAAATATCCGGAAGGAAGTTGAGATGATTAATATGGACTTCATCACTGGTTTACCAAGGTCTTTCAGGTAGATGATTCGATTTGGCTAATTGTCGATAGAATGACAAAATCATCCCATATCTTGCCGGTAAGGACATTCATTAGACAAAGGATTATGCAAAGTTATACATTCAGGAGGTAGTGAGAATTCATGGGGTAGTAGTGTCGATCATTTCAAATAGAGGTGCACAATTTAACAACTCAGTTCTGCAAGTCTTTCAGGAAAGATTTGGGTTCAAAGATGAACTTAAGCATGACTTTTAATCCTCAGACAGATGGCAAGTAGAGTATACAATCCACACCTTAAAATATATGTTGAGGAATTGTGTGATTTATTTCAATGGGAATTGGGATGACCACCTACCTCTCATTGAGTTTTCTTACAACAATAACTATTCTTTAAGCATCCAAATGGCTCAATTTAATTCTTTTTATAGGAAAAGATGCAGATCTGCTATTTGGTGGTTCGATGTTTGTGAACAAGTTTGATAGCACAAGATCTAGTTCACCAAGCATTGGATAAAGTGAAGGTGATTCATGAGAGAGTGAAAACGACACAGAGTCCTCAAAAGTACTACACAAATGTTAGGATGAGGCAGTTGGATTTTGAAGTCGATGATTGGGTTTTTCTGGAAGTTTCGACTATGAAGAGTTCTATGAGGTTTCATAAGAAGGCAAACTTCGTCCCCGTGATATTGACCTTATAGGATATCTATGATTTGGCAATGTAGCTTATTATCTTTGGATCCGTACAAAGAGTTATCGTGGTCTCATCTGGTGTTTTATGTTTAATGTTTAGAAGTGCATTGGGACCTTCATTGATTGTACTCAACTGATATGTTGGGTAAAGGATAGCTTAATCCTATGAATATATTCTAGTTAGATTTTAGATCAGAAAATGCGCAGTGAGACAAAGGAGGTTGCGTCAGTCAAGGACCTTTGGAGGAACCAATTTATTGAAGAAGCAACTTTGGAAGCTGAAGAGGATATGAAGAAGATACATCCACATCTCTTTGAATCTGGAGAGAATGCAAATCCAGGTAATAATCATCTTCTTAAGTACTTTATAAACTATGAGTAAGCATGTTGTGCTTGCTTTTGGGTTGGAGTGTTGACCTTGATGTTAATACTCATAGCGTAGGGAAAAAAATCTCATTCGAGGACTAATGTTACCAAGGGGGAGATAATTTAACATCATATAACTCTTAGTAGCGTAGAATAAGCTAAGAAACTAAAATCTTTAAATTTTGGAACGAACGGGGAAAATCAGAGAAATATAATCATAGTTAAGAATAAATTTTTGTATTTTCAAACACCATAGGGTGGTGGGTGTGTAGGTGAGTAGAATAGGGGTGGGGGTTTGGACTGAGTTGGTGTGGTAGATTAGCGAATGGTGTAGTCGATGCTTGGTGGATTAGGGGGCGGGGGGTGGAGAAGAGGAGACGGGAGCGGGGGGGGTGCGAGTGATTCAGGAATGTAAAATTGCTTGAAGCATGTATGGTGTGATGTGTTGGGTGGACCATAGGTGGTGGAGGGTGTTGGGTAGTGAGGTTAGGCGGGTGGACGGTTGAGTGGGGGTTACGGGGGTGGGTTAGGTAAGGGTGTGTTGGAGGAGTTCTATATGTGTGGCTGCTTGTTTGGGGAGGGAGGGGGGTTCTTATTGGTGAGGAATGCAAGAAGAGGAAGCATCTTAGCGAACGGGAGTGGTACCGTGAGAGAATTCTGGGGGGGTGAGGGGGGTCGTGGAATTTTGGGAGTTAAAAATGTGTTCTTTGCTGGGGATGATTAGAGTTATTTTGTATAGGTTAGGAACCCTTGGATCGATCTTTCCAACGGCTTCAAGTTTGATTAATTTCTCTATCTTATTAGGGAGATCTTACGAAAGTTTGGTTTATTTAGGTAAGGAAGTACCATTTCTGATTTTACGAAAGGGAAAAACTATTCTTTACCCAATTATTTCCTAATTGTTTTAAAAGGTTTAATATGGTTAAAAATGTTCAGTTCATAGTAGAAAGTTCACCCAAGATTAGGTTGACATAAGATTTAAGAGAGTAGAACGAAGGGAGAAGATCAAGATTTTGCCAAGAACACTAAGAATTTTTGAGTTATTCATTGTTGGTGATCCTTATCCAGTAATAATGACCTTTTCGTGTTGGGGCTTAATTTATTCCGCACACCAATCTTATTTCATCTTGAGTTTTAGAATTGAGTTTTGAATGATTACACGAAATTCTTAAAATCTCGTCAAATCCCTTTTTGGTTAATTGATTCAATACCCATTTATATTGATTTGTTGGGATTTCGATATTATTTGGTTTAAGATTGGATGAGTATTGGAATGTATGATGATCCTAGGTGTGTGGATAACCATGGAGTTTAAACGATTTGGAACTACAAATTAGTGACAAATTCGTCAGTCCACATGGAAATGCAGTTACGTCGTTATGCCTGCAATGCTCCAAGACGAGGGCTTCCGTCACAGGTACAGGCACGGTGAAATCCACTGGTGCGCGGGGACCAAGCCCTAATCAAGTGAGGCTGGCGCGGTGCCACAAGTGGCCGCCTGGATCTCTGCATTTTTCAGCAAGCTTTTCTAGATACCACTTTTAATAAGAAGACCTTCTCAGGTACATTTAAACCTTTCGATGATTCTATCATTACCAATGAATTTCAAACAACCTAGAAATCAAACAATTCACTAAATCTACGCTGTTGAATCCATATCCAATTAAGGAACTTAAGATCACAGTCAAAGGATTATAGTAAGTCTAAAAAGTTTAAGAAGCCATTAAAGTAAAGTTTTCTTAAGGTTTTCAAGAGTTTTTATTAATTGTTTTTAACTTCTTTTGCAAGGCTCAAGTGCAAGTCAGCGCAAAGAGTAAAAGTTGAAGTCTTTTTCGTCAAAGAAATGGTACGGGATCCCTAAAAGTTGTTACCCTTAAGTGTTCAAGTGAAGTCAAGACTAATAGTGAGTTTCAATCAATTCTCAAAAGTTATAAGGGAACTAAGTATTCTCATAGAAATCTTATAAATATTTTCATATTTAAGTTAGAACGGAACTGAGATTCCAAAAAACGCTTTTTGGGGCAAGTTTTTCAGGATAAGATTATTGCTTTCTAAATAAAGCAAAGAGAACTGAAATTTCAAGAAATTGCCTTTTGAGCTAAGTTTTGAGCAGTAATCTGAAATCACATAAGTAAGTATGTTTCAAATATAAGATCTGATATAATGATATTTTGGGAGTATTATGTGAGCTATTATAATGGAGGAGAGTTCAGTTACGTCCAGCCCCCGTAAACCCTATAGGCCAACCATGGGAATAAAATTGGTTCATACTTTTTAGATGTTCCTTTAGGGTTTTTGGCAGAGAAAAACTTGGTGGATCCACTAGGAATTTCAGTCTACATATGATGCAAGGTGTAGGACGATCCTAGAAGCGTGAGGCACAATGTTGTATCATTACTTTAGATCTTAAGTGATATTTGTCGGTTAGAGAAACTCCCACAAAAGTTAAATGTATTTAAATATATACATCTGTTTAATTGTATTTTACATACATCATAGAGTTATTTGTATCCTTGTATACATTCATCATTTTCAGCATCTTACCAAACAAATTTTCTTTAAATTGCACTTGTGCTTAAATTGTTTTATATTGAAATGAGTTAGTCATGTTGAGCCAGGTAAGTTCTTTAGTTTCTTTAAAAATCTTTCAAGCCTATGTTATTTAGAATTTAATATCGTATAGGTACAATGAATGTACTGATGCCAATTGACTTCATCCTTCAGGATGCAGACACAGGTTACCAGGATCATCATCCATTTACCTCGTTGATCTAGTTGCAACACCCCAGAGTTAGTGGTAAGCTCCTTGCTTTCGCTTTCGTCGGGGACTCCCTTTTATTTGGCTTTTGTACCTTTTTTCCTTTGAGAATTTGCTGGTTTTTTTTCCCCAATATTCATCTTAGTATTATAGATGCTTCATAGACAGAAGTCATTCAAATAATAACGTAATAGTTTCTCTTTCATCATTTTTCATATAAACTGTTCTACTATTTTTCAGAATAAAGTGTCATTTTTGCCAAGGACATTTCATTTAAGTATTTTGTCAAATAATCTTCTTCTATGAGTTTAATTCGTTAGACCAATTGTTCGCTTCGCGTCGGCAGTGACATATTCAATTAAAGAGCGACAGAGTAAAGCATTGACAGGTGGTTGCCTTTTTCAGGCATACTAACAAATGTTCAATAACTTTCTTAGAGTGGTATTTTTCGTATTAAACATACTTTGTTTTGTTGGTGGGGGGGGGGGGGGGGTTCTTTACCCATATTTAGAAAAGGTTGGGAGTAAAAATGAGTAATTCAAGTTTCTTGTTTATTTTTGCTATTATCGTTGGTAAGAAAAAAATTGGCTCAACAATATTTATACATAACTTGGAAATATACTAAAGAGTGTTATTTGACGATCAGAACGGCCGCAAAAATTATGGAGAGCCTAAGTCCAAATAAATTTTATGGATATTTCGTAAATTTTAATTAAAAAACATAATTACAAATATTATTCATGTTTTATATCTCGACATATCAATTCCTAAGAGAAAAACCAATACTTTTCCACGATGTCACTTTTTTTTTAAGTTTGAAAAGTTTTTTTTTGGGGGTTTTTATTCTATATATATTATATATATATATATATATTATTATATATATATATATATTAATATTATTAAATAAGGTGAGAGTTTGAATTGAAGTTGGTTCTTGGTGTTGATAAACATTAATCCATACCAAACACAACCTTAAGGAAATACCTAAACATATGCAATAGCAAGGACTTTTTTCTTTTATAAATTAATTTAGAAGACACTTAATTGGTACCGAATTCACAGTTTTCATTCCTCCACTCGATGACAATACGTTCATCCTCATGGGATGAATGAGAAAAGCGAATAAATAGATTTTTATGGTCACTCATTTCATCCTTTCTTGAATGAACTATAAGTAAATATTCATAATGGCAACAAAAGAAACGCAAATACAAACAAAATAGCCTATATGGCCGCAATCATTCATCCTCCACTAGATGAACTACAAAAGTAAATATCATGGCCTTTACGACAACGATCGTTTATCCTATATCGGATGAACTGTGAAACTAAATATGATGACCCTTGTTGGATTTGGCTGATGAAACTGATACACATCAATTGGGGGTTGCAAATGACATTATCTCAATCGCAACTTGCTTGTACGTTTCTTCAACTCTGGATGCTTCATAGACTTGAGCTATGCCAGTTCCACATTTAGCCTGGATAGACATCAAACATATTTTTAAAATGAAGCAATAACAATAACAATAATATATTCAGTAAAATATTACAAGTGTAGTCTGAAGAGTGTAATATACAGACATGATTACCCATATTATCTTGTAAAAGTAGAAAGACTATTTCTGTTAGACACTCTACTCAGGTACAACAATTTAGTAATTTCTTCTAAGATAATCTATGTACTAACTATAATGTAGTAGCAAATAGAAAGTTTCCACCTCAAGTGAACGTAGGTAGAGAAAATTTTTTTAAACATAAGGAATAGAAATACTTTTACCCTTTATTTCATGTGCAGCATAATTCTTAATTAGATTGTGAGACTTATGAAAAAACATAACTAAAATTTTTTTTGTTTTACTTGTCCCCCCCCCCCCCTTTTTCGGCAAACAACCCTGAATTTAATCATTTTTTAACGGTTTTCTTTCTTCAATTTTTCCTGCTCACTCAACCACAGACGTAAGTAAATCAGAGAGTATGCTAACTAAAACCCCGAACCCCGTCTTCAAAATCTTCAAATCACACTACCAACATATTTTTTTAACGAAATGAAAGGACTTACAATGAGCTTGGATCAATGAACTGCTTTGAATGATCAGATGAAACTTGAGCAGACACAAACAATCTCAATCTTATTTTCCCCAACAATAACAAATGAAGGTGAATAGTCCTGACTTTCTTTGGACACACACACTAATAGGTGCATTTTCACCACACATTAAGTATCCCGTTTGTGTGAACCCATGTCCAACAAAAACTGTTGGAATGTTCATTATGCACCAGAAGGGATTGGTACCATGAGTTTGTTGATGAATAGAGAAGAATTATGTGTTTATCCTGATCACCCTATATTTCTTTTCTCCCAATTGTTACCAGCAGTATTGAATATTTTGTGAACTCTTAACACCTTACAATATGTTCTTGAACCTTTCTAGTTTTTCCGTTTCAGCTTTCTCAAAATGTAATTCTGCATTTTTGAATGTGGGATGTGGTTCATTGCTTTCTTCTCGACAATTTAGCACATTATCAGCCTGAATATATTAAAAATATAAAATTAATTTAATTTTACTTTAGAAGCAAAGTCAGAACTTTCACTGATGAAGGAGAAGTAAAAGTCATTTATTAATGTGTGAAAAAGATTTATTGATTAAGTAAAAGTTATAAAAAAATGCTATTATTTAGAATCTATAATATTCAAACCATGTCTACTAATACGTATCTGACCAATATATCTTTCTTATAAAACTAATTATAATAAGCAACTTATACATAAATATTGTTGTTAGTTGTAATAAATTGAAAAATAAGAAAGTTTTTATCGTTACAAAAGTGAAATACTCTACTAACCTATTGTAATGATTTTGACATATTAATTTATACAATCGAAGAATATAAATATTAATACTTGTTAATTACTTCAATGAGTTACAAATATCTTATGATTATATGAACTAAGAAAATGCAATTTTTCACAAATTTATAAAGAAATTAGAATGATGCTCAAACCTTCATATTCTTCTGCTAGAAGAGAAAAAAATAAAGAAATTCGTGGAGATTCTTTTTTATAACTATATATGCACAAAAATCAGAAGTTCTATATTTTTTTCTCCTTTTTTTTTTATAAAACCAAATACGTCTTATTATTCTATTTTAGAATTAACATGTACATATTTAAAAATTAGTAATAAGGAAAATTTGTATATCACAAAATAAATTTATTCCAATTGAGTCCAGGGTCTTCTAGAAATAGTCTCTCTAATTTTTTACTTTTTTTAATTTGTTTCGAAACATTAAAGGATATGTCTTTCATTTTTGTTGATATTTAAATTTAACTTCGACATGATATGTTTAAAATCACTAGATTAATGAACCAACCAATGAATTAATTTTTAAAATCATTTTTCAATTTTTTATTTTTAAAAAAATTCGTGTTCATTTTTACAATAATTCTCAATGACTTGATTATGATTATAAATTAAGGTTGTGGAAGACAGTAAAAGCAAAATATCAAGAAAATTTTTTCAGCTAATAATAAAATTTATTGAATTATTTTTATTTTGATCGATAACATATCGATACATAAAAAAATAATGTACTAATGAGAGAATTTATTTTTAACCCTAGCAGGGGACTTAGGAACAAAGCACGAATAGTGTCGAACAAAATTCCCAATTTTTTCTTTTCCTTTTGCTCGCCGTCCATATGTGTAAATCATGAGTTTAATTAATCCTCTATCTCTCCTCTCCATCAACACCAAAATTTTGGTCACAACAATTTCCTTATTACCGTTCTTTTTTGATTGGGGGCTTGTCTTCTTCCATCCAGCTTGTACTTGCTTCAATCACACTCATTAACCGCTGGTCAAGGTTGATAAGTATCAAATCTATTTGGATCTTGTAACTTGTAACCCTCAAATGTCACTCACTCCAATTTGATTTTTATTCAAGTGTTTGTTAACAACCATCCATCATTAGTTTCCCCATGATAAACTATTATTCTCACCGCCTCCATCATTTTTTCTTTTCAGTGGGTTTGATATTTGTAACCCTAAGTTAACGCATATATAGTGGTATTTTTCTTGTATGGGTCAAAGTGGAAAACTTAGAAATGAGGGATTGGATATGATAAATATTAAATATAAAATAATATACAGAATGGTGACAAAAAGAAAAAAATTTAAAAAAACAGAAAAACTAAAAGTAGAGATAACAAAAAGATAATCCATTTGTGATGAAGAAAAAAATAAAAGATATCTTAATAAAAAATGTCGTTATTAGCTTCTAAACAAAAAACGTAGATAAATTACTTTTGTATTAGTTTGTTCTCAGTTCAACGAGGCGCATGCACACTTATTTGTACTAAAAATAATCAATTAATTTTATTAATCTAAGTTACAAAGTTAATTATATAGATCTCTCATCCTATACAAATAGACTATGTTTTTTTTCTCATTAAAATGATTGTATATAAGTATTATTACCAAAAAATTTTATTTTATTTTTTTTAAAAAAACAGTCTTAATTCTTAATTATATGAATTATGGTGATTCTGAGTTGTATTCTTATATATAAGAGGTCACCTGACTAGCGGTAATGATCTTTTTTAACAATAGCTTTATTCACGTGATTTAAATGTTAATTAAATTTAATAATAGCTGCTCCGACTATATACATAGATTTTACTTAGCTTTTTCTCATACTTCCAAGTAATCCACTATATTTTAATAGTATAAAGCGCTTTTTCTGTAAGATATATTCATCACGCAATACTCTTTCCATATAAATGAAAAAAGATCATCATTTTATTTCATCTCTGCCACGATGTTAAATGCCCTATAAGTATAATGATTACTCCTTTAATAGGGAATAAAATATTGGTTATGATATGACTTCATTTGCTAATACTTTCCTAGTTTAATAGCTTAATTTTTTTATAATTCAATAAAAATATGATCACTTTTTAAAATTATTTATTTGGTACAAAATTTTTATTGGCTATATCTTTTAATGATGACAATCAGCATATCAAATTTAGGGAGGTGTATTGATTTTCTTGGATTCAAATTTCACAAATTTATCGCTTAAATTTGTTGTTATTTACACATGCTAAATCGTTGTAGGAACTATTACGATCTTTGATGCTCAATGATTGATTCATACGGTCTACTGTTATGATTTAATCTAACGAAATTCATTGAAGTCCGACTTAGAACAAGGGTGCTAAACTAACTGAATTCATGCATATTAGTCACAGATTGCATCTTTTTCAAAGAAAATATTCACATTTTAGAATTTTGAGAGTTTCAAGAATATTCATTAATACACATATGCGAAAATATTTTAATTCACAATGCGTTTATCTCTAACTCATAAGAACAAATCTCAACCTTTTAAACGAATTCATGATAATAAAAAAATCAAAAGTGCTAACTTGAAACCATTGAACAGAAAACCCATAATCGCTAAACTAATATTTTTTTTAATTTCGATTATTAACAAGCCTAGTCAAATGAAGAGATAAATTGAATATTGGCAGTTAATACTCGATTGGAGTTTAATAAAATAAACAGGCCTGGTACTTGGATTGAATAGATAAAATTATGATATAGCCCTAATCCAACCAATTGTTCTTATTTTAATTTTTTTATGAGGAACTTTTGTAAATAACCATTATAATAAACTTAATTACTTTTATATTATCTAATTGTTCTCATAATTGGCGTTGTACCCTACAATTTAGGTTTCTTCATTTATAAATGTTGTAGATTTGTATATTTACAATGTTTGTATGATTCAATTCACTGGTACACTTATATAATTTAGTTAGTTTTGTATAACTCAAATAAAAAAATATTCGAACACACATCACAAATTGTATACAATTATACAAATTGCTTTGAAGTTTTCTCACACAAGCTTTTGATTAGTGACATTTTGTGTGTCTTCGAAGTCAATTTTTCAACGGGGATAAATATAATGGTTAACCCTACAACAAATCTTCAATAATAACCATTCAATCACAAGAAACTTCCTAATATCCGTTGGAGATGTTTTTGTCCGGAGCCTGTTCTGCACTACTTCCATCTTCCAGTGTCACCTAGTGTTTCCTTTTTAGATCCAATGTTGGCCCTAAGAAGGACACATACCCAATAAAATTTATACGTGGAAAATTTGTCATACACTCCTATCTTTGAGAGCTTGGCACTAACACATAAAATGAAACAATCGCCGGAAATTAATTATTAATTTTTTCAAATATTATTTTTTTTTTTTTTCTACAATTACACGCTTTCTATAAATGTAATCTAAAAGTCCTTTAGTACAATTGTTTCTACAGACACTAATTTTAGTAACTAATTTATCCGTTTTTATTGTTTCTATATTTATTTCACTGAAATTTGTTTTTTGTTATATGTGAACTGCTCTAACCAGGATTGTCATGATCCTTCTTATTCCTCGAATAAATAAGAATACATTAGTAAATATGGACATATAGATCAAAAAAGACTTAAACAACTTTTTGTTAATGAGGTTTAGAACACTGTCAGGAACATTAGCCATTAAAAAGACATAACCAGAAATCAAATGACCATAGCGGTTCTGAATGGTACTTTTGAAGTAATATCACTCTCTCTTCCCTCACTGATGAAGCCGATCTAAGGTCTAATCTTTAGAAAGCAAAGTTGACACCGTAAAAGTTGATCGAAAAATATCATTATTCTCATCTCGGAAGAAGGAGCCTTATTCTTTATAATAACTTATTGAAATGGCAATAATAAATACACATATAAAGACAATCATCTTTCTTTCTCATAAATCAGACTGTGTATCCCAAGGTGAGACCCTGGGTTAATGAAACCTTTTATTAAAAGATCCTTCAACTGTTTCTTTTTCACTCTTTCAACCCTTCGGAGCCATTCTATATAGGTGGAACACAGATAGGTCCAGCATCAAAAGAATATCTATCCAAAGTCCTCTTTCTCTCTCATAAGGACTATGGCCGATCATTAGAAAGACCTCCTGGAAAACTCATTCACAGTGAAGTTGACTAATAACCTGATGTCTCAAACTAGAGTCATTAACAACTCGGACTAATGCCATATGCATTCCTTGGAAACTAACTTCTGTCCTTAAGGTATTAAATAACTAACCCCTAGGCACGACTGAAACTGCTCCTCGACTTAATAATTGGTTCATTAGGAACTGTATCTTATCTATTCGAGCTATACAACAAAAAACCAACCGAAGACATAAGGCGTAGGTTGGTCTTCATTAGACGAGTGGGTGTGCCAGAGGAACCCATTTGATATGGGATAAGTTGCCTGAGAGGGAATTTACTTCCACCTAAAGCTTAGCCTAGTCATCATTATCTTTCAAATTTCCTATCAAAAGCATGTACCCAACGGTTTACTTCAGCATATATTGCGGTCACACCCTAAGAACATTTCCCCATACTTGATTCCCCTTCGTTTTTATTGTTTTTACTACTTGTGAAAAACATTATTTATATTTTACACTTCGGTGTCACAAATTAAATTTACTTTTTTTGAGTAGATAAGTTTTTAAAATACTACTAACTATTATAAAAATTCTAGTTTAGCTACTATTTTCACTACCTATCCCTTTGGACATGCCTCAACCTGGTTGGGGGTTAGTAATACTTTCTCATTCGTAACCACTCAAGACTAATTCAGTGTCGTTGATCATGAATATACAAGAAGAATCAAAAAAGGTGTCCCCGTACGCATTCTGCAGAATCTATTAGAACTCATTTCGTACAAATTCAAGATCAATGAAACTAGGCTCTATTACGCACTTTTTCACGATCCGACAATTGTGATTGTCCACCCACACTAACTTTAGGTGGAGAACCCCTACAACCATCTAATAAACAATATCTAAAAATAAGGAAAATTACGTTAAGGAAGAAATTTTAAATAAGTTTGAGTAGAGTTCTTCTAAACCTTAGAGAAGTTCTAAAGAACTAATCAACAATTGTGAAATAAACCTAAAATCATACAAGTCAATGTACCAAAAATCTACATTGATCGAAGTCTACACAAGATTTACTAAATTATACTAATCGTCTGACTAAAGACGAAGGTCCTATTAAAATAGGGTAGACTTGTGAAAACGAACTTTCATGAAGTCCGGAAGATGTAGCTCCCTTAAGTCGATCGAATCTCTACTTCGATTAACCGAGTTTTTGTCAGTAGCCCGCTTGAAGTTTGTCCTATAACTCAATAAAATTAATGAGCACGTGCCAGAATCAGTACATCAACCATAGTGTATCAGGTGGATAACGGGTATATCACTAGTGTAACATAAGAAGATCAAATAATATTATAATAACATGCATATATATAACCACATCTACACATTATCACAGAAATTCAACAATACACTTCACATTTATCACCACCACATCATTCGCCCTCTAATGAACTAAAAACCCCTAACTTTGCTTCTTGGAACGTGACAAATCTATCGCCCATTTTGTTTACCGGAACGTATAACCCCGATTCAATTTTATGTCAGAATGTGGCAACCGATCCTAGTTAGCTTGTCAGAACTTGGCAATAGAATCCCCATTCATTGCATCCACCATAATCACTAACATATACACAGTCAAGATCATGGCAGTTACCAAAACACATCCGATTGCCTTGCAAATCATTCACCCATGTCATTTTACAACAATTATAGTAAATACTGCAACATTCACACACATACAAGTGTCACAATGATACAAACAAGCCTACATCACACAAAATTAATGAATTCACAACTAAACCATCACCTTCTCAAAACAATCTTGAAACCCTAAGAAACTTTATTTTCCCCTTATTAGATTCCTTCTTCTTGTTTCTTGGTCTAACAAACAATAATACTACAGAAAAATCAAATAAACAATCTCTAATTACCGGATTAATTATAACAGTCTACAAGCCCTAGATCACCCTGATCCCTACTAACAAAATTAAAGATGTGTCACCATGACATTTATAGAACCTTTCCCCATCAACAGGACCATTTGTTATTACACTCTATTGAGTGAAAAGTGAATTCAGAAAGTGAAAAGTTTAATCCTCTAGTTAACGGCTGAGGAGCACCCCACCCAAATCATTAGCCGTGTTAATCGTCCTCAAAGAAGTCTAAGACAAACCCTTAGCATTCGCTATAAAATATCATCGGTTAAAACTAACGAAAAATTAAATTTTTTGCATATAATAGTGAAGTATACTCAGACTTATCCTTTAGAAATATGACCACATGCATAGGAAGAGTCAAAAATTTGTCTCACATAAAAACCATATAAACAGTATGAATCTTTGACTTAGCCATAAATATCAATATGGCTCGATGTGTACTAAATTAGAATTCATAACAAAAGTACTAAAAGAATATTTCTTAAACTACTACAATCTTAATGGCTAGAATAATGACAATAAAAAAACACCCCGAACAAGAGGACCTACCATTCATGGAGAAAGGTTCCAAGCTTCTCAATCGAGCTTCCTATCTTCAATGTCTGGACCTTACATTTGAGTTATTAAATTATATGGGTTATAAGTCTATGTACTAAGTATTGGTATATGCACAAGGCATTTAGGGCTGCAATGAAAAGGAACATTTTTTTTAGTAAATCAACCCAAAGCTTTAAAAAAAAACTTTAATGCACAAACAAAGAGCCCATATAATAGATAAATGATCACACAACAACATAAAGCATGATCATAACAAAAGACTATCAATCATAAGTCATATTAACATTCATTAGTTCATCTCAACATAACATAGACAACCACTTACCACTATCCCATCCCAAGTTAGAAAGTCAATGAGCATGTGAATCCGCATAACCCACATACTCAAGTAAATAAGATAGGAGACCATAATCATACTTGATTCATTCAACTCATACATAAGTATTCATCATCACATATAGCAATATAGAAAAATAACCCGTTCTCAAAACAGCAACATCATATAAGAGGCAACTACCTTATACATTCAGTTTAGCAATTACATAAGAACATCTTCCCAGTACTTATCCTAAGATCGACTTGTGGTAATGTTCCAAGGTAGAGTCCCATACCCCTACCAATACTAGTAGACTCTTCAAGTCCCGCCCTAGTTATTCCATTTACTTAGTCTGTTATTTACTTGAGTGAACAATCGACCTAACCGCATTATCCAGTGAGCTAAACATGGAATCCGGTGTCATAATCCTCACAAAACCGAAAGAAGGTGGTCCCCCTACTTGTCAGGTAGAACCTAAACATGAACATTGTTGGGTTTTTATTTGCCTAAAAAAAAAGGGGGCAATGTAAAAAAAGGCGGGGGCTTCTCCTGTTTTGTGTAGCGTATATTTTTTATCTTCTTTAATTTGCAGCCTTGGGTTCGTATCTTCTCTTTCTATCGCCAGAGTGGTCGCTCTTTTTCCATATTTTGTTATGTTCTCTCCATGTCCATTAGATGAAATTCTAGGTGTTAATTGTTTTAGTTTAAAGTATGTCTGCTCCCCTTCGCTAGTTTTTTTCTTCTCTTTTTATCCCGGATCGCTATTACAATAAACATCTCTTTCTCTTGGTATTTGAATCTCTTTATAGTCTCCCTCACATATCCTATGTTCGGAGTTTGTTTTGTTGGGACTTCCTTTTCTTTGTTACTCACCTACTGCCAGCTTTCTTTCTACCTTCTGACAGTTACGTTCAGACATGTGCGCTTTATGATTGAGGTTGGATCTCCCTACATATCGTGGTACATTGAGTAGAAGCTGCGCACGTTATGCTTTCATTCTCTTATATACGCTAGTCACCCACGCTGAATCGCTAGCAATGCCAAGATCTGCTCACCTTTGTCGCACCACAATTTGGTTGGACTTTCGTTCGCCCGTATCTCATATCTCGTGGCCTGTGAAGCCGACGTCTGATCTTCTAGAGTATTCGGTTTGTTGGTGGCTCTCTCTTAGGGTGTGAACTTCAATCTTCCTTTCTTAGTAAGACCTGTCGTCCTCCGACCAAGAGCCCCTCCGAAGGCACCGTTACGTCAGGCACTCTCAACAGACTGGTGTCATTATTTTCGTCCCTACCCCCCTCGTCGACGTGGGTTGGACGCGCCATGTTGTCGATTGAATTTGGGTGTTCTCTCTGGATTTTTGTAACTCGCAGATTTTATAGTGGAGTGCTCATCGCCTTGGGACTAGGCGAGACCGAACACCTTAAAAAATCTTGCGTTTGGTAATGTCTCGTTGTGTTCTTACTCGTGTCTTTTGCGGTTTCTTTGTAGCTTTCCGGGGTACACCAGGCCGAATTTTCGGATCCTAACAAGTTGTATCATACCAATTCAATGACGGAGTCGTTCAGTGGTCGTAATGATATTGAACCAGGTTAGAAAGAGTATTCATCTTGACGGGGTGGTTTCTTAGACGCACCTTTTTGACAGTAACAGATTTGGTTGAGACTTGTTTCAGAGAGGTTCTCTGTGTTGAGACATAAAATTTTTGCAAGGAATTATGGAGAGAGAATCAACTGGTTGAATATTACTGCAGAAGTCGACAAATTTATTTTGTAAGAAAGTCGCCAAGGGAGAGATGTGTTGGGGGGTTTTATTTGCCCTAAATTTCTTACCATAAATAGGTTTTCCTTTAGCAAAATTTGTGAATTGACTACTCTTTTAACCCCTTCCCTACTCCTTTTCTATAGGAAAATCC